>BGZK01000283.1:0-519380 GCA_005406025.1 Eumeta japonica
AAAGGAACGTGCACTTACTCTTAGAAGTCACTCAGCAAACAGTCTCGCATCTTTTAAAATCGTTAGGAATTATTCATATACAAGGTAATTGAGTTCTATACAAATTAAAGCAGAGATGTTGAATGCCGATTATGCATGAGTAAAATGCTGCTAGCTAGGCACAAAAAAAAGGTTATTGCATAGAATTGTCACTGGTGATGAAAAGTAGATACATTATGATAATCCAAAAAGAAGAAAGTCATGGGACTAGCTGACCACGTGTCAACATCCACAGCAAAACCAAATATACATGGAAAAAAACTCATGGTGTGTATTTGGCGGGATCAGTTGGGTGTGGTTTACGAGTATTACGAGTTGCTTAATCTAAGCGAAACAATCACTGGAACTCTATACCAAACACAATTGATGAGATTGAGCTGAGCTCTGAAGGGAACACGCCCTCAATACTACTCCAGACATGACAAAATTATTCTTCTACATGATAATGCTCATCCGCATGTAGCGATTCCGGTGAAAAACTATTTGAAAACACTTGATTGGGAAGTACTACCCCACCCGCCGTATTCACCAGACATTGCGCCGATCAACTATCATCTGTTCCGGTCACTGGCACATGCTCTGTTAGAGCAGGGGTTCACATCATATGAAGATACCCAAAATTGGGTTGATTCGTTGATAGCCTCAAAAGATAAGGAGTTCTTCAGACTTGGAATCCGAACACTGCCTGAAAGATGAAAAAAAATAGTTGCTAGTGATGGACAATACTTCCATTAAAATTAAATTACCATTCTTTCACAATAAATATTATTTTATTGACAAATAACGGCGGAAACTTATTTGTACTCCTATTAGAAAAAACAAGGAATCACATTTTTTATAAATAAAATGTGATGGATATTCCACAGTTTTTTTTTTTTTGTGTATATTATTTGTACAGTATTTTATTAAATCTCTAATTTCATGCCAATTATATCTTGTTTCATTATTTTTTTTTTGTCATCAAATATCCAATCTGTAGAGCAATATACCAACAATAGCACTATTTTAGATTCACAAGGTATATTTCAAACGAATGAATTGTAAGGCAATTGTAAAAATTTTCTAATAATTTTAAACACTACCCCAAACAATGTTATGTAATTTATAAAAGTGTATGTATCTTTAATATGGAAGATTCATATATTTTAAATAATCTTTATTTCAGCAAAACCATGCCGTATTTACATTGATGAGGTTGCAAGAGTATACAATGACTGGGAATCATATTTGACTGATAACGTTCAACCGAAATGTGTACTTATTGTACCTGAAAATGGAGAATACACTGGAAGAATATTAGAAGTATGATTTTATATACAAAATCATTATTCTATTTTATAGATAAATATGTAAATCTTGTACTAAGCTTTGCTTTTGGTTCCAATTAAGATGAGAAATTTATTTTTATAATTTTGCTTTGCAATCTCACCTAACGACTAATATTTAACCCTCTAACTCATATAAGTTAAAAAGCAATATAATTCCCAAAAAATCACATAATGTTAAATATAATGTTATATTAATGAATATCCACAGCAAGGGAAAAATTATTTTTGGCTATGATATCAGAAGTTATATCATTTAAAAATTAATTCAGAATCTAAAAAAGATATGCAAATTCAAGATATCGAATTAGAAGAGACCTTGTTACTTATTTGAAATTAATTAAAATTCATACTATGTAATATTCAGAACTTTTAAAACATAAGATGTTATATGTATCCAACAAATTTTGTTTCAAAGCAGGATGAAGGTACTTTTGCTGTCAACTTGACCGTAGCTCCTTCTCCAAGTCTTGGGATCAAAGCTAGAGTACTTAGCACTGTAGATGTAGCTAGTACTGTTGCATCTGTGGGTGCTATGGGTGTGATAGGAGCCTCTTTGTTTACGCCGATTGGACCAGCAGTTTTAGTAGGAGCAGCGGTAGCTACAGTTACCACTGGCATATATGGTCTAGTGAGGTCCTCCATTCACCTACATGATAGAAGCGCACATGAACAGGTTAATTTCATTTACCAATAATATAATTAATGTGACACATAGGCTGTTAATTTTCAGTTGATGTTGCATTGACTACTTATAACAGATTAATATAATGCTATATTATTTATAATTGGTTGTGACATTAGTTATTGTCTGCGTATAAATATAATATTTATTTTAGTAAAATATGAAAAATATCAATTCCATTAATATTATTTAGTTTTATACCTCACTTAATGCAATCTTTGCCATTTAATATTGGAACAAGTTTCGATAGGACACTTCCCTTATTATGATATTATGTCTCACAGGTCGGAATGTAAAATGTAAAATGTTAGTAGAGTAGATAGTAAAATGTTATTAACCTATATGCAGTACATAAGTAAAGATGGTGATAGATCTAGTGGTATTTTATAATCATTAAAATACATAAATGCTTGTCTTTCAAACCATTACAAACCAATTTCATGTTCTATTTTACATTGTAATGCACCTGTAAAATCCTTAAAAATAATTGATTTTTTTGATAGATGAAACATTTTTATCTTAAAAAGCTTAAACTAATATTACAGACTATCAGCCCAACAAATCCAGAAGCCCGCGGCAGCTGGCTGAACATCGCTGCTTCTAGCGTGGGTCTGGCGGCTGGGGCGGCGTCGTCTTTGTTGTCGCGGTCAGCTGCTGCTGGTACCAATTTATCTAAGGTGTTAAATTTGTATATATTGCATAATGTTAAATTATATAATGAGTAGAACAACAAACTACATTTTTTAATAAGCTAAATAAATTACAATCATAATATCAAGCATGTATTCTAACAATAAACTATAAAGGAGGTACAAGTGTTAGGATTAGAAAACAGTTTTTGTACATGTTGTATACAATGTACTAATTAAATTTGTTTTGTTTTCAATTTTAATATGTCTATTTATAACATATTGTGGTAATGCCATAATCCCATTTACATAGAAATCCTGGGGCTCTGCTGAAGAACATCACAAACCATTCCATATATTACCATTTTCACTGAGGTGTGACCATTATGTTGTAGCATTGTTATGGTAAAAATATACCCTGTCTTTTCATCATCTACAACATCATCATCTAGTAATTGATAATGATGTAGTTGATGAAAAGACATTGCATACTTTGCTCCAGAAAATTTAAAATGAATTTTTCTGATTCTATGATATATGCATCCCTTGTTTTGAATTAACTGGGTTCTGACACCGTCTATAGAGATTGTCTATGCTTCAACCGTGCTCTTTGCTACTCTCTCTTGTATATAATCCAACTACAACTTGATACATACAAAATACAAAAAAAAAAAATTCCCAATCTATTGTGCATAAAATAAAATATTCAGCTAATAATTCCACTTACCTTTCGACAATATGTGCCTTCATTTCTCCTCAGGATAAGAAGTAAAGAATGCATATATCTTCGACTTATATGCATGTATAAAGCAACATGCACAAAATAAATGTGGACTTAAAATAAAATTAATACAGTAGCAATGTTGACAAAATTTCAAAATGTAATTAATTAGCTTATGTTATAAAATAAAATATCCACTGTTTAGTATTATTTGTCATTGTTACAGTTGAACCTCGAAAATCCAAGGAAACACAAAATATTTTAAGTTATAGAGGTTTTAGTTATCAAGGGGTCTATGTTAGGGATAGGTTCATGTAGAGGTAGGTATGTACATATGTATGTGTACCCTTGTTCTACCACTATCAGCGTATGTGAGTGTTGTTAGTTTTCTTTTTAAACTCATTTTAAGCCAGTTTTATCACACAAGTAAGTAAAGTGATGTTTCCAGGACAATGATCAAAACTTATGATCCAAGGCACTTATTATGTAAGGCTAACCGCCGCAAAAGCTTTAAAGAATTTCGAAGAAGCAAACAATAGGTGACATATGTATTGTTTACGTTAACAATTTAACTAGTGAACACGTGCAAGCAATAAATATCGAAACCTTTTGTTTTGCACACTCTTTCAAAATGACTCATTGACAAACAATTTTATGTTATAGGGTTGTGGAAACATTTTTTAAGTTGTTGAGGGCAATACAGAGATACTTATTTAAGTTATAGGGTTTATTTGTTATAGAGGTTTTGGGCTCTGATGGGAAGGGAACATATTATTTTTTGAAGTTATAGAGGTTTTTAAGTTACTGAGGTTTAAGTTATCGAGGTTCAACTGTATATGTACATTAGTCATTTCAAAAGCATTTTCTTCAAATTCTTAATCATGTCATATTTCATTAAATATTTTTTTGTAACAAAAGTCGATACAAATTGAGCAATTGGAGAACTTGTACCAATTTGTTTCAATATAAGAAAATCTTTTGTTTATATTGACATGACAGACTGGTCAGGCGCTCGCCGTATCTGTGGACGTACTACGTAACGCTAACATAGTGACTGGTGGAGCTGGGGTCGTCCACAACCTTGTGCACATTATTACTAAGGTAATAAAATATTATTGATATTAATACTATGTATTTTTGGTTTTATAGAACTATTAATCATACAGCTCTTAATTAGAATTTGTCTCACTAGCGTTTAGCATTGTTGAGTGGATAATTAAATAACTCTTTATTAAATGTATTCCTTTTATAATTTATATTACATAAATAAAAGTATATTCATTATTAATAAACTTAAGCTGTGTTAAAACACTAAAAAAACAAAGTGCAAGAATATGTATATTCATATTTATTGCATTTGATTTATTTATACTCCTATCTCATGTTTTACTGATTATTTTATTGAGTGAGTGTGTGTGTGTTTTTATGGAGGCAATAATGTATAATAATCACCAAGCACTGTCTATTGAAATGAAAAATTTTGAGAAATCTTAAATATTGTTCTATAGTCTCATTAAAATCTTCTGCAAATTAGATTGAAATTATAAATTATATATATATATGTCCCAATTAAAATGCTTGCAAAAAATGTTTTTATTTTTAAATTTCTAATGCTTAGCCACCTTATATTGTGAATCAGTTTGATGGACCTTATGGAAAATTCCACACTCTTGAAAATGGTTTAGTGTTTTATGTAACTCTCACTGGTTCAAGTAGAGAGTCATCAAACTACAGTTTTGGAATGAATAATTTTTTCAATGTTTTGAGCAAACTAGAAAAGTAGGAGAAAAAGGGCTGACTTGTAAAAATAGGTCTCGACCAATATTTAATGAATTTACAGCCATTTTATACAAAAGAAATTGATAAATAGTAACTAATTATTTTATCAATTTCTTACATTTTAGGTAAAAATAACTGTAAATAAATCGAGAACTATTTTCATGAGTCTTCGCTGTTTTCCGAATTTTTCAATTTGCTCAAAAAAAAAAAAGAAACTATTCAGCCCAAAACTGAACTTTTATCTACTGGCGAACCAGTGTGAGTTACATAAAAACAATAAAATTTCAAAGAATGTGAATTCCCCATAAGATCCTTCAAACCGATTCAGAATATTGTAAAAAGTGGCTAAGCATTAGAAATTTGACAAAAAAAATAACACATTTTAAATGGGAAAATTTCAAATTTAAATAGTAAGTACTTAAAAATGATAATAAGAGCTCAAACTTGGTGAGAATTATTTTTTCTATAGGTAGATTAATATTTTGCTTGAGCAGCAAGAAAAAAAAATTTTTTGCAGAAATGAATCATCCTAATATTTAATGTACATATTACAAATAATTATAACTAAAAGGATATTAAATTCTATTCAATAAATCGATTAACATATGCTATTTTTACTTTTAGTACCGCAACCATGGGGAACAGCCTACTGCACTGGAATTGTTCCAATTCACGTCTGCAACTTTGTTCTTTTGCAATGCAGTAATGTCAAACAAGACAGCGCAGAGTATAATTGAAGACACACAGGCAAAAGTCATCAACGAATATCGCACTACATTAAGAAGCAATAAACACAGGTCTTTTATTATAAAACTATTGCAGAACTTCTTTGTATGATTATACTTTGTTTGACATCAAACTTCATTTCCTTTCTAATGATGTTGAGCTTGCTAAAATCCTGTCTTTTTGAGTGGCTGCTTAGATATATGAAAATAATCTGTTCATTCATAATGAAATTCAAAACCCGCCTAGCATTTTTTATGAGTGTTACTAAATAAAGATCTACTGTATTGCATTTCGATTTGGCTTACACATATCCCACTACTTTCCAGTAGTGCTTCTTTGTGTACACTAAATATTTCACAGCTATTGGTAACTTTTATTATTCAATACAATTTATATCCTGTGTCTCATTCATTTATCTTATATATATATATATATATATATATATATATATATATATATATAGAATTTGTTCAGCGTATATTTTAGGCAGGCTGGGATTTAAATTAGGAAAATACACAACACACAAAGTCACTTTTGCACTGTGAGACAAACGGCGGGCGGGCGGACCAGAACTTTGTTTCAGTACTTTCGAGTAGAGAGTGTTTCTTCATAACATATATATATATATATATAACATATATATATATATATATTATATGGTAAAAATTCTTGGGAACTTGTGACCATAATGGAGTCTCTAATATCAAAGTTTGTGGAGGTTTTGTCACTTAATCCATAGTTAGATCAACAGAAAAGCACTGAAGTATTTGAAATACACATATTGGTCAAGTCGGAATTTTATTTCATTTAATGCATGCCAGATGAGATCGCAGCTGTAAATTTTGAAAGACTTGTTATATTTAAAATAATGTCATGTTCCATAGAACTACTTGAATCGAACATAAGCTTTTTTTAAGAAATATCATATTCTTATCCTTGGAAAGATCATACTCTTATTATTTGAGTTATAACAAAATTTATAAATCATGTTAAAGCCATTCTACATCCACATTTCCATATTTCTGAAAACTTAAAGGAGTTTTCTAAATATTCATCTATTCCTAATATCTACATCTCAATTTAGGAGTATTTCAGTTTTAGATATTTTAGCAATAATGATTATCTTATTTTTGTTTCTTTATTATGTCGTTGTTGATGCTTATTCAACAAATTTTAAGACCTTGAGATGACTCGCGAGATGTGTTGGGAGTATTTGTGATATCTCTAAGCCATTGGATTGTGTAAATCACGAAATTCTGATTAGAAAGGTACGTCATTATGGGGTTACGGGCCTGGCACTCGCCTTCTGAAATCATATTTGAGTAACAGGATTCAGAGGGTCAGTATTAAAGATAAGATCCTCACGATCTGTGGTCCCATGGGGATCCTTGCTTCATTTCTGCTTTTAGCATATTAATGACTTCCAGCCGTTTTAGGATATTTATGAGATAGTACTGTTTGCAGAGGACAGCACGTTATTATTTAAAATCAAAATAATGTGAACATTGTTATATCCATAGTTGAGAAATGGTTTACTGTAAATAATCTCCTTTTCAATAGAAAGTAAACTGGATTAATAAAATATTCACTTCCGAATATAAAACATAAACCTAGCACCATTCTATTATGTAATCAGAATTAGAATTTGTTTACGCTTCTATATTCTTGGGAGTAATTCTAGATAATAAGCTTCAATGGGGTCCATATATCAGTCAGGTATAGAGAAGACTTCAGCTCTACCACAATAGCTGTTAAAATGATAAGAAATTTGTTAGATATTCCAACTGCCAGATTGGTTTATTTTGGCTGTTTCCAGAGTCTGATGTCATATCATATCTTGCTCTGGGGACATGCCATAGATATTGATAGAATTTATGTGCTGCAAAAGTGGGCTGTTCAGGCCACTTGCAGGCTAAGACATAGAGTATCTCTTAGAACCAAGTTTAAGGAAATTAGAATTTTATCTCTGGCATTTCAATTTCTATTTGATAATTTAATATATGCAAAAAAGAATATAGAAATGTTCCAGTAGTAAACATAAATTAAATACAAGAAATAAAAATAATCTGTGTTTACATGCTAGTCAACTACATAAAATTACAAATTAATTTAGGGGACTCTTATATTAAATAGGGTCCTTGAAAATATACAAAATTTACCCTCAAAAATTTAAAATCATTATTTAACAAATGCTTGTTAAAAAAGGGGTATTTATTATACAATATGTAAATATTTAGAGAACAAATATTCATAGACATAACCAGCTTGACTTGTGAATTAATTTTTTTATTATATTTAATCTATAATATACATTCGTTTGTAAAATATAATGTATTTAAAGAGCTACCCTCAAGTTTGTAGGTCGTTCTTCTTGAGAGAAAACTGCCTTCCAAATGTCATATTTTCTGTGGTATTCATAACCTATGAACTAAAGTTATATTTAAATTTAGAAGTGGCATTTTTAGCCTTTAAAAAACCATCACAAAATTTTAAGGACTATATGTGAATTTTTCTCATGTCCTTCATTTTGAGCAAATATTTTATCGTTGATGATGAATCTTTTTCATATCTTCTTGAGATGCCTTCATAGAAATTTGAGCATTTCCTTCTAGATTTTATCTATGTGTTGGAAAATCATCTCGATATGCTACATAATAATTGTATAATGTAAATCTCCATCATTTTTAATCTGTGTTATATGTGTAATGCTTACTCCATCTCTCTTATTATTTTTGTCTTAATTACTTCATAATATATTTTTTATTTCCAAGTTTGTCCACATACATTTGCATTCTTTTTATATAATTGCATAAAAATTATTCTAAATTATGCTGTGTCACAAATACTATAGATGGAAAATAGTGAGATTGTTTCTAAATACTGAGAATTAAAATAGGCCAAATGAACATAATTTTATACTTCATAATTCATTTTCTTTTTTTTTATTTTAGGAAAATGTTTGACAAGATCAGTGCTGAATCTCGAAGAATGCAAGGTAATGTACAAGGCAACACTGAGGTTATCAAAGGCATTATGAATATCGACAACAAAGACGAGTACTTCGCGAGCATACTAAAAATCAACAAAGAGGTCAACCAACACAAACTTAGAATATCCATGACCTCTGATGGAAAAGTCAATCTGAATGCACAGCACAAATTTGATCCTGCTGAATTGTACTATATGGGGAAGGAAGATCGTACTGAATTATTTAAAAGCTTGAGTACTGCTTCCACGGCTGTAGGCAATGTACCCACTCGTTTGATAACACCAAACGCTGTCTCATCTAGAATGGATTATGAAGAAGAATCCAACAGTATCCTTGTAAATATTTCACCGAATGAAGTGATTCGTATCGGTTCTCTCCTGTTTCGAATTTCTGCATCCAGTGCTGAAAGAATAGCGGTAATGCTGGAAGAACTCAGTCAAGAAGCATACACTAATCTAATGACAGTGTCCTTAAATTTATTATCAAAGTTAGTGCCCCAAGAAATAGCAAAAGTAAAAATACTAAGCCCCGAGGAAGATTTAATCCTACAAACTGTAAGATTTGTTTTTAATTACTTACGACATAAAAGGCCATTGGGAGAACCGTCTTTACATTTGGACAACCCAATTGTTGTCATGCTAAAAGAATTCTTTCAGGATGGTATAATCAGGCAGGCCACAATTTTGGAATTAAAAGACCGATTCATAAATTATATAAATGAGGAGTTAGAAAACCGGCATAGGCTTTACCCAAACAAAAAGAGAGAGATCTGCTTACAGTGCCAGGGTGTTAGATTTGGTTAAGAATATCTTGGTTATAATTTTTATATACCTTTCTCATTTATAAATAAAGTATACATTTTCGCTCACTTCCCATTAAAAAAGCTTTCGTATTCAACGCCAAGCAATTCATAAATAGTATTATTTATAGAATAGTATTTGTAGATCAACTTTTATTACAGGACGCAAATGGAAAATTGGAAATAAGCTAGACAATTTAGTCACATAAAGCCTTATTAGATAATAGGTGATACACACACTATAGCTTTTAGCCCAGACTACAATTTAACTGACAATCTGTTTTTGTTATCTTGGGGAAATATATCAAATACTATATCTAAAAATATTAAATAATACATATCCTTCCTATCAAAAATTTATAGCTATAATTTTTTGAAATCAATATATTTATAAAACTGTGATAATTTTGTAATGTGTTATTTATTTTTGAAACATGTGCCTTTTATAAAAGAATGCACAAACAATATTTTAAAATAATACTGTTTATACTATAATGTGTGGTATATGTAGTCAATATAAAAAAAATAAATAATTTTATGATATTGTGTATTTTATTTCATAGGAATACCACTTGCATCTTTTAATAAACTCGATGCCTGGACATCTTTGAATACACTTTCCGTATTTCGACAAATTTTTAATGTTCCGTATCTCAAAAAGAATCCTTATAAGTTCACTTTGTTGTTTGTTTTTCTGTCCATTAAGACCCGTTTTCTCTCGTAATGTATCTACTGAAAATGGGATTATAAAAGATGAATTAATATGTTACATAAGTTCACACAGGCAGATCCGTGGAACAACAGCCATTTTCAGTGGGGAATTCTAATGGTGATGACAACCTAAACCTGTGCTGATATGCCCCTTTTCTCATAATAAATAACACGTGTGTATATCGACAAGTTTCAATAACAATTTTTTGGTTAAAATCAAGAATTTGTACTATATTATTCTTTGTTGCATTATTTAATCATAAGATGCTTTTAATTTTATTTTTTATAATTAGAGAATTAATAATGATTAAGAAATAAATTACGTTATTGATTACAAAATTTTTTTTTCTTGCCTTGAATTCACTTAACATGCAAAAATATACTCAAAATCTAGGACTAATTAATAAAAAATATATAGTGAGGTTAAACTAAGTGTGCCTCACTATAGATAATAATGCTAAGGCATTTTCCTCCATTTAGCACAAAAAGAAAGAATAGTAAAACCTATGAGTTGACGTAAAACTCCGTCAATTTCAATTTTAGAAAAAATGTTGGTTCAGGCGTCAATTAAATTTTGCCACTCTAGGCCCATGTTTCGCGGTCTTAAACCTAAATCCGCCACTTTGGTATTGTTATGGTATTAATGTTTAATATACATTTTATCTGTGTCGTAATTTATTCCTAATTGGAATTTTTATTTTAACTTATGACTAAGGAAATTATGCGACATACTTTGAGATCTCATAAGAATATAAACATATTGATTTATTCTTATGTACTTTGTATACTCATTATAGAAATTAAGTGTTTATTTGTCATACTTGTGCTGATGACCCTGTCATAGTTGCTATATTTAACCCTTTTACGGATTTAGAGCTTACACAATCTCATAGGTTTTATGAACTGTTTGCTTTATTTATTTTTATGCATTTTACTAAAAGCTTGTTTTTGAAGTATTTTCTTATTTGGCATTCCTTTACGCTTTTTTTTAGTTAGAAATAGATAAATTCTTTAAAAATAATAATTTGTCATATAACCTGAGCGGAGGACAGAATTCGAGTCAAGTGCCCAGGCGCGATCGCCGGCGCTCGCGATTTCAATCTAACCGAGGATTTAATCGAGTTGTGTCTATATTATTTATAAGTACATTTTCTATTATATATTTTTGTTATAGTTATTTTGACAAAGTTGCTCTAAAAAAGGAGGAGATAATGAACATTGCGAAAAGATGCATGATCGATTCCACTTGTGTTTGATTAGAAATACATATCGGTAGGTCGCCATAATATATATCTATTATCTATAGTGTGCAGAAATATTTTGTCACAGAAAAGCACTTATCTCTGTGTATTAATTATTTCCAATATAAATATACACTTATAAGACTCCTATAATAAAAACGATAGGATTGCTATCATTTTATCATAGAATTTGCCACTCGAGAACCTTTCTTCTCCAGCGATTATTAATTTCATGCGATTTAGCCTGCATGTTGTTACTTCAACTGGCTGATTCTGGGAGCTATGTCGGTTAGTCTCATTTTGATAGGAAAATCTTTGTTTCGGATTTATCTTGCAGATTATCGAGCATAGCATGTTAAATCACTTTTATTTTAATTTTAAGACTAACAATAATGGACCATGTCTCACAATCCTAAATCGTCACTGGCAACATGTAACATTTAAAAACCAGCACCACCAAATTAAAAGTATCATCCAGTAAATTTTTTTCCTATATATACAACGAAACAGGGTTATTTAAATATTTTAGAAACTTTATTCAACGTATATCACAATGTTAATACCTTTTATAGATTGCCGATACTAATACCGACACATTTTAGTAGTGATTCATGTGTCTTGTAAAAGTCAAATGAAGTTAAAGAAAAAAGAACAACACTATATATTCTTTAGACATTACAATAAGATTAATTTATACAAGATGGAATTGATCATGAATCTTTTCGCTAATATTTGTAATCTCCTCCTCTTTTAAAACAACTCAGTCAAAGTAACTATCACAAAAATATATCATTGAATATATACTTATAATTAATATAAAATAATATAGACACAAACCTATTAAATGCTCAGCCAGACTGCAATGCAATGCTGGGTGACCCGCGATACTGTGTGGCTGGACCGCGTGACAATTCGAATTCTACCCTGCGCTAAGACTATGTGATGTATTATTTTTATAAAATTTATCTAGTTACTTATATATAGATGACATTTGATATTGTCAGTGATGTAAAGGTCGCCGAAGGTATTATGACATTAGTCTCTGACTTGCCACATGTGTTCTACTCACCTCTAAACAAACAAGGAAAATTATCGCATAAATGATACATAGCACAATATTACCTGTGGATTCGCAGGTTGTTGACTATCAGGGTAAAGTTTGGCTATAAAGTTTTAGGACCGTAACAATGTCACCTCTACAAACTTCCACATTTGAGTATTCAATAGTAGTGTAATTAAACACTTCAGTATTAACTAGGGAGACGCGGCCATTATGAATATGTAGGTATAGAGTCGTAACTCTATTTTATAAGTGTTAAACGAAAAGTAGTAAGCACAGCAAAGCAACATGTCGCAAACAGTTTTAGCATTTGACCCGTAGATGTCACACTAATCTATACATATATAATGAAAATGGTTTCTTTTTATCCGCGCATCATGCAAAAGCTACTCAAGGTATCAGTAGAGGACTGCGACCATTCGATGCGGAATCGTTTGTAAATGGTTATAAGCCGTTTATAATATAAAAAATATAAAAGTATGTTTGTATGGATGTTTGTCATGCGCTGACAGCTGGATGGATTGTAATTGGAACTTTGACTATTTGACATGGAATCATTTGTGACATAGTGTAACATAATCCTTTGTAATATGTTATAGGCTATTTATTATTTAATAAATGTAAAAGTATGTTTGCATGGATATTTGTAATACACTGACGGCTGGACAACTTATAATCAAATTTTGCATAGAGGTATATTATGTTTTCAAATAGGATATAAGATTAATATAATAATATTATATTTTATATATACATGTATAACAAAATTAAATTTTATTTAAAAATGTAACTAGTAATAATGACCATTATTACTAGTAATAATGGTGATTATACATTTCGTTATCTTTCAATGTCTGTTCCAATATAAATCATTAAATTGTTATTTTTACCGTCAATGCCTAGAGGAGGACCAAGATCGCTATCGAGATTGGCATGAAATTGAGAGCGGGACAGGGGCTGGCCCCAACAGTGGAACCAGAATTTATATCTTGAATATGACCTTGATCACTATCAAAACGGACAACAAAATCAGATACATATAGAAGATAAAGGAATTCATTCTAATCTTTGTCCACAGGGGTGAAACCAGGGGTACATTTGAATACCTAATAAAAAAAAATTACTAAATTTAAATTTACTCCCAGCTAAGCTGACAGATTACCGCTAGTTTCTAATATATTTATATATTAATAATTACGACATGACAGTCCATTTTTTAAAAATTTTATGTTGAGTGTGCACTTGAGTTAAAAGTTTCCATAGTTTAATATCTAAGTTTTATTATTAAACTATGGGCATTGCGATTTTATATCAAAGATTTTGAAAAAATAAACTTTCCTTACGGTGTTAACTATCAATATATAATAATACATAGAAAGGTAGTAATCATATTTAATTGTAACAAATTTTGTGGAAATAAAACGATAAAAATAAACAAAAAATATATTTATATACCTAATATAAATTATACATAGTACCATTTCACACGTAATTCATAATGAGTTAATATCTCTACTTTTGTGTTAATATTGATTAAATAATCAAAACAAGTTTAATACCTGCCACAATTAATCGTAACTCACATCATAATTATTACTACAGTATACCTAATTTTTCTCCACAGTTAAAGAATAATAAGCATACTTTAACACAAGCGAATAATCAAGATGTACCAAGTAAACGTATTTAAGAATGTATTGAATTTTAGATTAAATACAGATTTAAGATTCACATTGGTTTACAGTATTGGAGAAAATTAATGTTGTTTTAAATGATCACATAGTGATATTTGGAATAGAATTAGTAAAAAATATCAAATAAAAAAAATTAAACATAACCTAAAGAATTACCGACACACAAATTCACCTAATAAACGTATCGCAACGTAAAACGTTAAAATCTTAATAAACTTGGAATAATTTATATACCTTTACATGAAAATAAAAACAAGAAAAAAACACATGCCAACTTCAAACTAATCTTGGAAGAAACGAAGACAAAACAAGGTTACAAACCAATATTGCCAGCCCCACGAGAACGAAAAGCAGCATTTCAATAAAAAAAAGACTAAACCGTAAAATGTTTAATTCAAAACATTAGATTTATTATCTCTGAAAAAGGTCGATCTTATACTTCTTAATAGAAATAAAACAAGTATTGAGAAAAATTATGTATATATGTATATTGTTATATTGCTCCTTTATAGTCCAAAGATTGAATTTAAGAATTGCAAATTATTTAAATTAAACGGAATACAAGACAAAGTTGTTTTTGCTTTCATCTTCAACATTTTTCAATGTATTTTTAAAATTTGACACTTTTTTCTTAAATTTCATTTGTCTTTTTTGTTATTGAATTAGTAGGAATTATCTATTTTAGATTTTGTATAAAGTGCACCTTTAATAGTTGTTGTTATTTGGTTAGTAATAAACAAATAGTAATAAAACAGTTACGAATATAGTTTAATTATTTTAAAGTGAAAATGATCTTTCCAAGTGCCTCTCTTATAAAGCAGAAAGTTTTTTTACTAATTCACGCAATATGGGGAATGTTTGAAACCCATTTTAGTATTTTAATTCTTTTCTGTTTTTCAAAAAGTTAATAACATTGGGGATTTTATTTTATTCAAAATATAAGTAAGCATGTCAAAACTTTCACCATTTCCTATACAGTTCAATTACATTGTCTGGATAAAATTGAAGGAAGAAATCAAGAAAAAGTTACAATGGAAGGGACTTTGTTTGGGATTAAGAATTGCCTTAGGACTTACATCTTCAGACATTCTCATTTTCATTTTGTTCTTTAATTAATTCTCATCGTTCATCAATGTTTTTTGACATTATAAGAAAAAGTTTCCATAAATATTAACACGGTGTGATGGTACGAACTATTAAAAAAAAAAATTTCTAGAATATGTTCTAAGCTATTTTTCTCAGAAACGGTTACGTCAATGTCCATGATTTATTTGGTAACGTTGTTCTTGTAAAGAAGAAGGTTATAAATATTTGCGAAAAGATGCATGATCGATTTCATACAGTATATGCATATATAAAATTACGATTTATAAGATGTGAAACACTACTATTTCCATTATTTCAAAGAATACTAATAGCTAAATTGAATTGTATTGATATTTATTGCAATAAAGTTCAACCAAAATTAATTATTTGCATCATTTTTGGTTTTGGATAAGTAATATTTTAATGTAATAATAAATATGCGACATCTTTATCCTTAAATAAAAATCTAGCAACACTACTTACTGGATGAAATTAGGTTATTCACCGTTAGTGTGACCAAAATAAATACATTCTGCTTTATTAGTAGTTTTATATTCTCAAATTGATATATTTACAATATAAAATAGCTTATTAGTTTATATATGTACAAATAATAATTAAAATCAGTCATTGTAAACCAGGTCGTAACCACAATTAACAATTTTCAAAAATTAGAAATGGACATTGTAGACTATTCTTCACGTTAACACAAATATTTTGTAAGATACTGATAATCAAAACTGAATCAAAGTGTAATCCGCTGTATTGGCATGCCCCATCTTTTAAACAAGAATATTTTTTCAATATTCAAAAGTTTATCTTATCAAAAATGAATCTTTTATGCAAATACCAAATTTCTTATGGTAAACAACGTTAAACTAACGTCTATATTTTTCGTATTTTTTGTCCTTCGTTTTAGATTTAGCATCGTTTTAGTAGGTAATAAATAGTCGTTTTAGTACGTAATTGGTAGAAATTATTTTGTGTTTTCCGTTTATGGTAGCTTTATGCAAAAAAGAACACAATAACATGTAGTGATCATAACCTAACTTACTGAGTATATAAAGAGCTCAATCACCTGATTGCCTTTGTGTTATGTGCATACGGCCTTTGTGATTTATCATTTGTGTAAGGATTCTCTATACAAATTATTTGGTATGTATATTTAATTTTATCCGATTAAATGTATTTGACACAAAATTAACAATCTATTATTAATTGTTGATTTGAATTTGATTCAATAAAATGCAAAATTGTCTTATTTTGCATTTTACCTTAATGTTACTGATGTTTAAAATAAATATCTTAAAGGATATTTATAATTTATACAATTGCCAATAAACTGATATGCCTTCTAGCCAAGTGTCATATAGATATGATGTGAACAGACACTAGGGCCAACCTTAAACTGGTTCTTACACTAAAATTACAAGAAAATAAAAAAACCTGTAAGAATTCTAAAACATATTTTGATTAAGGGTTAATTTGAAAGAAACAAAATTTATTTTTAAAAATCATCTCACTATTTTTATTCATATGTAGGTATGAATACTTAATTAATGATATAAAAATTAATCTGGTGTATAACTTGTATTACTTTAAAGAAATGTTCCCAAATTATATATTTCATCCAACATATATACCTATTTAATAAAAATAGCATTAGGTAGATGTATACTTTAACACATACTTCGCGACATTATGTTTAGGGACTCACTCAACAAATTTATATATAAATCAGAAGTTATAAATTTGGGACACACTATGAAGAACAAAAAAGTACACTAATTCATGTAAGAGAATACAATTACAACAATCTTCAGTGTCTATTAGTTGATTTAGCAATATAATATCATATGATGAAACCAAGATTTGTAGAGTTTTTCAACAATCATTACTAGACATGACGTGTTTGATTCCGTTTTCATTAGTGAATTATTATTTCAATACCAGCATATGCTTGATTTCGTACTGCAGTGGGGATATTGAAGAATTTGAACTGTTCATAAAGTACTAATCAAGGTAATAACGTGGGCATATGTAAAAATGTCTTAACAAAATAAAATTTATTAAGGGTTGTTTTGGTGATAAAAAATATATACTGCTCATGATAAAAAAAAATGCAATTTAATCACAATAAATTTAATTATTTACATTACAATCATAGTTTGACCCTATTTTGAGTAGGTATGCAAATATTTCATATTGTGAAACATATAATCTATATATATATATATATATATATATATATATATATATATATATATATATAGTGATCTGGACGAAGAGCAGTATTGACATTTAATCTAAAGCAAGATCGAAATTTTGAGCCAGAATCATAATAACTAAAAGAAAACTCCCTTCAAATAAAAGATTAAGGAATTTGTTATTTGAGCTGCAGTATAGAAAGCTAGTAGTCATTATAATTAATAGGAAAGCTATTGTTTTATAACCACCTTTTTGGTCAACATTGAAATATATTGACCTGTTTCTGGACATGAAATGATATTTTCTTCTATACTATGCATAAAAACAACATAGTAATTTTAGTGTATTTTTCATTACATTATGTAGATCTATATTTTCAACTATAAAATAACTATTTTTTTAATTTTATATACATATTGTATAATGTAATAAAGAGTATAGAGTGGTAGTAAAATTGCCTTAAGTGTATTTTCAGACAAAGATGGTAGATCACACTAAATTGAGCCCCCAAGAAATTCAACAATTATATTTCGAAAATCTTAATGATTGTGATTGGGTAAGGTGAGTTGTCATATAGTTATTGTATACATAAATAATTTAACTTAATAATGGAATGTATTGTTTTTTCTTGTGTCTCATATATCAAATGTGAGTAATTTATCTTAAGGAAAAATATGGTATAATTAAAACTTTAGAATTTAATCTTGTATAGAATTATATCTATCTACTTCAATTTCCAACACAAACCTCTGCAGAACGCACAAATTTGGTAGCAACTCCAAAAAATCTAATTGATTATGTATATATTATGAATATTTAAATAAAGATTATTTTGATATGGTTAATTTTCTTTTGTGAGCTTTATAAATTATTATTAATAACTTTTAGTGTAAGAGTTTTTTGAAGGATTTTTTTTGTGATTTGTAAAATTTATATTGGTGTATACCCTAAAGGAATATTTTAATTCTAGGTATGAGAAAAAAGATAGAAAGCATCTGATCCAGAACATAGCCTTTGCATTGTTCGGTAGTCCGAGTATTGAAGGAGAACTCGAGGTAACAGATCAGCACGAGTCAGTTAATCTAGAAGGTTACCAATCGAGACAAAAAGAGCAAGTCCTCAAAGTGTACGAGAAGTTGTGTGAACAATGTATGTATAATGTTCTGTATTGAATAAGTTATTATGAAATTAACCCTATGATTATTCTCTACCAATTCTTCAAAGTATCAAAAATATGTCTCGGTAATAATTAGGCAATCATAAGGATAAGTTCAAATTTAATC
This sequence comes from Eumeta japonica, assembly GCA_005406025.1. NCBI lineage: Eukaryota > Metazoa > Arthropoda > Insecta > Lepidoptera > Psychidae > Eumeta > Eumeta japonica. The sequence goes on from BGZK01000283.1 coordinate 18,976, forward strand.
GAAACATATAATAATAAACAATAACAAATACTCTTTCTTATTTTACATATGTTTTATAATTAATCATAATTATATAAATCTGCAAATATTAGTAAAGTTGCACATCTATGATACGATTTTATCTAATTTTATGGCAAGTAAAAAATTAGGATAAGAAGTCATTTGTGATGTGATGCGATACGGCTTAAATAAAATTATTAATTCATTCAATTGATTATATTTTTCTGGTTCAATTATTCCTGGTATTAAATTTTTGTAAAAGTGATTTTTTTTATAATTATAAGTTTTAAAATCTTAAGACTTAAAAGGCTAAAGAACTTCAATCATTGGTATTCCACTAAAATTCTAAATATTAATTATATATCAAGCTGTGCGACGCGAATTATTAATTTTATTTATTTATAATTATAAATTTTAAAATGCAAAAAAAAGAAATTTATGGATATGTGCTACGAGGTGCAGACACTGAAATTCACACGAGGGAGGAGGGGGAAGATCTCCCAACATATTCGCTCATAAAGAATTAGGAGCATGGGATTGCTAATAATTGTAAGATGTTAGTGTGGTATGTTTATAACTCATAATGTGAGTGCAAACAGAAGTAATCGACGAAAAACTAAAATTTAAAATATCTAAATTACTATAAGAGATTGAATATGCTCTTATAAAATATAATTGTTTATTATTATTGTAACAAATTGATTATGAAATAAAAGCAAAAAGAATACAGGTTTAATATGATATGTATTTATATAATGTTTTCAGGTAAATATTCAGAAAATAAAGAAGATATAGTAATGTCGGTATTATTAGTAGTATGTGCAAGACCTAAACCTTTGGACTGGTTTCAAATTGAACCGTCAGATCATTGGGTGGATCTCCATATAAAAAGAGATATCGACATTTGGTGCACAGCTGTATTCAAGATACGTAAATGCATACCAACGGTGGCTAACGGTAAGATGGTAGATAAAAAAAATTACAGTCTCGACTTGAATGTGATAGCAAAGCAGTCAAAAATTTTGCCTTAGAAACATAAGATAGCAGGTTTGAATCTTGATCATGCACATGTTGACAATTGAGTCTTGAACTCAAATTAAACCAACTGCTACTTGCCTTATAGACCACGTTAATACGTCATCACTGATCTTGGAATTGAGTCATAAAATCAGTGCTGTAAAAATTTCTTGACATAAATCTGGTCTTTTGGTCGATGATGACCAAACATTTATTTATACTATACAACTAAAAGATTAGCTACATAATCATAATATGAAAGTATAAACTATATAATACATATCATGGTACGTCCAATTTGAACGACATTATGACTTCTTAACTTACATATGCTATACTTATCAACCATGATAATAAAATTTTATGGACAACTTCCAAATCCGATCTACTTGATTTTACATAGATTTTCTAGACTAAAGTCGAATATTTCGAATTGGAAAGGATTTATATCGAACGGAAAGACGGGTACGTGATGCATAGATAACATTGACTATATAGGTATGTTACGAAATGGCACCATTTATTAAACTGACCAGGGGTGTATATTTAAACAAATTCTACGACCGATTGAGAGCGAATATTAAAAAGTTAATAGTCCCAATTTACACATCAAAGCCTATACCTAAAGCCCTAAATGGAATTTTGTACTTATTGCCGCCCACCCCCAGCCCCCCAACCCATCCATATCCCATCCCTCAGCGGGTAAAAATCCCATCTATTCACGTTAACCAAGCAGGTATATGTAAGAGCCATGCTATGATCAACTTGACTGCAGCACAAAAATGAGCTGGCTTACTCAGTGAGATACCATACTCTTAAGAATGCAGATGTGAAGTAACAGATTCTGCTGTGCTTTTGTCCAGTAAGTGAGAGGTTTCGTGGCCCATGGGCCACGAAAATTCTTCATGCTCCTTGCCATGGTTCCCTTCTCCCATAACTCTACTCGCCCTCCTTCAAATATATTATTACTATCCAAGAGGTCTACAACGAACTGATGACTTCTCTGGAGTTGCGAATGTCCATGGGCGGCGGGGACCACGTCACAATCTCAGTGTGTCACATGGTCGTTTACTCCGCAAAATGCTATAAAAAATATTTAATTTACTTCTCTCTGCATCTGCTTTCTGAATAAGATTTGCAACATATAAAAAAGCACTCTTCACAAGAGGAAGGTGAACGGATCTTCTAAAATTTTCTGCTAGAATGACATTATTTTCTTTTCTTATTTTCTTTAGTTTACTTAGTTTTTCTTATTTTAATCTTATCTTTTCTCTAACTTATTGTTCTCAGAAGTTTCATTTTGCTACCCGCTTGACTTTTTCCCCCATACCTATGTACTACGATTTTTAAAATCATTAAAAAAAACCAGAAAATTTTATTTTATTTTACAATATTTTGTGTCTATAAATAATGTACATATTTATAGATACAAAATATTGTAATAAGAACTCACTTTACATATTACTTTTTTTTCGGATCCATAAAAAAACGAGAGGAAACATTTATATTACTTTTAGGAGCAAAAAACTTCCGACAGTCGTGTTGCCCCTAAGAACCTTGAGCGATGGCTGATCGCTTGTGTATCGTCCTCGCCCCTTACCCTGTTATGAAACACGTAGAAAGTTTATTTCTTCCGCCTTTCAATATCATCTTAAGTATGTTAGAACTTCTTAACCGCTCCACTTTTAGCCCCGTTCTACCTCATTTAATATCATTTTCCTTTTTTATAATTGTGGATAGTGAAATATCCTACTGCGTTAACTAACGCAGTTGATCAATCATTAATGTTTGGCATATCTATATTAGGAGTCGTTTTATGTTTCAGCAAAACCATGCCGTGTTTACGTCGACGACAGCGGGAGAGTGTATCGAGACTGGAATTCATATTTGACCGACAATGTTCAGCCGAAATGTGTTCTCATTGTGCCTGAAGATGGAGAATACACAGGAATATTAAATGTAAGATTTATTTCTTTGAAATCTCAATAAATTGTAAAAACCCAGCTCCGTCACAACACGGACGTGAGTAGGATTATGCAACAACTGGCCGTTACCCGCCCTCTTCATAAGCTTGAATTAAAATTTGACATTTTTTTTATTACCCAATTACGCCCGCGGTTTTGCTTACAGACATACTTCTCCCCCACATACCTCCAAACCTCTAAAATCTCCACATCCTCACATCTTACACTCACACATGACTATATAAAAATAAATGAATACGGCTACTGATATACGAGACCCTATTCCGTACATTTTGAAACTAATTTTTGATTTTGCCCGCGTAGACAGAATGAATTTATTCATCTTAACATCGTCCGATTACGGCAATTAATCATGATCCTAATCGCTATCTTATTCTCAATTTCAATCCTGGTCTTGCACACGATGCCGATTTGTATCATTTCTGACTCCGAGTCCAGCTTCGTTTTAAGTAGGTCCCAAATCTAATCCCACTTTCGATCACGGTCCCGCTATCAATTCTGATCTCTTCATATTCCGATTCCGGTCTCGATCTTGATTTTCATTTTGGTCCCACAGTCCATTACGATCTTTCGAATTTCCAACCTTCCCGGTTTCTGCTTTTGATTCTGCTCATCCCGTTTGCAATTAAATTTCGTTACCGGTCACTATTCCGTTTTGGACTAAGCCGGAGCAAGTTCTAGTATCAAAAAATACTCATATTCATACATTACTTGTGTAATTTATAAAAATGCTGGGTTGTCCCCATTCCTTCAACACAATTTTAAAATACACGTCTCACTACTTTTCAAAGTCGTACTTCGCTCCATAAACAGTTTAATACAAAGTTCAACCCTCCCTAACTCTGATTAAAAGCAATTTGCTTTCGCACACACACACACACACACACACACACGCACGCATGCGCACGCGCGTACACGCGCAATTACACAGAAAAAAATGAATATGACTACTAAAGAAGTAAAAATAATGATTTTTTTGTGGTTATCAACAATATATGGAAATAACATAGAGCTCGTCATTTTGCAATCACCGGTTATGACTGTGCATTCATTTTCATCAAGATTGGTCAAACCGTTTTTGACTTATAAAAGAACATACAGACAAACAGACAGTTATCTATCTTTTGTTCTTACTGTATATCAATTCCCATCATTATTGATAGATTAAACCGTTTTAAGTTATAAAAGAAAAACATACATACAGACAGACAGACAGTAGCATTATTCACACAATCACGTATTCTATTCAAACATCAATTTTAATCATAATCGGTTAAAGGGTTTTTAAGTTATAAAAGAATATATAGAGAGTATCCTGTAATTCGCGTAATCTCATGTTTTAACTCGACACCAATTTTGATCAAAGTCGGTCAAGCTGTTCTTAAGTTATAAAAGAACATATATAAAGAATGACAATCACACAGTATCTCCTCTCATTTGCACAGTCACATGTTTGAACTCTACACCAATTTTCATTAAGATCAGTTAAATCTTTTGTAAGTTATAAAAGAACATACAGAAGGATAGACAAACAATATCCTATGATTTGCGCAATCACATGTTTAAACTCTACACCAGTTTTCATCAAGATCGGTTAATTTTTCTTAAATTATAAAAGAACAGACAGACAAACAGTAACCTATCATTTGCGCAATTACATCCTTTGATTGTACACTTATTTTCATTAAGATTCGTCAAACTTTTGTTAAATTATAAAAAAAATACAGACAGACAGTAGCATATCATTTGCACAATCGAATGTTCTTACAATATACAAATTTTTATCATGATTGGTCAAACCGTTCTTGAATTATAAAATGATATATAGATAGGCATAAATTTTAAAATTGATAGAATCAAGGTCAGTTAATCATAAAATGAATATCTATTACGGCAAAGGCAAACGCTACAGATTTATATAGCAGTATAGATATATAGTTTAAAATTATTTAAGAAATAAAATGAAAATTGACCCAATATTTCCCCTAATCTCAGAAACTACTACACCTAAATTTCTGAAAAAAATAACTAAATAGCTCTATAGACATAGATTACAAAACCTGTAACAAGTGTATAGTTCGCTTTGTTTTGTTTCACATCAATGCCCAGTGTAATCTGGCACTTACTAAGTACCTGAGTGCCTAGTTAGTGCATATCAATTTATAGTGGATTTCGTATTATTGCTATCCAGTATTAATTTTAAGGTCAAATTAAAAAATGAAATAGCATAAAACCTTCTATCACTTTGACTTAATCCAGGTATTTAGGACTATATGACAAGACAGAATTCAACAATAGACAATATATTCAGTGATTTTCCTCTATAATCCGGTACTTAACATCCTTTTCTTAGTCACCACAAACAGATTTGGGTCAAATTAAAAAAATATGTGACAGATATTTTATGTGTGGAACCATCTCCACGCAAGTTAAACTAACACTTGTCTGTTTTTATGTACATATGTGTTTTCTGCTTTTATTTAATATTTTTATCTGTTTATAACACTTTTCAAAAAAAAAAAATTAATGTCTCCAAAAATAAGATTTAGTCAAATCTTCATATGCAGCATCTTCATCAGCAGCAAAAACATCTCTTCAAATAAAAATGTGTAACCAAATTAAAATAATACCCAGATGATTATTAACAATAGCTGTGTAAATTTAAATAAAAAAGTAGCTAACTTTTATTAATTTATAATCTCCATTTTTGCTTATTCTTATTAATTGATATGGTATCTATAATATATATATTTATCACAATTATCATAATCACAATTAAATGAAATTTCCAGACAAATATGTTAAATGTTATTCTTTTTAAACAGGATGAAAACATTGCAGTCAGTCTAACTGTGGTTCCTGCCCCAAGCCTCGGGCTCACAGCTAAAGTACTCAGCACCGCCGACGTAGCCAGTACCGCTGCATCTTTGGGTGCTTTGGGTGTTGTAGGAGCGGCTATGTTCACGCCGGTTGGACCAGCAGTTTTAGTGGGAGCAACGGTAGCGACAGTCACCACCGGTGTATATGGTCTAGTGAGGTCCTCCATGCATCTGCATGATAGAAGAACGCATGAGCAGGTGAATAATTGTGATGAATACTATGTAGATGAAGTTGAACATTTAATAAAATGCGTTCTACACTCGGAAAACTGCATCTGATATTTGCAATCAAATTCTCTTCTTCGTTAATCATGTTAAATATTTGTGACGGTCATCTCTCGACCCTTTTAACAAACATAGATAATATGTTTTTTAACAAGTCTACTAATTTGTTGATAGAATATCTTATTAGGTACTAAAGAAAAATTTATGAGAGAAATGTTAATTTAAGATATGTGTTAATATTATTACAATATAGCATCAAGTAGGGTCTGCCTTACTATCCCACTAGCACAGCATAACAAATTATAATTCAAGTTTTATATATTATAGATTTTACATATTTATTATTATTATCAATTTGTTCATGATAAAGAAACAAATTTTGAGACCATTAATTAACAATGTCTTGTTGGGTAGGGTTAAATGAATTTGTTTTAATTTTCTGCTATAAGAAAAATTGCGGAGTTACTGTTTTCAGGCCAATTTTCTGAAATCGAATTTTCAGCAGATCTCGACGTTTTAGTCTTAGGAATTTATTTAGTCTGTTTCCCGAGTGATGTGTGCGTGCGTGCAATGTAGACTTTTCATAACTTTTTAACGGATTAGCCGGTCCAAACACGGCATTGAAAGGAGTTCACTCAACTTAGATTTCCTGAAAATTTGAACAAATCCAATTCAGTAGATTTTAAGAAATCCCGTAATTTAATTTTTATAAAAATGTTTATTGTAATAATTTTTGCACTTCTGCACCAATCAATACCAAAATCTAATCGCCTGTTTCCTTTAAAAACAACGTCGTTTAATGCAAACCACATCAATACCGGTTTGGTTCTTCAAGAGATTTTGTTAATGAAAAATTCAAACAAAACGGTTTTTCAAAATAACCTGAAAAATGGTTGAGGTACTGATGTTTCATATTTGGTCGTCTTTTCTGCTTAAAAAACTGCGTAGTATACCGCAAAGCAATTGAAAATTTAATGATGCATTCGAAAGATTTTGTAAATGAAAAAATTAAATATTTGCATTTTTTAAAGTACTTAAATCTATATTTTTGCACTCGTAGAACTCAAAACGTATTAAGGCCATACGTTTAAGTTCGGAGAGCGCTATAAAGTGCTAAAATTAATCTTTTGAGCTTTAAAAGCTCGATAATTTATTGCTTGGCTATTTTTGGACGCTTCTAGATCGAAAGTAGCAAGAAGTGAGCGCGTGGTATCTCATCAATCCAGCCGGCCGTTTTTTTTTTTTTTGCTGCAGCCGTGTTGGCCACGACATGGCTCTACCACTCTTAAATTTGTGTGATAAGGAATAATCTATTGATGTAAAATTATGGAGTGCATAGGTTTTCATAATTTCATATGAAGAATGTAGGGGAAATCACGTTACCAGAATATATTTTCAAATATGCATATGCATTTTTTTTTTAAATTTACCGTATAAAAATTATAGTTTTAGATTTGGTGAATTACCATTTTCGTTTCTTTTTTGAATTTAAGAAAACTGAATACCTTGTGCGTTTAAAAGTAATTAATATTTAGGATAATATAGGTAAGCATTTTCTTTTTCAGACTATTGACCCGAGGGATTCAGAGGCTCGTAACAGCTGGATTAACATAGCCGCGTCGAGTGTGGCGCTGACGGCTGGCGCGGCGTCTACGCTGCTATCCCGGTCTGCCGCCGCTGGTGCTAACTTAACTAGAGTATTTTTTTTTATTTTTTTTTTTTGCTTATTTTATTTTTAATTCAACTTGTACACAATTTAAAATGATACAGTAAACAAAGGTTTAATAACTTCATTTAATTCACTATTTAGACGTGGTCTTTCGTTTTTGGTATGGTAAACAAGCTCAGAGTAGCTCAACGTGCGATGGAAAGGCAAATCCTTCATGGGGGGTATCCCTGCGAGATAAAATTCAAAACGGAAATCAGCAATAGAACGCTATTAACCGACATAGCTCAAGACTTATTATTTGAAGTGCCGAAAACTCAGTAATTTTTCGAAATTATTAACTAATTGCTCTAGAAATCGTTTTATTTTAAGAAGAATAATTTGATATTTGAATTTGATATTTGAATTTTAAGAAGAATAAAACATTTGATAAGTTGATTAATTTTCTTGAGATATGTATTGAGCAATTCGTTTATTACATGAAAGACTGGACGGGCGCTCGCTCTATCCGTGGACGTACTGCGTCATGCTAACATACTTACCGGCGGAGCGGGGGTCATCAACAGCCTTGCTCATATCATTAATAAGGTAATTATAAGGTTATATGAACAGGCGAAAATGGAATAATATCTCATATTTAAAAGTTTTAGTGAGTGCTTATTGATTAAAGTGAAGATTATTATCTTATGATAAACTATTACAATGTAGTACAGTGCAACGCATGAAACTTTGCCTAATTAACCTAATAAATAAACTATGGAAAGCGTGGCTACTAATGTGCGTACGGCTAAACCTCGCTCATAATACGAGATCAGTTGCTGTTGTAATATGCGAAAATATATACGTATAATGCGAGAACGAGGGAAGAATATGACGCAAACGAGGCTACATAAGTGAAAACAAAAAAAAAAGTTTCTGACTAAAATTGTATATTAGCGAACTTAGCACGGCCTCCTAGAGAAAAGTATGTTTATAGTACGATCTCTTTTGTTCATTTTTTATTACATATTTTTTTTTGTGTTTTTCAGTACGATAGAACGAAAAGAAAAAAGTTTCGCCTGCAGCCTTAAAAATTTTTAGTTCATTATAGCCATTATTCTAATCTCTCATAGACTGACTTTTAGAAAGCATTTTGTATATGGTCGGGTCAGCTTCACTCAAATATCTCTCTCTGGCTGTGTTGAGAATACGTCTTTGTGTTGATGGACATAACTGCCAAAAAATTTTTTAATCTTTTATTTCTAGCATAGACAACAAAATTTTTATTGTACCGGTCATCAGCGTTGTCATTTTACAGATGTTTCACAAACATCTTCGGAGCATTTTCTTTGTTTTATAATGTTTCTTCAATAGAATTTTTATTGAAGCGTAGTACATGTGCATTCATTCTTACGGCCTTGAAAATCTGTCTAATGCATCACATCAGATAAAGATTGCAAGCCTAGGACCAGTTATTAAACTGGACATGAAAATATTGCTTATTTTTGGCAAATGTCTGTAAGGGATCTAGTATCGTTTTTTAGGGTTCCATACCTCTAAGAGGAAAAAAGAAGCCCTTATAGAATCATTTCGTTCTGTTCCATCTGTCACCTTTTTCTCGGGAAATTGTGAAGGTATCAAGTTGAAATTATTGCCGGTTCATAGATTTGGGATCCCATAGAGCTGCAAAAAATTAAGGCTCTAAAACAACATAATCGAAAAATATGGCAATTTATGCCTTATATTTTAAAACTGGCAAGTAAATTGAAATCTATAGGTTACTTCCTATTGATTTAGGATCATAAAATTTGGCAAGAAGAAAGGTCTTATAGCACAAGTAAAGGAAACTCTAAAAATCATTCATTTGTAGTTAGATCATATAAAGAAAAAAATTTTTGTTATTACAAACTTAGTTGCAATTGTAGTATAAACCGTGATTTAGAGTAACGTGTGATATTTTTTTTTAATTTCATGCTATGAAAACCTGCGATTTTCAAAAATTTGGATTTTTTAAAAATTAATTTTTTATTAATGAAAATAAAAGTTACGGAAATGCCCAGACCAATTTCTCGCCAATATCGGAATCAAAAATAGGCAAAAATCATTGAGACTGTTGATATATAAAATATCTACATACATAAATAAATTTGTATGGCAACACTCAGGACGCAAATTCTATTCGCACTGGTCTGATTGTTTAATGCCTTAAATTGTGATAAAATTGACAGTGTCAATTTTATACTATTATGAAGATAGTGTTCAGCTTTGACCGAGTAATGAGCTAAATTCGCATCATTTAATTAATATCATACTGTTTACCCGCATGTTACCCCCCCTCGCTTTGCTGAACGTGAGATAAAATATGAAAATGTTTTACCAATTTCATGGTACTTTATTTCCAACTTCACATTCACATAATAAAATAAACTATTAGAATTTATGACCAGTACATGTGAAGTACATTTATTTTACGTTCTGGATATAATAAATTTATGATTATAAGTTTATCGAAATAAAAGTATAAAAATTTTCAAAACATTTGTTTGCTCTTTTCCTTCGAATTAATAATAAATTATTATTTTAATTTAGCGACAGAATAAAAAAGTTGAAATTGAATAAAATTTCAGACAAAAATATTGCACTGGGGAAAAATACTTACAGGTCACCCTTAGGGTGACAGCAGCATTCACCAATTCACAGATTCGTCTATGCTTCGCAGTTATTTAAATAATTCTCAATATACTCGAAATTCGAACAATGTATCAATAAAGACTATCTTTTTCCAGTATCGCGACCACGGTGAAAAACCTACTGCACTGGAAATATTCCAGTTCACATCTGCAACCTTGTTCTTTTGCAATGCAGTGATGTCCAACAGGACGGCGCAGAACATAATTGAGGACGCACAGACCAAAACCATCAACGAGTATCGCGCTACATTAAGAAGCAATCGACATCGGTTAGTTTTCATATGATTGATATTTAAATTTGTTGTTTTATGTTTTTGTCTTAGCACTGCTGGGGTAGGTATAAACTCCTAAAATCTCTTTTTCTTATTGATGGATTTGATTTGTAAGCCTTCAATTTGACTCGCTTGGGATCTTTTAACAATATCATTAATATTAATACATGCCAGTGTTCGAATGGCTTTTGGTCGTAGATCTGATTGCAGTGAAAGAGATATATTTTTTCTTCAAGAAACATTTTCACTACTGTTGTACTCCAAGCCAATTGCATTTCTGAGCATTTTATACTTATTATATTTCTGTGAAGCACTGCAAATGCTCAGTAAAACACAAAATTTTACTGAATAATCACTTATATTGACTCGACATATTTATAGATTCTGTGATGTAACAAAACTTTATTGCCAAAACATTGGAAAAAATGTATAAGTTTATTTAAATAAAATCGAATAAACAAGAAGAGCACATGTTGTTGCCTGAAAGATGTAATTTTCATTCACTAATCGGCATGATAGTCTAGAGACATGGTCCCTATAGTTGATGTAAGATATATATTTCTTCCAATATATGTAGATAATTTGAACTAAATTACCAAAATAGTCCACACTAAATTAATTAATTATAAATTAAATAAAGTAGGTTCTATCCTCGTTTAAAAACATTTTAATTTTATTTCAGTACGTGCAACATCACATTACGTACTTTTAACGCTAATATGTAACAGTAGCTAAATATAATAACTATTTATAACCCATGTTTCTTTAAATTCATGTCTCATTTTTTCTATAGTCAAATCCAAAAAAAAAATTTAATTTTTTGTTCCTTTTTCGAGTTTAAATTTGATTTTGGTGTATGTTATTAATATAATTTTGTAACATTTCTATTTCTGTCGAATTACCTAGCCAACATATGATATCATCTACGTAACTAAATTAATACAGGATATTATTATTATTTATTATATATTTATTTTCAAATTCATCCATAAAAAATTCCGTCATTAATGGACTTAAAGGTGAACCCATGGCTAGACACTCCCTTTATATATAAAATTAATTATAACGTAAATAATTAAGAGTCACATATAATACCGTTATTTAATATATGGTCCATCTCCCCTGGATATAACTTTTGTTTCTCTTTTATAATTGTAAACTGTGAACATTAAATAAAATCACATTGGCATTATTTGGAAGGACAATGTCTTTAATTTTGTTTACCAGGTCTAGTTGGTCTAGTCTTTTAATTAATTAGTTGTCTTTCAGGAAAATATTTGACAAGATCAGCGCCGAACCTCAAAGAGTTAAAGGTAGCGTATTGGGTAAGACCGAGGTTATCAAAGGCATCCAGGCCATCGAAAACAAAGATGAGTATTTCGCAAGCGTTTTGCGGATCAACAAGGACGTTAACCAGAACAAGCTCAGGATATCTATGACGGCCGACGGAAAAGTCAATATAAATGCACAGCACAAATTTAATCCCTCCGAGCTCTACGGCATGGGGAGGGAGGGACGCAACGATTTGTTTAAGACTTTGGGTCCTGATTGCACGACCGCGCGAAATGTTCCCACGCGTTTGATTTCACCATATCCCTCGACGGTCAGAGACGGTCAAAAAGAAGAATGTCACAGTAACATTATAACGGCCATCTCGCCGAACGAAATGATTCAGATCGGCTCTTTCTTTATCAGAGTGTCAATGGAGGACACCGAGAGCATATCGGTGATGCTGGAGGAATTCAGTGAAACAGCGCACGCGAATTTTATGACGATTTGTCTTAATTTAGTGTCACGCTTGGTCCCCCAAGAAATAACAAAAATTAAGCTTTTGCATCCCGAAAAAGATATACTTTCTTCAGTCGCAAAATTCGTTTTCAACTACTTGAAAGATAAAAAACCATTAGGGGTACCGTGTCCACGTACAGGGAACCCTATTGATATCGCTCTAATAGAATTTTTCCAGAATGGTAAAATTAGCGCGGAGACTATTTTAACTTTAAAAAATAAATTTCTTATGTACATAAAGGACGAGTTAGGAAAACCAAATAATAGAAAGACCATCATTTGTTTAAACTGTCAGAATGTAACATTTGCTTAAATATCATTTTTATTGTTCATTAAGATGATTTTTGGACCAACTAAATAGGTTTTAGATATTTAAGTAAATATTAATACATTCTAAATTTTTATTTATTGGTAAAATATTAATAAAAAGCGGCGACTTATAAATGAGTCCTTCATTTGGAAAATTAAATATTTTTAATGTAAATAGTTTATCAAAATTTGTACAAGACTTAAAAATAACGTGAAACAACCTAATAGCCAAACCGTTCAATCCCATGAGTTATTTCATTATGATATTCAGACATACCAGCCTTTAATTGCTATACAACTTCTTTTTAACGAAAAATTTAAATTCATAACATGGCATATTTTTAATTTCAGCTGGGATCTTATAAAAGCGTCACGTCGCCCATTAAATGTTTTGCTAAATTTGCTTAGTCGGTTTTTATGAGCAGTAAGAGCGTTCTTATGTTAGTGTTAATGTTGTCTCATATTTTTTGGAATAATTATTTACTTGTCTTGACATATACCAGGTTTTCGCATATATGTATTGTGACGTTGCAGTTAAACTATTCTCTAAGTTTTTTTCTGAGATATGCATACGGTGTCAAATTATAATTGGCATGAACAGTTCGCTTGTTTGTTCTATAATCTAAATAGTCTGATATAAAATTCACTATTGAGTATGTGGAGATTGGGATCATAAATACCAGAAGTCTACTTTGTACTATAGTGAAATATCTAATTCCCTCAGAAACAAAAACTATCAAATAATCTTCATATTTAGTTTTACTGGAACCCATATATATATGTAACTAGCTTTTGTTCGCGGCTCCGCCCGCATAGATAAAATGATGAATTTTTTGGGATATCCTATCCCAAAAAATGCGTAAAATCCGTTCTTAGTGAGCGTCTACGTCCCGAAAAGACTTTCGAAAAGAGTTTCGGAGATCTCGTCATGAGTCAGTCAGTCAATGGTATTTTGCTTATATATGTGTGGATTTAATTTAATCTGGTAATCAATATTTTAAATGTAATCACGTTTTTCTAGGTACTTTCTTTTATTTACTTAGTTATATTATTTAATTGAATAAATAAGTTTGAAATAGAAGTTGTTTTATTTTGTTTCACATGACCTAAAATAATAACGGATATGACGTATTAAAGAGAATTAATAATACCTATATAAACTTTGAAACGGCGAAATTCGATTTCAAAGACAAACGCTACGATGACACGACAATTAATTTAAGTGTATACATAAAAATATGTTAACAAACTATGAAATTCGAAGATGAGATTGATAGTGTGTACTTTCTTACTCAAGGACACTTGTTTACTCAAAGAGCATTGAAAATTAACTTTCTTATACAATTATTCAAGCTGACCTATACTGAACGTTACAATAAAAATAATTGTCGCCTAATTAAAATAGAGCACATGAGTGTGTATTTTTTTTTTGACAATCCAAACCTAATTGCACAAAACGTGTTATTCGTTGTGTGCAATAAGGTTAGGATGGAAGAATTGATACCTTTATTAAAATTTTACATGTGGATTTAGGTTTTTTTATAACTGGCAGGTTAATAGAAGGGGAATTTCTGATAGCATAACAATATCTGGGCATGCAAGCTTCGCTCGGCGCATTTCCAGTTTGCCGTGGGAATACTATAATTTCCCCAGGGAAAAGGCAAAAAAATTCATATAGTTTAATGTGCAAAATACACTTACCTATTTTATTTATGCAGTACCACCTTTGCTCTATATCATGTAGTGCTCTTTGTTCTTGAGAAAGAAGGACGTAGCAACAGTTTAATTACCACAAAATTCTCCCTCTCCCTCGCCCTCCGGCACCTTCCTCTCCCTCCCCTCCCATCTCCTTCGCCCATGCCCTCTCCATCTCCCTTCCCTATCCCCCTCCCCCACCCCTCCCTCTCGCTCCCTCTCCCTAAAAAGTACCCTGCTTATAGCTCAATGGGCTTCTTTATATTCCAGTGAAAGTCTCATTAAGATCGGTTCAGCCATTTTGAAAATTACCCCAAACAAATGGACAATCGGACAATTCTTTTAAAAAGCATTATTTAAGTACTAATAACGTGTAAATATCCTTACGTAGGTACTTAAAAAAGTGCAATTACCTTGAAATTGCAGATAGACATTTCAATTTTATCGTTGTGTATAGACTGAACATAGTCTATAACGATATAATTTACAACAGTTTGAATAATTTTGAAAGTTCCAAATATAAATTTGACGTTAGTCCGGTAAATTCTTGTGACAATGTGACAAAATTCCTTTGAAATGACTTAATTGAGCAATATTAATTTGGACTCAAAACTTTTGGACCATTTTATTTTCTGGATAATTCATCGACATTAAGGATATTAAGAATACCATTTGAACACATGATTATGGATAATGAACTCGATACTATTATGGATGAATTAGAGGTTAAGTACAATAAGAAGCAACCACCTAATGTAAGTTTTACTTCACATGTAAACATTGGTGTATGAAGTGTCACTTATAATTCATCCCATTGTCGATCTTATGGATTCTGAAGGTTGTCAAATGCGGGTTTGACTACCTTGAGCCGACAACTCTAAATTTGTCACACTTCAATTAAATAAGATTTAATTGAAGTTTGAAGCTTGAAGGGCAGCTTCCAGGCGATGTGTATGAGCTGGCATTTGGTAACTGAAGCTAAAAAGTCTTGGTAGGGCATTATCACGCGACAGTATGGTTACGAGTGTGAAGAGTCACAATATTATGTCCGCTAATGAGAATAGTGAATCGCTTGTAGCGTATGTAAGTCCATACAGCTGTTTTATAAATTTTGTCTTACAAACAACACTACAGTCGCTAGCGAGCAGGATAGTACTATTGACTTATATGAGAAGTCGACACGGGTCTTCACTCCTCTGACAATTTATCGAGGATTACTTGGTTTTATCGGAGTATTGGTATATAATTGGTAATTGGTATGTATGTATTTGTGAGAAAGTAAACTAGCTATTAGTGCTCTCAAAATGTTGAGTGCTTCAATTCAAGAATTATCAGACTGGTCGTATATAATCACACTTTTGTATCGTGTGGATCCGTTTCCAGTATGTTATTTTAAATTTTTATATGACTCTTTTACTATTTCTATTTTGCTATGCTTCGTACTTTCGTATGAACGGTACCAAATCCACCTATTCCTTGGTCTCTCGGAGCTATATTTAACTCCTAAATCTTCTGAACAAGAGATTATATTACGCTTATCAATTCATTTAGGTAAGAAATGTTTTTAACTTTTATAGTTACGTAACGCATAAACGAAGAAAAATTCGTTACGTACGTGAAAAATGTACATTTACACATATTTTTGTACAAAAAGTAACTACCGCCCGCAGCTCCGCCGGCGTAGAGATAGACTGAATTTCTTTATTTTGACTGATTAGGCTGTCACCGAGATCGTGACTTCAGCACTGCTTTCGTCTCAATTTTTAGAGTTGTACTAAAAAGAGACGATTTAAAATCATACAAATACGAAATAATCCGTTACAGTTCTCAATTTAAAAGAATTTTGCATACTATAATTTGGGTTTCAGGAGGTGTTTCAAGATTAAACATACCTTATTCTATAAGGTAGACCCTTAACAACACATCTGTGATAACCGCATTTAATTCTGTTTAATCATTATATATACGTGTATATATATATACATATACATACATATACTAATACATTCATTTTAATATATAAATCTACAGAGGTTTTTTTTTGGTTGTTTCGTTATAACTATTGACCTATACATCCGATCAAATAGAAATTTTGTGTACATGTAAAGGATACATCGACTTAGTCGATACGCTAAGTTTTACTTAAGTGCGACTTAAATTTTAGAATCAATTAGAAATCGAATGAGGATCGAGATTGCAATCTGGAGCGTGACCGACATCGAAATCAGGAAAGGTACCCGGACAAGAGTTGGGAGCAGGACGATCGTTCAAAACAAAAGTTGGAGGAACACATCCCATATCCACACCGACGAGGCCGCGATCGGAAGCTAGTGCATATGTATATATGTGTAAATGATCTATAGATCATCATAGAATAAAGCTTTATTGTTATGCACAAAAATTTAAAAAGTAGTAGCATACACTACTACTGAGTGAGTTCAAATTACGTCCGTCTGCCGTTATGCTCCAGTTCATGCTGCTGTTATGCGGTTAGGACACGGGGTGTGGTATCCTCAGTGAAGGAATCAATATCCGATTCACCAATATTTTATGCAACTAAAACCAAGGTTTTATGCATCTTCATAGAACTCTTTACGATTCTAAAGGAGACCAGTGAAAACGAAGGAACGCGCGTGAGACTGCGCGCGCTGCTGGTCGCGCTGGTGGGCGTGTCGCTGGCGGCGTGCGCGCTCGCCTCGCAGCCCGAGGAGGTCGAGCTTGAGCCCTCCGAGGTCGCGCGACTTCTCAGCGATGGCAATACCGTCAAACGGTGATGTCCCTCTGAGAAAATAATTCTCAATATTTCTGAGATTCAGTAGTTTAAAACGAGCTACATTTTCATCATTTTACTTGCCGTTAATTACCTATATGATTTTATTTTTTTTTCAGTATCCTGAAACCGACAGTCCGCGTGGTGGTAGGCTGTAGTCGCCTCAACGCTTGCGTCACAGCCGTTACATCTTTGATGTTGCTAATTGCCGTCATGTGCAGTGTTAGTTGCAATAAAATTGTAATATGTTATGATAGTTCGTATTTCTTGTTCTTCTTAGAAATAAACATTGGAGGAAAAGAGTGACGTATGCACATTAATTACTTTGTTACTGCATCGCATTGTATATAAATATTAACAAATTATTTGCTAGACTTACCTTGACTTCATCTCACTTTCAGTTTTCATTTCAACGTTCGGTCTCCAATTGTATTATTTTAATCGCTATGCGAGATTTCTATTTCATAACATATTAGAAAAAAATGAACCTTCAATGTAAGGACAAATATTTTTTTTAATGCAGGAGTCAAGGCCGAGCCGGGGTACACGCTGGCTCTCGGCGCCGGCGCTGCTGTTGACGGCGTATCAGGCGTCGGCGGACACGGCGGACGCGCTGCTGGCCGCTGCCTTACGCGTCCCGGGAGCCCCCGCCAGCGCAGTAGGGCATATCGTGGGCGCCGCCCTACTCGTCAGTATAGATATTGTCGTTTGGTGAGTGCTTGATCGCCATGACGTAATTGGATTGTAAGTATACTACTATAATAATGAAAGATTTTGTTTCTCAACCATAAGTATATTTGTCCTTTCACATTCTTACAAACGCGCGCTAAACAATGTTTTTATTGACCTTTACGATTTGACACTACAATTTATGATCTACTTACAGCATCATTATCAAATTTTGGAATACATGTTCGTTTTATGACACATTTAATCTGTATATACCGTTTTTATCTCTCTCTATCTTTCAGTCTGTCTACGTCCTCTCATAATCAAGCAAGCGTAATCCATGTCGATTAATTTAGAAATGCAATAAAAGTATATGATTGCGTATATGATAGAGTATCATGTCTATAAAATCTTTGTCTATAAAAATAAAATCTTGCATAGAGATATCTCGTGGTATACGAAATAGGACATTTATTAAATAAATAAATAAAAAAAAAACGGTGTATTTATTTGTATAACAGAATGTAATCAGGAAAATAGCAGCATTATCCAGTTTCAGTTTCAGTTATTTAAAATATAGCGATACGTCTTTATTATTGTGTAGGTGCATTACACGCCGAACATACTGACATTTAAGTCCCAGCACTAACTTATCTTCTACTTTATTTAAATACCTATTTTATAACGATGGGCCCAAAGTCCATTAGCCTTCAGCTGAATTTATTTGCTTCTTAAATGAGATTTCTGTCTCGTCCTTCAAGCTCAAATATGCCACAAAATGGTAGACTAAATAAAAATAGTAAACTGAATAAGATTATCATTTATATCGTTAGATTATATAGATTTTCTATATTAAAATTTTAAATTTCAATATAGCCTTTTATTTTGTTTTCAGGTATTTAATTGCAAAATTCTTCGATTACGAACCGCCTCAGAAATCAGGAAATGAAATTAACAAGGATTTTATTACCAGTTACCTAGGAACCGGCCATTAGTTGACGATTGTTTGAGATTAGATATAATAAGTTGAATAAAATTTGTCCGTACTAATTTGAATCATTCGTTACGAGGCACAGCTTCACGTAGTCTGAAAATGTCGATAGTGTATATTATACTTGTCATATTCTCAGTTTGGTAGAAAACGATTCTTCAAAATAAGTTTAAATGGAAGAATCAGGTGAAGAAGAAAAAAAGAGATGAACAGTGTATTTTAAAAAATGGTTATCACTAATTATTTTAATTTTTTTTTAGCAATAAATCTAAAAATTAATACAACGTCACACAATTCTGCACTGTTGATTCAGATCCGATCAATGTTTATATTCAAGAATATAAATTGTAAACGTTTTTTTATCGGTCTGAAAATAATACAAACTAAATGTATTGATGGTCTCGCACAATGCTATAGTCTTTACAGCATAAACCAATCACTTTTAACATTTTTTTGGAAAAATTGATTTTTTTTTTATTTTTCTTAACTAACAATATGTAGCTAAGTGAAAATAAAATTAAAAAAAAAAATGTGTACCAGGGAACACCCGGTAGATGTGTATATAAAAATTGTTGTACACTGTATTATTATAATTGGAATAAAATGAAGATGGCAGGTATTGCAAATGAAAAGAAGAATCTCATGATTCTCATTAACCAATTAACAAATTAATATTACATTTCATCAGTTAACTCGGTTACAGTAGCGATTGAGTCTGTTTCTCGTAGACTATTCTTTGCTCCTATGAAGGTTACAATTGGTCGATGATAGCTAAAATATGAAACGTACCTACATTTTGGATGCAATAACATTCATTTTGGAAACTTTGTAAGCAATTTCAAAAATAGAAATCAATATTTATTGTTATAAAAAGCTTCGTCACAGGAGGAAATACACGATCAGACGCATACGGCGTAAACATAGATGAGTAAAAAAGAGAAGATGCACAGTTGGTACTATTTGGATGGCGAAAAATGGCTCAAGGGGTACATTTTATATCTGTCTCACATTTTATGATACCATTTTGCAGTGCCAAAGAAAAAGAAGAGAAGGAACATTATTTATCATCTGCAATTTCAACCGAAGTGTCATAACATAAGATTCATTTTTAAATGAAAAGATAACAAGTAACGATCATTTTGTTATCGGAAGACAATAAGTCATATTTTTAACAATTTACACGTGTCGTTCTAAAACAAGACATCAGTGGAGTGGTTTAATATCATTTTAAATGATTAATATTGTTTTTTGGTTGAATGTATGAAAGGAATCATAGTATATTTTTTTTAATAATAAAATTTAATGTTGTAATCACCAGTGGCGGCGCTAGGCGTCGGCGACGTCGGCAACCGCCGACGGCCTCGCGCCTGAAGGGGCCTCGCAAACAAAAAAGGTTTGCCTACAAGTTATTAAAAAGAGACCTCGCAAAAAGTTTTGCCTACAAGTTATTAAAAAGAGGCCTCGCAAACCTGATGTCGCCGACGTCCACGAGTGGTATAGCGCCGCCACTGGTAATCACCTAGGATTAAAATGAATCTTTGATTTTTAATATCAATGAAAATATACATTAAAAACTTAATAATTTTTATAGTATATAGATTATAGTAATATAAAACTTTCACATTATTAATATAATAAAATAAGACGATGATTAATTAATCTTTAACATATTTTTGATGAACATAATACTTATACATAATTTGCTAGAAAACAAATTGAAATATAATAAACATACTTATATTTGGAATGGGTTTAATCTATTGTATGATTTCCCCTTAGAGGTAATTTCATGATTTGTACAAATATAAAATTAATAAACAATAAAATGAAAAAAGGCGACTCCATTAATACTAATGGATATTAATATTATTGTTAAGCGATCGAATAATGTAACAACGCAAGAAATACGAGACCGGTATTGCTTAGATCTATTTCTATTAAGTCGGTTTATATCTCGGCTTTTGATGCTACTTTAAATGAAGAAAAATAAAATACTCGTTATAATATGCGATTGAGTACCTCTTATAAATAAACTAAATTTTGCTTATCGAAAATAAGAAATACCATCCTTTTTCATAACTTATGACGTGTTATTTTTGCATTTTTTAACAAAACACTTCGACGTCATAACGGAAACTACACTTAATGCAACGAGTGCTAAACTGTCTGTTATAGCACTTATTTACTGCGGCCATTTTATGAGCGCGGAACTGTGCATCTTCTCTTTTTTATAGATCAACGGGCGTAGGTCAAAACTAAGCGTCTCCGAAGTGTTAAACGGTTGGTATAGCCTTATGCCAACGCGTTATCCTCTACCTGTGCACAGCGCTAGGCGCAGACGGCGTAGGCCAAAACCAAGCGTCTTCTGAACTTTGAGACGTCTTAATTTTATCCCAGTCCAACACATCAGAAAGTATTTTGGTCCCAATAATTACTTTATAGTTTTTTCGTCGTTGCTTGTCCTTTGCAAATATAAATTTAGCGTATGGTACTGTCATATTATGAATCGACTACGATATAATAAAAGTGAGATCAAAAACAAAAATGTACATGTAATGTGTAATTGTGTATACATATGCATACACATGCGCATGTACCAAGACAGGTAGTGTCAACTTATAAACGAAGGGGGCTTGTATGTATCAGAAATTGTATTTGTCACCATTTCCAATTTGATCCGTACTTGTCTGCATCAAAACTTCAACACGATTAACGCCAGGTTGCTTAAAAATTAAAACGCAATTTGTTAAAGTAACCCATAAGATTTATTAGATAATGTATGAAAAATCTGTCAAATCTTCCTAATTACGATTTCACTTTTGGTGCAACCCACTATAAATGCGATAACTTTCCCTTTTGTGGTATAAATTGTAAAATTGTTCAGGACGGAAACGTTCCTGTACACCCCGACGTACACACGGCGTGAACATATTCACTATCTTATTTTCAGTCCTATAGTTTGTATAGACGAGTTTCGGGCTCGTAATTCGATATAAAAAACATTGCATTTTCGGTGCACTTTTATAGTTAAATGTACATAATAGGATAGTTTTTCTACGTATAGGTTTTATTTTTAAATAAAGATATGAGTTTGTATGAGTTTTACTTCCGATGTGCATCGAACATGTATGCAGTTTACGTATGCGGTAAGTACCACGGTAATCCTTTCGAGGGCCGATCACATGACATAGATATCGGTGGCCCTCATGACTGTAGGGCCGCCGACCGCTGACGGTAGTCGTTCAGGGGCGCCAGATAATGGCGCCCACTACGATACGGCCTGAAATTGATGTCAAAAAATAGCATAGTTACCCCGACGGTACGGCTTCCGATCGAGGATAGATTTGAGATGCTGGCCGCTTCGATACGATTGGTCTAAATTTGACCCGTCTAATTAATCGCTCCCTGAAGAATGAATCCGGGAATTGCAGAAAAAATGCAGCTGCATACTGCATTCAGCCTGTACTTCACTACACTACCCCAGTACTGCATCTAGTCTACAGCTTCTATAGTTCATAGCATACGTGCAGGAATACGGAAGTGAAACTCTGCACTGCTATAGACACCTAGTGTTCAGAGGTATTATTTCGATGACCTAAGTTGTCGAGGCGCCGCTCCTGCGAACAGTCAGCCGATCAACAAAATCAAAAAAGGGGCGTTAAGCACTCCATGCGCGTGCGCCTGGTCCATCACAAAAACAGTGCATAAAAATAGAAAAATATATATTTAATACATGTAAAATGTACAATTCTGTGTGTTTCCTTTCTCAGCAGAGTTACATCTGGCTACTGTACGCTTAACCATAATCACCCACGTCTACTGAGAACCGCGCACGGTGATTGCCGAATGTTCATATCCAGTATCGGGTCCATATTCAGACTGCGATGTGCGACAAGCTATTATATGTACAACCAGACGTACCCTGTGCGAAGAATTCGCACAAATTATGTATAATAAATATCAGTTTATAAAATTACGGTATACATTAACTTTATTTCTTTTTTTATTATGAAATTTCTTCATAAACAATATTTTATTTATATATATAGTCATCTGATATCGTCAGATGACAGAATACAGCATACATTATATAATTTTAATAATTAATTAATTTACAAAAACAAAAGCAATATTTTTTTTAGTTGTTGATACCGGTAGAGACAGCAATTATCTATGAAATGATATAAAATTTCTATAGAGTAATTGTGAGGTTTTTTCTGAAAAAGGAGGCAAACATCTTAACCTTAACGTGTTAATATATATGATATGATGATATAATAATAATATTATATATGTATGTAATATAACAATAATGTAATTTTGTGCAAAATCGTTAACTCCGATCAAAAGTGTCTAGATTTTGGTTCTATGAAGCTTTAATTTAGTATTGTTATTTTAGATTGCCTCAAGTGTGCTAATTACTCAACTACCATAAATGCTAAAACATACGGTTGAGTATATCCAACAATCCCTTAGCCAGTTCTTTAAGTATAGTTTTTCATGTACTTAAAATTTGTGTTACGTTCATGTTTAAAATACTCATTTCTTTTTCACAATACTCAAATGAATGCAAAATGTCGGACAGCTTTTGGGATACAATAATTATTATGTCCGAACTTAACATTTGCGTTCATAATTTGAGAATAAGAGTTGTAAATGTTTCAGTCCAATCCAATTATTATATAAGGTAAGAAATATATAACTTATTTCCGTATGAATTGAAGAAGAAAAGATTGATAAATTGGAAATAAATAAAAAAGTCATGAAGATTATTAGCAATCTCGAATAATCTCAAGATTACGTTAATTTCAGAATGTACTTTCAAAGATATTAAAAGATATATTAATAATATCATTGGCGAATTCGATTCGCATTTGGTCGAAATAAATCGAGTTATATTTCTTTTAAATTTTTAAAGTAAAATATTAATTTATACGTAATTTATTGTTCAGATCAAAATAAAAATACGAACAATAACAAAGTATAAGGGAGTTACAAATTTTTACATGAATCAAATTGAAAATACTCAAGCTACAAAAACATCGTTTGGCATTTCAATAATTACCTAATGTTTACATAAGACTTATGTATTTGCAATAATTATTGTAAGAGTCAGAAGTAGAGCAATGCGCCATTAGGGCGTCCTCTATGGCGAATCTTGGCGACGTCGGTCTGTAGTTCGCGTAGATTATGTGGCCGAGCAGAGGGTGCAAACGCGACAGCGATGATACGAAGTTACCGTTTAAGTCTAAAGTGAGTGCACACTTGCGGTGGTCAACTTTCCTCTTATTGATTTCAGTATAACGGTAGTCTCTCGCGTGGCACCTCTGGTTTGTTTTGGATCCGTGAGAGTCTCCCGCCTCGTTGGACGACAAAGAGAAACGATAGAGATATATCGGTGGCAACATTTCATAATCACCACCGGGCACGAATCTAGGTCGATTCTGTCTCTTGGATACACCTAACGTTGATATTTCTTTTGCCTCGTCAACTGTCGCACCCGGCGTAGAATTTTTGACATCTTCGACCCCTAGACCGACATTCATTGAGCTTTTTACTAATAGAGGCGTATCAGAATGATTGCTTCGAGTCTTGTACACATGTTTAATAATAGTATCGTTCGACTCGCGTTTCTTGTCAGAGATTTTCACACCGGATTCTATCGAGGCTTTGTTGACAGGAGTCTTAGATACCACATTTTTCTTTTCATAGTCATTTTTGTCAATGATCGCAATCGAATTATTGGTATCGAACAGTGGTATAGATTGATCGAAAAGTTCGAACATGAATTTAAATAAATAGAGAAGTATCGGCAAATCCTCGTTCTGCACTCGCTGAAACATGTCCCTCGCGGTGTCGACGTGGAAGTGGTCGTAGTTTCCATCGTTGTGCTCCGTGAAAACGGCCATTTTTCTGGCATCCGGCCTGCTTTGTGTTAGATATTCTGCGTTCGCCGTCGCTAAATCCACACCTATGCCCCCGTAGCGCCACACCGACGCCACTCGGGCATAAAACGCGATCCAGGTCGACGGCGAGCCCCTCCATTTGTCTTTCAGGGGAGTAGACGCCATGTGTTTGCCGATCGGCACGATGGTGACGTTTACATTTCTATGCACTGCTAGGAATGTCCTCAGTTCTTGAGCGTTCTCTTCGTCCATTTTGGGATTTGAACTCGAGACGAGTGTCGGTGCGAGTAGCTGTGTGAAACGACTGGGCTTGGGTCTAAGTGAAATCTTGCGAACCGGATCGGCGGTCAAGAAGATGACGTTGAACCGTAGATTCCGATACAGCATGGCCATTTTGGCGAGGTAACTCGAAAACCTGATAAAGTCTACCGTCATCCCTCGCTCGACAACGTAGTGATAGTAGACATTTTTGTTGCAGTCGCCAAGCTGATGTCGGGGCTCCCGTTCCTTTACGTACTGGACCACTAGGCCTTGGCGTTTCGTAAGAACAGCTCCAAGTACGTATAAGGTTAAAAAACAGATACACAGCAGCACGACCGTCATCCAACAGGCAGACATGATCTCTGAAAAGCAATTCATACGGAATGTTAGGCTCAATCTATTTAGAATTTCTATAGTAATTCTAAAACTAGGTTTTACAATTTCTGATAAAGCTCATATTTTACGCTTTTTACAACTTATTGAGCGCAATATGACCTTATCACTTTGATATTTCGTCTTGAATTTCAAGGTGACACTCGCCTCAGATCAATCAAAGATTGGTAAACTAAATAAATAGTTGCTTATTTTTTGTTACTAACATGATTTCGTCATAATTTTGATGAAATGTTTTGAAAGATATGGCGTACCCATAAAAACACTTTTAGAACATAATATACATATAATTTTTTTTGTTATTTGCGTTGCACAATGTTCCTTCACAAGGAAAAGAATGAAATAGAAATGACTGTGAAAAAATTGATTTTATTATTTTTTATAAGCTTTTCGCTAGCGGTTTTTCCCGCGTAAAATTTAGTTTGTCACCTAAAGGTTTTATTGCAACTCAATAAAAAGCCTCATTCACCGGTCCACTCCCCCATCAACCCCATCCCTTGTTTTTATATATATTTTACAATACATATTGTATTTACTATTTATATTTTACAATAAATCAAGCGTGTAATGATGAAAAGGTCAAGTGAGGTTGTCATTTTTTTTTAAAATTGTTTTTCCTTTTTATTGTGATCTCTGTAGGCCTTCAACGCTAGCAATTACTAATTACCTTGTTCTTCTCAGGTTAGATATTGAAATGAAGATAACTTTTTTCAATTTAAATAAAATGAAGCTTATATTCTACTCCAAACCAACCTCTATGTACCTGTGCAAACGGCATTAAAATCCGCTCAGTAATTTCAGAGATATGCGCGAACATACAGACAGATAGTTTAAAAAAACTAGAAATCGTTGTATTCTCTTATATTACCTTTCTCTCATAGTTGTCTCTTCATTTTTAATATATACCTTCAATGTGCAGACACATTGGGTTCTACTGTTTTATTGTACATGTAGATAAACTCACGCCTGTTTAACAAAAGGGTGAATAGAAATGCTGGACCTTCAAATGGCACGATTTTTGTGTGTCTCTTTTGCTACACGCAAACCCTTCAATAGTTTCATGTGAGATCGTCGATTTTGGAAGCTTAAGATTTGATCACTGAAGAATTTAAATATATAGTATTAAACGACTTTAAAATAAGCTAAAAAAAAGTGCTTTTAAGTACCAGGCCACCTGTCGAACACGGAGCGCTTGGGCGAGGCGGTGACCACGCTGGGCGGCCGCCCGTCGCCGCCGCACACGCGCAGCAGCGGGTCGTGCTCGCATCGCTTGGCGCTGTCCTTGGTGTGGGCGGCCATGGTGCAAAACTAGTGTACAAAAGAGTTAGGTTTTTCTTTATTTATCTACCAAGCAAAATGAGTTCAAATAAAAAAAAAAAACTTCTTGTGTTTTTGCGTGAATTCGTTAATTCAGTGACCTTAAAAAATGTTTATTTGTTAGAATATAATATTTGTCCTTTAGCAAGATAATGTACAATTTATATTGGAAAGCTATTTTTTGAGGTTGGATTTAAAATTATTAAAGAAATAAGTATATATGATGAGTTTATCTCCATAGAAAAAATTAGGAAAACACCTAATGCTTTTCAAAAAAGAAAAATGTCTTTGTGGAATCTATTAGATTAAATGTTCATTTTTGGACCGAAGAATAAGTTTGTGTTATATAGCTTAAATTAAAAAAAAGGAATAGGTATTTTATTCAATATCTGACGTAAGTTCGTTCAGTATAGTTGTCAGTCTGTGTGTGAAATCTGTCTCTCAGTTCTTTACGCGGTATACCGTATTCTGATCGTCCCCAGCCGATAGAATAGGCCATATCGTGGATCAATCAAAGTTTTTATAACTGTTCTGTTAGTGCCAGTTGTAAATAATTTCATATGTAATAATTTTATTTTAAGTTAAGCATCAAAATTTTAAGATAGGTTGCACGAATACCGGCTGGCTCTACAAACTCCCGTCACTCCTAATCCAGAATAGAATCTACACTCCCCCCGATATTTACGCTCCCTTCGGTGTATCGGGACTTGTCCCTTTCAGTCATTGTGACTGGCTGAAGGTCGAGCGATGATGATGATGATGATGATGAAGTTAAGCATCAAAATTTTAAGATTTGTTTTACACTTATAATAATATAAAATGCTTGTAATAATATAAATTCGGGTAAACAAAAATTAAATAAATTAATTATTTTCAGAGGTTCGTGAATATTCGAATTCGTTATTTTTGGATATTTATCGATAAATAATTATTGGGCCTACTTTATAATATTAATGTTTGATATTTAGTTTTGCTCTTTAATGTAGCCTTTCAACAGCTAACCAATAACTGCTGAAAATACAACTTTTAATATTGGTAATACACATTATTGTTTTGAAAGTAGTAAGTTTTTGTATTTCTTGGGTGCATATAGTATAGCCATTAATTTAATATTTTATTAATTACTTCAATATTATCATGATGCATACACTTCTACGTTTTGAATAATTTCATTTCATCCATTTCCAATTAGTAATAATTCAACAATCCCTTCCAATCGCCATTGGCTTACGTAAGTGGTCATTCAAAATTAAGTTTTAAGGTGATAATGATAGAATTACTTTTCTTTGTACATAATTTCTCAGCATTTTTAAACTAAGTGTTTATTCTCACTAACATTTGTGTAAGTTTGTTTGGCCATAAAGTTATGTCCATTTGTACCGCGTTATAATTCCATGCCTTTCCATTTCCATAGCTTTATCATTAAGGCTTCCACGCTGGCCCAGTGCGATTCGGAGGCTGTCGAAGACTATCATCACGAATGCGATGACGACGTTCATGATCATAATTGCGGTGTAAGTCAAAACACATTGGTCAATTTGTCCGTCATCAGGGTTCGAATTCACCACTCCTGCTGGTTCGAGGACAACGTCTGGGCCACTCGGCGACTCAGCGACACTACATTTTCACGACGAGTAAGACTGTAAGATGCGTGGTCTGGATACCGTTTAGTATCTTACCTTCAAGCCGAGATGATCTGAATTTCGCCGACTTTAATTTCTCGTCTCGTAATTTGCTTTTTCGCGACTGAAAGAACTTTGATAGTAGTTAATAAGATTCAATTTTTCTCCATTTGTCAACATGACAGAAATTTTGTAGACGTTATTTTTTGTCACAGTTCTATATTTAAAAATGTTCGAGTCGTTACGAACTTTCGAAAATCTTTGTACCGTCAAAACCTACAACTTTGCCCGCCTTTTTCAATTTATCGATCATAACTTAAAAAATACGCGTTTTATGGGAAACCATAAATTTGATATACATAAGCCTCGAAATTAAATTATTTTAGGAATTATTGAAATATCAACATGTGGGCAAAATTAGGTGCCAATATGCCCAACTTTGCCAAGCTAACATTGCTAAGCCATTTTAAGACCTATAATGTTGAAATTAAGATATATTTAATTAAGTACGGCAATATTGTGACGCAAACTTCCAAAAAGAATAAAATAACATCCTATTAGCCAAAAATCGTCTCTAAAGTTTTTTGGACAAAGTTAGGTAGCCTTTTATATTTTCTTCATATAAATACATCAGAAAGGCCAAGGTTATCAAAATTTTGGAAAATATTTATTTTCTTAAAGGAAACAGCGCTCTCAATAATAGCGACAATTATCATTACTATTATAATACCCAAATAGTACCTATACTTGTCTACAAGAGCGAAACAATTTTAAAAATTCAAAACAAATACCCATCATTAAACAAAAAATTCTACCTGCACAGGCACAGCAAAAACATTCAAAAAATCAAAAATATATAGAATTAGAATCATCGAAAAAAACAAATTCCTCAAGAAGTTCGTTAACTTGTATTAAATATATTTTTATAACTATGCAATCGACAGGTACATTATCTTGATCCGGTCGCTTTGGTTTTACAAATTTGAGACCTCCTTTCTTTTTGATAGTTTTGTAGTACGGCATTGTATATCTTTTCTCAGCACACTACAGACTAGTGAATCCGGATTAACTCGCAATAAGTTGATGCTGTGTGTATGGTGAAATTTGAAGGTTATCATTCATTAAAAGACCAAGTTTCCTTTAAATATGTCATTGGTTAGATCGTGAAATGTAAATCAGTGTTTTCATTATAAGTGCCATCTGTTCGCTCGTGAATTAAAAGTAACTATTTTCCTTAAAAGCGCCATCTGTTAGATCCTGAAACGCAAGTCACGGTTTTCATTAAAAGCGCCATCTGTTACATTGTGAATCGTAAATCACTGTTTCCTTTAAATGCGCCATCTGTTAGATTATGAAATGTAAGTCAATGTTTTTCTTAAATGCGCCATCTGTTAGATTGTGAAACGTAAATCACTGTTTCCTTTAATTGCGCCATCTGTTAGATTATGAAATGTATGTCAATGTTTTTCTTAAAAGCGCCATCTGTTAGATTGTGAAACATAAATCACTGTTTCCTTTAAATGCGCCATCTGTTAGATCATAAAATGTAAGAATGTTTTTCTTAAAAGGGCCATGTGTTAGATCGTGAAACATAAGTCATTGTTTTCATTGAAAGCGCCATCTATTCGATCGTGAAACATAACTAACTGTTTTCTTTAAAAGCGCCATCTATTCGATTGTGAAATATAAGTAACTGTTTCCTTTAAATGCACCATCTGTTAGATAGTAAAATGTAAATTAGTGTTTTTATTAAAAGCGCCATCTGTTAGATCGTGGAACGTAAGCCACTCTTTTCCTTAAAACCGCCTTCTGTTAGATAGTGAAATGTAACTATTTCCTTTAAAAGCGCCATCTGTTAGACAGTAATATGTAAGTCAGTGTTTTCTTTAAAAGTGCCATCTTTTAGATAGTAAAACGTAAATATTTGTTTCGTCAAAAGGTCCATCTGTTAGATCATATAATGTAAGTCAGTGTTTTTTTTAAAGTGCTATCTTTTACCGTCAAATCCTATAACTTTGACAATCCTGCTGAATTTTGCCCAAACAGCGAAATTAACTTAAAACGTTACTAACTAAAAATCAATTTCAATTATTACTGTTTTCTTTTTTAAGTAGAAAACTAGACTGTTTTATGGCAGCATTGAGCTTTAATAACGGTACCTAACGTTAATCAGTTGCTCGTCATTTGCTAACAAAAAAACGTCGAATTCGGTGGTACCAATTTATAGGTTTTACAGTTTCTGATTGGTTTCGATTTGCAGTTCATTTGCTAGGTACCTACTTATTTTCATGTCACTAGTACCTTCATTAAAGCAATGTATGGTACTATACAATTAGCTTTTTGGAGTTTACTCCTTAAGAATCGATTTTTCTTATATAAGCCCGAGATATGAAAAATCATGGGGAGTAAAATCAAACTTGGCGTTACGTTACGTTACGTTCAGGTCAGTCTAGTGTACTTGGAGACTATACGCGTGTATAGTCTCCATATTCATGAGCAACTTATCTTGCGTATCCCCTAGCAGTATCTGTATCATATTTTAGTTACCACAAACCAATTGTCTCAGTATTTGATGATGTTATATTGTGTGTGATATTCCTAAAATAAATACAACGCAAGATGACGTAAACGGTGAATAAAATCAGTCTTGCTTACAGCTTTATTACATAAAATTATCATTATTTATGTTTTAATTGTTTAGTTATGTATTTTAACGAACTTATTGTATAATTAATATAAATAAATGTATCGTGCATGCTTTAAGTAATACAAAAAATGCATTCATTTACCCTCATTCGCTAATCTATTTATTTTATAATTGTTCGTGAAGAGTAAACTCCAGTCGTACGTCGGAGCTGACACAAACACACTTTTTTTTACTTGTCTCAAAATGTAAACAACCTTGATGGGATTTATTATTAATTAAGATAAGTTGCTCATGAATATGGAGACTATACACATGTATAGTTTCCATACACACGAGACTGACCTGAACGTAACGTAACGTAACGCCAAGTTTGATTTTACTCCCCATGATTTTTCACACCTCGGGCTTATATAAGAAAAATCGATTCTTAAGGAGTATAATCCAAAAAACTAATTGTATAGGACTATACATTACTTTAATGAAGGTACTAGTGAAATGAAAATAAGTAGGTACCTAGCAAATGAACTGCAAATCGAAACCAATCAGAAAATGTAATACCTATAAAATTTTGAAATTTTGATAGCCCTACAGTCCGAAAATTAATGAGCAATATTGTTACTTCGGATTCTGTGTCTACATGCCTAACATTGCCCGACAACATAACTTCACTACACTTAATGAGATTCCTATTTTGTAATTATGAAACATCATCAAAATATGACTACACTTCTATAAACCATATCAATGACTCACCTCTTGATTGCTTCTATTCGACCTTTATAAAGTTTCTGGAATAAAAATTGGCACCACCGAATTCGACGTTTTTTCGATAGCAAATAACTAGCAACTGATTGACATTAGGTACCGTTATTAAGGCTCAATGCTGCCATAAAACAGTCTAGTATTCTACTTAAAAAAGAAAACAGTAATATTTGAAATAGGTTTTTAGTTAGTAACGTTTCAAGTTAATTTCGCTGTTTGGGCAAAATTCAGCAGGATTGGCTAAGTTGTTGGATTCTACTGTAATTATTGAAAACTGTGTGAGAAATTCATAGATTTCCCAAAAGAATCTGTATTCGTACTTTCTATTAAAACTTTGAGAGATTCTGCATAACAAGATACATTTCATACTGGTAATTATTTACCTGTGGTTGCAACAACATACAAGTTAATTTGCTTCTATAAGAATGTTTCCCATAAAATTACCTATATGCCATAATTAATAGATTTCATGAACATACAATATTTCTGTCAAAATATGTTACAAATATTGATTTTATGACACACTTAGTATATGTTTAATATTTTGAAAATCATTGTCCTTCAGTCTGTCTGTTTGTCTCTTCGCTTTCTGTAATTTAAAAAGGGCTTGATCAATCTTGATGTAATTCGGGATATAGTAAGAACATACGGTTGTATATTATATATATATATATATATATATATATATATATATATATATATATAATATATATAATATATAATAAGCTTATATATTACATTGCTAAAGTGTCTGTCAGTTTGTTTTTTGAAGCTTAATAAACGAGTGTAATCAATTTTTGCGCAGAGGTAGGTTATCTTCTAAAATACGATATAAGATACGTTTTACATGAAAAATATACTGATGCTAGTAAAATAACAGCAATTTCCAAAAGAGGATTAAGATAGATGTCGAAACCGGCATTGAAACAGAGAACATGTCCTGGAATCAAAAATCGAAATCAAAATTGCTATTGGGATTAGAAACAAGTATGCTTAATTTTAATTTACGCACAGTAAAGCGAACGGAAAACGACTAGCTAGGAAACAAAATTCTGTATTCACATAAAGCTGCATTTGAATTGAATTTTAGTCTCTGGAACAATTTCGGAAAACCAATGAAACCTGTAGAGATAGGCGAAAGGGGCATGTTGTTAACTATCATTTAGATTACTATGTAACGTAATAAAAACTTGAAAAATATCACAATTAGTTTATTTGAAGTTGCATAACTTAAATACTAAATGAATTGTGAATAATAATAATAATTTTCACATCAGCCAAGACAGCGAACTTGTGTCGGGTCGATATCGGCATTGTCGCAAATTGACATGTCTCGTTTGCAATAAAAGAGTGTGTTGGGACGCGACGAACGTGACATACGAAAAGATACGTGACAGTAGCGAAATGTGACCGCGGAAGTCGACGATGAGAGTTATGCGAAAACATATTAAAGTTTTATCACAATGTTCGGACCTTTGTGAAGGTGATGTCGTGTCTGTTTATGATCCTCTATCATAGACATTTGTTTTAATTTAAGCAAAAGTTACTATTCAATCTCGCACACGGAGATTGCACATTCTAGGCTGTTTGGGTAAGTGTCGATTTTTTACTTCCTAAGAGCTTCCTTGAGAGAGAATATCTATTGTATGTAATAAAAGGGCTTTTTTTTTCATCGGCCGATAACAATGCGGCACTGTGACGACTCCCGCAATGACATGCCACGATGTCGGCCGATGACTTACTGTACCAGAAAATCAGCTGAGACGATAAACTTCATATACGTAAAAACTGTTTCGTGAAATGATAAACTAAGTTTGCTCTGCTTTACAAGTTTCAAGTGTAATGCAGGCAGTCCGATTTCACAAGGTTTTGTACTGACCAAAATTAGAACGGCTGACATTCGGTAATATTATTTCTCTTCGAAGTCATAAAGCGTATTGAAATACCATGACACAACTCGTTGCAATCACCGATGGTTTAATTAATGGTGTTGTGTTGGACGATGATAAACAGATTCCATAAATTCGTTCACGTCTTTCCTTGCAACCTGTACTTCCAACGGTTACTCGCCAGTAGGAACCGTCCGTTTGTCAATATTTAGGACAAGCCACCGTCAGTTGCCTTTACACAGCTGATATTGATTATTTAAGTGACCATTAATAATATAACATTTTTTTGATATATGGCTGAATTGCTGTAATGAAAATATTCACAGTTGCATAACATTTGCTAATATTTCTTGCAGCATGCTATGTGACTTCGTTCGTATAACTCGTATTTTATACCTACTAATCCATCCCAATAGTAGTCGTATAGAAAACCTTGTTAGAAGTAATAATTACAATGTCCCTATTCAGAGCTATGACAAATTATTTTTGGTCAAAGTCATGTGACAACCTACAATTACAAAAATATTTGAATGAATGGATAATAATTTTATTATATTAGTCATCTGATTTTTTTAACTAATATATCAAAAATGAAAATAATAGCAACAGACAATATCCAACAGCGGATCAATTGAATTGAACAAAATGTTGTTTACTTTTTTGCAATGCCGAAGCTCAACGACGTGTTCACCCTGGCTTAAAGATATCACCGCGGCCGGTTTCTATTTTTTAATCCGAACGCATACGAGAATTGTATACGGCTTAATTTTTGAAGATGACGTTTGCTTCAGTTTTGACATTTTTGCGTATTATTATCAGTTTTCAGTTTCGATTATATATGTTTAATATTTTGTTAAGTGTTTACATTGTAGCGAAAACTCGACAAGGGTCTGTAGAAAATTTGGAATATATTATACAGACAAAAAGGGAAAACGAAGACATTGGGGTGTAAGTATTGCTTAGCTTAGTGATTGCATATTTATAATTTAGTAGAATTTATGCATAGTGCATATTGCAGTCAGATCGAGTTGCATTTCTTCTCCGTTTCCTTCACGACCTACGTCGCTCTTGCATTCGATAATATAGGTACAAGTAAACTAATAGTAAATAATTTTATTTTGCCATGTTTCTTGTTAACTTCTGTTGCTATCCACCTTAAATTTAGTGTTTACAGAATTAACTTTTTTGCACTTTACTTATCACTCTCATATTTACCCATGAAGGGACTTTATTAAACACAGATTACTAAAAAAAAATTATGTTCAATGAAGTTGAGATATTGCACTAAGTTGAAATGTACAATTGAATATTATTACAACAGCTTTTTGAAAGTTCTTATATTATTATACTTTTAAGTTGATTAGTAACTTTGCTCGGTATGTTACCGGTTTGCCGTTGGAATATTATACTTCCCGCTGAGAAAATTTGTTGACGTTTGTTTCCAGCTATAAATGGATAAGTATTCTAATAAAATACATAGCTCTATTTGTGATTCATATGTCAATATGACAGTCATGTGTTGAGTTTGTTGAGCAAAAATATAATTATCTTAAAACTGCAAAGTTCCGTTAATAGAACAGAGTTTTAATTATTTTTTTTACACCTCGTTTTATTCCATTTTACCAAGGAAGACACCTATATAGGTAAATTTGAAAAGTAAACCTGTTATCAAAATAAAAAAAAATTTCATCGTAATGTTAAGGGCCGCTTACGAGATCGTCGAGATGTATGTTTACACATAACTCGTAATATAAGATATTTTGCGGTATCGACAAGTCACGTTTAATCAGAAAACAAAAATAAAATTATAATAAAAAGGGTGAAATATTACCATCTACTATATAAATTGTTACATAGACATGAAAAATTAACTGTTATCCTCAGCTACATTTTTTTACAGTTGGCTATACGCAACTCTGACATTCTGTTTTTGCAGAACACTTTAGTTCTCTGATGTTCGCGCTTCGCCGTCCCTACTTAAATAGCCCTTATAACTTTTCTAACCTACAAAAACCTGGTACTCGTGTAATATCAAATATAAAACAATTATAAAGAATGATTATTTCTATACTCTTTTATTTGTAAGTGGAGTCGAAAGACCATTCTGTATAAACACACTTTGTAAAAGTTATCAGACATAAATTAAAAACAGTGGCACTCCAGGAGTGCCGACACAAGTGATAGCTTGAACAATTACGTGTGCATTTTTTAAATCGTCAGGAAATATTTTATTGAGCAGGAAATACTTTTAAATGAAGTGTTTTTCTTATTCATTATTATAAGCTACTACTATAAAAATTATATTAATTATTTTTATGTACAATAGCGCATATAATGGGCTATTGTACAAATAATAATGCATATTATCTTACGTACAAAAACTGCAATCAATTGCTTAAAACGTAAATTTATAAATACAATACGATAAGTTCCGATATGAATATATATCTATGTTGTACGTAGATACACAATAAATGTTTATATTATATATAGTTATATAATCAATGTATTTCAACCCAAACTCAACTCTTGCGTAAACGTCGTGTAATCGGAATCAATATATGTGCATACTTATATAGAGGGGTGTCGGTTACGGTACGGTTACAGTGTCGCGAGTTCAATTGTTTTTTTCCCTTCTCAAAAAATGTCCAACGCGCCTAAAAAATGTTCACTTCAAAAATTGAATAACAATATAAGTTCGAACATATTCCCCGATTGTGTCTATTTTTGTAAAATTGTGTTCTAGTGTAGCTTTCGAATGTAAGCAATGTTTTGAAAGAGATAGCAACTTAATTACTTTAATTTGACAAACGAATCTCTAGATTTTTCAAATATAAAGGCTGGTTCGAATACGAACCACATATCCGGTAAGACTAATCTCTGGAAAAATTATTGTTTAAGAGTTTTAAGGAGCATAACACAATTATCCCGGTAATGGCGTGAATAAGTTATTGACACTATGCCGGCAGTATAGATAAATTAATAACGAATTTTAGCGGTCTATGTAGCTTGTTTATTTAACGCCTGACCAACATACCAGCGCAGTTGGTTCAAGTCATTTTTTTCTTTTCTTAGTTTTTTTATTTTATTTTTTAGTTTTAGATAATTTTACGTACAAAATTTGTATGAGAAAAGGTATGTTTTACTAGTGGTATAATTAAAACCTAACACAAGAACAAATAGTATATAAATAAATTATAACAATACTGCCAAAAAGTTATTTTGCTTTTAGTTGTCGGTGTTTGTTTTTTTTTTTACGGACAGCGACCTCTGTAGTTTTTCTTATTCAGCAATACTATTTACTGACATGTATTTGTTTGAAAGGAGATCTAATAATTTTGATGAATACAAAAGATGAGATACATAATAGATCTAATTAAATCTTTTACGTACAAATGGAGCTCAATCGTTCAGGTACTATTTGTGATTTTTCCATCTCAAGCAATCTTTTTAAATTACTCATAGCGAGGTCATGGTATTGACAAATTTAAAGAATCCCTTTTGTAACATAAAAGTACTCTCATTCTAATTTATTATTATTCTGTTCTGTGTGTTTTCTCTGCTTTACAGATATGTATGTTTCAAAGAATGAATTAGTATTCAGCGAACATATTTATAAAAATTCGATTTTTTTTTTCATATTGCGAATAATATCATTCATGTTAAATAAATTCAATCATCCAACAAAACCTATAATAAGACAATCTATAGTCTTACATCGCAGCGAAATTTACAACTATAGTTGTGTCAACTGGATAAATGTAGGTAGACATTTATTCCTCATGAAAGTAAAAAGTTTATCAATCGCAATATATATTTTGCAAGGACCTACCAATAAACAAAACAACATTGTTATCATAATCCATTCGATAAGTTCCGTGTAAGACACATACAGACTTGTATGATGAATGTAAACACTGTGATAAACTTCAATACATTCAATGGACGAACGGAATTTTGTCACGATTTCGCTAATCTTATGCATTACATTCGGTTTCAAATTTGACTCCACTCTCACCAACATATTTGTCCTCCTACAATATTCTCATACAAATTTTATATGTAGATTATTCGAAAATTATCTAATATGAAAAATAAAAATAAACTTATTACTATTTAAGTGTCAGCTTTGTAATAGCCTCCCGACCTCACCAGCGCAACCTCCCGAAATCTTATTTCAAATAGAGGAGCTTCGTATTGAGCCCTTGATGTTGGTCAGTACGGGCTAGGAGACCGAACATGTTGTCAGTGCGATAGTAACGTTCTGAAAGTACGTAGCAAGTGGTTTCTTTTAACTGAAGTCAAAAATGAATGATTAGGTGTATTCGTGGGTGGAAATTGAATGAGTTACATCTTGATTCCATACCACTCCGCCATCATCGCTCGTTACCAATTTAAATAATAGTATTTTAAAATACAGCATCATTTCGTCTTAATTAAATTCTGCTCGTAAAACAAATTCACGTATCTTAATAAATACGATAAACTCAATACTACATCAATGCAGCTATATACAGATTCGATGCGGTCGGCAGTCGTTTGAAAGGAAAAATCATAAAATTTTAAACACCTCAGAATTATTGTAGTCAATGACTTAATTTATACTTGACCATGCAAAAAAGTCAATTATGTATACGCAACCAAACAATATATTTACGATTATAATCGTATTTATACCTACGACTGATGTTATTTTTTTATTTCATAAATAAAGCTTTCTTATAAATTTTAGGAGAACCGACCTATTTTTCGTTTCATAATTGTATCAAAATATAATTTTATGATCATAAATCTTTCGATCAAACTGCATTTTGAGAAAATTGTAATAAATTCACAACTTTCTATTACTTAACATCTTTGAACAATTTAAATAAACCGCTAATCTATTTTAAAAATGTATAAGTTGAGCCAAATCTTATTCAACTTTTATTCTTTAGCAAGGTATTACGCAAACGGATATTTTTTTGATTCTAGTGGTGAAATAACGATTATTTTTCTGATAATGAAATAGAATTCATTGTACGAATTATATCAAGGGATTTATTGGGAAAATGTCACCTCACGCGAAACGACGTTTCTTCGAACATACAATAAATTCCAGATAATGGCCTTATTTAAGGCGCAATTCAGTATTTTTAAAAAGGAATACACGATAGGTTAATTTTGCATGGATATAAGAAAATAATTTTTAGATTCTCTTTAAAAAAGAAAACTAAGTGATTCCCGTTTTATTGAATTATGTCTTCATTTATATGTATAGGTTTATACTTGACTTATCGATTGCGAAGAGGATATTTTAATTACTATCTA
This sequence comes from Eumeta japonica, assembly GCA_005406025.1. NCBI lineage: Eukaryota > Metazoa > Arthropoda > Insecta > Lepidoptera > Psychidae > Eumeta > Eumeta japonica. The sequence goes on from BGZK01000283.1 coordinate 58,018, forward strand.
ATCATACTACGCACATTATTATTTTTTTTGTTTTATACAAGTACTAGCTTTTGCCCGCAGCTCCGCCCGCGTGGACTACGATATTTAGACCGTTTTAGAAGCGTTCGTGGCGTTTATTCATATTTTTCCCACACGATCATTTTAAATGACCTCTCTATTATTTAGAGATTAAACTGTATATCTGGCTCTACACAACCAAATCAGATGATACATAGCTTAGATGTTAAGTGGGATCCCAAACTACAAAACTGTGAATTTTTTATCAAAATCCGTTAAGCCGTTTTTGTGTGGTGCGGTAACAAACATACAGACAAACAGACAGACATAAATTCTGAAAACGAAACCTTCTCCGAGAATAAATACATATACATACCAATTTCCATAATGATCGATCAAACAGTTTCTGAGTCTATCAATTTCATAATATACACATCCTTCTTTATATATATAGATTATGTAATTCTCAGCAAGTGTCGTACAAAGCGTAATATATATATATATATTAATCTTTCGTTTGATCTCACACAAAATCAATTGCCGACACCTCATATTATGAAAGGGGTTGTACACGACATTGTAGATTAATCCTTTCATAGCTTAAAATATTTTTAAACCTCGCTTTGATAATTTATCTACAAAGAAGACCTGCATGTCACTTATGTATATGATTAGATTTTTTATGATGTTCATCAGGAATCCGATGGCAAGAAGTATCAATGAGTGAAGAGTGTCGCGAACAGCGGCCGCTGCTGAGCGAGTCGGCCGACGACGACGACTGCTTGCAGTGGGACGCGCAGCAGCAGCGCCGGCGCAGGCCGCCGTCGGAACGCACGCGCTACAAGCTGAAAGGAGCCGCGACTGTCTTCCAGCAGTGGCCAAGTACTTGTTAATTATTAATGAACAATGATTTATAATACGAAATAGTCTAGACATTATTTTCCTCAGTAAATACACACGAAACAATAAACTTAAAGCAGGATATGGATAGCCAAAAAGCTAGAAAAACCGTATTCATTTCCAAACATTTTTTACACCCGGGAAGTGAACTTGTTAAATATAAAGAAATCATCTAAGTTAAAAGTGTCATGGAGTTTTTCAACTTTATGCGTTTAATATAAAAAAAAGTAAAACAATACAATATACTCTATAAGACATGTATATACAGTATTTTTAAAATATACCTAAAATGTTTAAGCGTGTGTCACGTTGTGAGTATTAAAACGCCTACATAGAAAATTTATTATATTGTATATTAATAATTAAACATCACTGATGCTGGGATGGGATTATATATTAATAATTAAATATCCCAATACCAATCCTGGGATAAACAAAAATTAATGAATGTTGTATCTGTGGATAATAGTTAATAAAAAACATAGATGTAATATAGATTGTAGTCTATTTACTAGCTCTGATTTTAAATAACAGTTATATAATATTGCTACAAAATAAATTTCTGTTTTTACAGGTTATTGGGCACCATCTGTGTATCTATGGTTCAGCATGGCCACCTTGTGTTTGTTATTTTTTATTATCTACAGTAACGCTTTAGCGCTTACATATTCACCATCTTTGAAATTATCAGCAACTAAAGCGATTCAGACCACTTCACAATACGAAAACAGTTCAACAGATGAGCGCATTTTACCACAAGTATACATGCATGTCTTTACTGAAAACACTGATAACATAGACTTAAAAACATATGAACCTCACATTAACATTTTGACTGAAGAATATGAAGCTTTTGATTTTAATCTATTTATATTACTGAATGACTCGATCTCGTCCATGTACAAAGAAAATAGTGAAGAAGAAAATAATGAACAAGCACTAAATGCCCTTTTAACAGATAATTATAAGAACATAAAAAGAAATACCGATGTAAAAAATATTAAAATAAAATACGAACTCTTATCTAATTATTTGGATAATTCTCCATTAGGAAAGCAATGGCGTACTTTTCCTAAACCTTTCATACCATTCTTGGTAAGGGCCGTTTCTATATGGGATAAAGGCGGTATAGCCTTTAATCCTCAAATACTTATACCTCAACAGTCTACTGCTGTGTTTGTTGATAAATTACATATAATTATGAAAGAATACAAGAAGTTTAATGCAAGTCAAAGCGAGAAAGGAGTTCAGAATACGAGTAGAAACAAAGTCATAGCACGCAAAAATAAAGTTAATAATATTCGAGACATCATAGAAGCGCTAGAACAAAATGAGCTATCATACAAATCTAACGAAATAAATCTAACTGGAGTGGAAACTGAGCAATGGCCATTTATTACAAGAAAACTTATGTCGGCAAATATGAAAAACGCAGAAGAAAACAATCATGGTTCATATAATGCCATATCTAAACATAAAAAATCTAATTCCTTCAACACTAAGAAAAGTAACAATTCATATACAACCGTCTTAGGTGAGAACATTTTAGCTACGAATTCGGGGAAGAATACAACCACAATTAAATCTCTTCCCTACTACATGGATCGAAATTTACTTTCTAGTATATTTAATAAGATATTTCGCGAAAAAATTGATGCACCAAATAAAAGACCATCGCAGGATTCCCATAAAGAAAACAGATCGCGTAAAAGCGCGATTCCTAACATCGCACCGGCTCGTACGTCTAACGTCAAAGTCTTACATCGACCGTCAGCGACGTCTCCGGAATCGAAGTATACGAGAAAATACTACCCTCCGAAAGGTATGAATTTCGAGCAAGACAAATTAACGATAGATTTAAAGGGAAATATAATAGCGACCGAAACGCCATGTCACGCGTTTATTGGGACGTTGTTCAGCAATACGTTTCATCATTACGAAGATGAATCGGTAACAGATTTTATCGTAGCTGAATTGTCGTACTTTTGTAAAGGTGCTTTATCTGCTTGTAAAGGCATAAATCTAATTTTAGTTTGATTTTATTGTTTTCTCCGAACTTAAATAAAACTTAATTTTTGTAATGGATTTTTTAATGATTATTTTTTTTTAGTACCTTTTTTCATATAGATTTATATTAAAAGAAAATTTATATAGACCTCACATTTTCGTTACTTAGAATGTAGCATTGTATAGCGGGGTATTTCATTAATGTTTACGATAGCAATGGAACTTCGTAACTGTTTGAACATTGACAAATAAATATAGGAACTAGTAATAAATTACTAGAAGCTTTCTACTCTCAAAATAATATAAGCAATAAATAAATATTTTGTGGCTTTTCTTCATAGATGTATGTTTTTCTACAGCAATGCTTTTCTTAGATAAAGGAAGAATAAAATTCTTGGAGGTTTTTCTTACAATATGAAAAGAAATTCGATTTATTCCGTAGTACCTTCGCGTATCATCTAAATCAACCACTACATTAAAATAACACTTTATTGATAATAAATATTTTTTTGGTTTTACTATCTGTTTACTATAAATTCTTTAATGTCTCTATTGATATTCCCGTCTGTTTAAGTTTCTATTGTAACTAACGTCTATATGCTAATGCGTCAAAAAACTTCTACTATTTCATAAATTAACAGAGAACATGAAATAAAAAGAATACTCTTTCTTAAAAGTACTTTATTGTTAATCGTTTAGTCGTGATCAGAACACTGAACAGATCCGATTATTTTTTCCTTTTTGGACTATCAATGTCTTGATCACAAGTTTTACTTCTAAATATCACTTAAAATTATGGCAACTTCATAAATATTGACAATTTTTCAATGATTCGAACTGTATCTAATACAAAAATTGCCGTATTTTACAGACTAGACAATAAGAAAATAGTTCTTACACATGTACGTATTATTATGAGAGCTATCGTTATCTACTCGTTTTCTTATTTCAAGTATTGAGAATATTGCACTTATTCGCATTTAAACAAATCTAATGGTGTATTGATATTAGAAAAGTATCTACGTATTATGAACCACCTGGACTCATGTTGCTATATTTATTCGTTCTATCGGTATTTCCCTTCTTCGAGACCAATCCTTCTGCAGATTCCTACAGTGGGCCAGCTTCGCGATCGGCTCACAGCGTCTGCTCACCGACCAATAGACGTAGTTCGTTGGGCATCTGTATAGGTAAGGGCTAACCTCTCCCTTATTACTGGCAACACAGTTCATGAACACCGATGAACATTCATTCCCTTTCTCGAACGGATAATGGCCTGATGCAGTACATCTGTGGAGATCGCGGCTTACGACCATCTGAAAAAAAAATGCGAGTTGAAAATGAAATGATATATAAAAAAAATGTGTATGTGTTCTTTTACAAGAACGATAAAATATTTAGTAATTAATCATCATTAGTATTATCTTGATAGGAGATCATAAAATGTTTTTAGAAGATTATGCAAACACATTTTCAATTTTTTTAGTATGATGTGCCGCGATGTCTTTTAAAAAACTTTTTTAATAGACATCTTAATTTGACGTTTACACATCATTCTTCAATGTTCACTCCGTTCTATTTGATAATTTGATATGGACGTGACTTTATTATTGTATTTTATTTATTTTTTTATTATGAAAGGAACACAGCCTAAACTATCCGAGGGCTGCTATTTATGTATTCGGAACTGGCCACATAAAGAACAATATTTAAAAAGTAATTACACTTTAAAAAATAGAACTGCTTGGCTGTAGAATACTACAGTTTGTTTCATGTCACTATCAATTGTTTTAGCCATTGTGGCGTTATTTTTAAAATTGCGTGTCTTTATTACCATGGATCTGTTTTGTTACTCGTGATGTCTTTATCACTCGTGAAAATTTTCGTGCGATGATTAATATGATTTTCGGCGTGGGCTAATTCAAAAACTGCATCGATCAACTCACTTCGACTTTTAGGCATGAATCACCATTGAAAATGACTGTGTGTCACTGGTTTAGTAAGTTTAATCGTGGGTGGTCTCTGCTCACGGACGAATTTAAAGGAGGGCGCCCTAAACCGATTATTGTACCACAAAATATCGATGCCGTGCGGCAGCTAATGATGCAAGGTCGTCATGTTACATGTCGCGAAATAAAGTATGACGATAATATATAAGATATAACACGAAAACTGAGCTGTAAAAAAATTTGTTTGGATTCCACACAACTTGAGCATTGATCAAAAACAGGCTCGTGTCGATTGGTGCAAAAAATTAAAAAAAAAATACAATCATGGTGCTTAAAAAACTGTTGCACGCCTCATAAGCGCGCATGAAGTAGTGCTCTACTCTCGTCTTACAAAAAACGATTGATTTTTCGAACTTTAAATGTCTTTATTTATTACATGTTGCACTTGTAAAATAATGTATGCACTCAAACGGCAAGAATAATCACTGATTTTAATATGTGTAATATCTTCAAACCACATTTTGTTACAGAACATATTTTAAAAACTGTTTTAAAAATGTTTTTCGTGGACGTCCGTGTGTCTGTATGTGCGGATCCTGTATGTGGTCACGATAACGAATGAAATACTTCACTAATCGAGTGTTTTTTTTTTCATTCGCTTTAGTATGCATCTGAATAGAAGCCTATTGAATTTCACTGTCTAATTCGGTGTAGTTTAATTGATATTTAATAAACAAAATTTTGACGAGTCTTTTAGTATATCTGTTTTTTTTTTATTAAATCTTAATCTAGAGAACATAAGAAACCCGAAGCGTGACAGTCTTTTTTATTGTCAATGTTTAAGTAAAAATTTTGCCACCACGGTAAGTATTTTTTTTTTTATTTATTTCAATTTAAAAAAAAATGACGATTACGTAGAAATTTAGATTTTACCAAAATTTGTTAATATATAGAATTTAGAGTATTGAACAATGCATACCAAGTAATTTGTAATCATTCATAAAGAGTGAGCTCCAGTCGTTCGTCAGAGCTGACATACACACTTTTCTTTAGTAAAAATGGAGTAACCGCTATGAGGCGTGCACTTTTGGATTTTCCAAATTTTTATTTATAATATCTACACAGGAGATGAATCTTGGATTATGCGAATGACTCCGAAACTTCGTTGACTATTGTTTAGTTCCGGGGTCATACTTGGAATACTCGCACCGTTGTGTGGGGGTCTAGGTCTCCTCTAAGAATGAGCCGAACCCAACATAAGTGATTTGTGCTAAAAACACTTTGACGAAAATGGTTGCTTGTTTTTTTTTTGTATAAATGGATCTATGGTTACAGTGTTACTAAACAATCGTAAAACTGTTAATTCGGAGTGGTACACAGCCATTTGTTTGCCAGAAGTCTTTGAAGAAATGAGAAGGAACAACCAACGACGCAGAATCATTGTTCATCATGACAATGTCACACGTCGGCTGAAACAACTCTGTTTTTGGAAGGTCAAAAATCGAATTGACAGGTCATTCGCCGCACAGCCCCGATTTGGCACCCAACGATTTCTATTTATTCTCAAGCGTGAAGAATAAATTACGTGGTCAAGGTTTTTCGAGTCTAGAAGCGGCCGTTGATTTGCTGAAAATGTGTCTTTAAGATATTTTAATCAGAATGGAAAAAGTGCTATAAAAATCGGTTTCAGCATATGCAAAATGTATTGATCATCATAGGGAATATTTTGAAAACAATAAAACCATATTAAATGATAAATATTTGTTTCTTTTTGATATTCCGGACATATAAATAGCAGCCCTCGTATCATCGTCTACAATATAATACGAATTATTTAGAAATAAAATGAAGATGTAGAGAAATTTATATATTTGTTAAAATGAATTCCTTCTTACTGTTTTTAAAACTAGAAAGGAGCCATCCACAAATTACGTCACGTGAATGCACGATATGATTATGCAAACCCCTTCTTTGACAGTGGTGGACACATTTTGTGTGATTCCCCTGCCCTTATATGATATTACATATTTTACAATTTTAAACTGAGAAATTATTAAATTAAAACAGGAATTGCGAAATTATTTATATATTTTCATTTAAAATATTTTTTTTCGTTTAAGTCAACATTGAATCAAACATTTTAGAAAATTTATAAAATCTTATTATATATATATATATATATATATATATATATATATATATATATATATATATATATATATATAACTGAATTAGCCTTTCGGCGCATATCAAAGGCGTCGGATGTGTGACATCGTAGGTACAGCGAAAATATTTTTGTTAGAGTTTAAATAGTTTTAGTACTACACATTTAATTTTATACATGTAACGTCACGAAACTTATGATTCGGCCCTCTTTTGACAGACGATGTCACACTTTGGTGACCCTCCTATCTCCTCCTTAACATGTGATGTAATTTGTGGATCGCCACATACAATAATGTACAGGAATCTAAAAGCTCTAAATAGTTTTGGAGTTAATCGTCACTTACAATTCACTTCACTTACTAAGTGTAAAATTCTTAATATAAAGTATGAAGCCTGAAGTTCATTTTCAAATGTGAGAGTTTAAATTTTGACACATTGTCGCGAATGTCGGTGTAGGTGTTCTATTAAGAAATTATAAAAACTTTGACTACACGTTTTCTATCTTGTCAAGTGTCCACCGCGTCAACCATATCGCTTGAAAGTTGTGATCATGCTAAAATACGTTTCATTTGCTGCTTGCTAATTTGAACTATCCTAGAGATTAGTATAAATTATATGATCACCACTTACCGACTTTTGAGAATTCGGATGTAAATGTTTGTATCGTCTACGTTCAGCCGTTTTCCCATCGCATTTTTCATCAGCCTCGCTTTCGTCTACGCATTTAATTTTAGTCTCATCATATATGGTGTTATTCGGGCAGGTAAATACCGCTATTTTTACTTCGTAGGTGTCTTTTTCTTCACTGCATTGATAAAACAAATTACAATACTTATGATGCCTTCTAAAGCCAGTTTCGCAGATGAACAAATATTGATCATCATCTATTTCAGGACATTGCTTATGAGAGGATGATTCGGTTGTATGTTCTTCTGGTGTCGTGCCGTCAGTTTCATACTGATGTGTGCTATTTTCAGTGTTTGTTTCATCTGTACTACTTTCTGTAGATACTTGCGTTGTCATTTCTTCTGAAGTGGTAGATTGCTGCTCAGTTGTGATATATTGTTGAGTAGTTGTTTCTTGCGTTGTCGATTCTTGTTCAGTAGTCGAATGTTCCACTGACGATTCTGATTCTGTACTTGATTCTTGCGTTGTCACTTCCTGTTCAGTTGCTGTCTGTTGTGTTGTTAATTCTTGTTCCGTTGTAAATTCTTGCGTTGTTGCTTCTTGTTCTGTTGTAAATTCTTGCGTTGTCGCTTCTTGTTCAGTTGTTATCTCTTGTGTCGTTGATTCTTGTTCCTTAGTAGATTGTTTCGTGGTTGTTTCTTCTTTTATCGTAGACTCTTGTGTGGACGATTCGATTGCTGTAGTCATATATGTAGTTGTTTCGTGTGGTGTTGTTTCCTGTGTCGTAGTTTCAGATTCTTTAGTTGTATCTTGTGTTGTCGTTTCTTTTCCTGTTGTAGGTTGCTCAGTTTCAAAAGAGTGAGTAGTTAATTGGGTTGTTGTTTCTTCCTGAGTTGTGAATCCTTGTGTTGTAGGTTCTGTTTCTATTGTTTCTTGTTCAGTTGTAGACCTTTGAGTTGTGATATCATTTTCACTAGTAATTGTTTCTGATTGCGTTGTCACTTGTGTTGTTGTGGTTTCAGTTGTTGTGATTTCTTTTTGAGTTGTTTGTTGTGTCATCATTTCCTCTTGTGTAGTAAATTCTTGCGTGGTAGTTTTTAAAGTAGTTTCACTCACTGATTGCTTACAAGTGCAATCACGACGTGGGTAAACAGAATCTTCGTAGTTGCAAGTCTCTAACGCAGGATCCCAAATTGTACCTTCTCCACAGTCAAAATGGTAAACAGAAAACTTTTCACCTGTACCATCCCAATCAACACATCTGTAGAATTTTTTGCAATCACACGGATTAGCATAAAATCCTTCTTTAGGACAATTAACAGATGTATCTTTGAAAGAGTCATTTTTAGAGCAATCGGAAGGTTTTTCGGTTACATTATTTGTTGCAACAGTAGAAGAAGCTGAACTAGAAATTTGTGAGGTTGTCTGTGGTTCTGGCGATTTAGTTGTGATGTCTTCTTTATCAAATTCTTCACAAGTAGGTTTAACAACATCTCTTGGATGATTACAAGCAGTAATATCTTGATCCCATATTGTTCCTTCACCACAATCAAAATCATACTTCGTGTACATACCATTACCATTATCGACACATCGATAAAATTTTTTACAATTCTTTTTATTTCCAAAATATCCTTCTTGATCACATTTATCAGATTTGTATTCTTGTGGTAATTTAGAAGATGACTTCATTGTAGTGGTATCAGACAGTTTATCTGTAGTTTTACTATCATCTATATCATTTTCATAAGTTTCCGTCGGTTTTGTACCAGAGCTAAAATGTTTACAGTTTTGGATTTTATTTTCATGATTACATGTTTGAAGGTCTGTATCCCAAGCTGTACCTTCGCCACATACAAAATTGTATTTAGTGAATCCACCGCTACCGTTGTCTACACATCGATAAAATTTCTTACAATCTTCTTCGTTACCAAAATACCCTTCTGACATACAACGATTGCCTTTGCTGGGTTTATGTGTAGAAACTGATTCTGTTGGATACTCATCTTCTTGTTTATTTGTACTTTGTGAAATTGTAACAACACTAGTTTCAGGAATATTTTCAGCAGATATTGTGGATGAACTAATGATACTATTTCCATTTTTACAATCAATGAAATTGGTTTTATGGTCACAAGATTGTATTTCTTGAATCCAAACAGTGCCTTCACCACAAGTAAAATCATATTTTAAAAAACTGCCCTTATCGTTACGAACACAACGGTAAAATTTTTTACAATCTTTCATATTTGCATAAAAACCTTCGTCAGTACATTCCTCAAAATCACTGTTTGAAGTCATAGAAACCATACTTGTTTTTATTGTTGAGGTGCTTTCTGACATCATTGCAGTAGTTCCTATTTGGTTCGTTTGCATAGGTTTTTTTGTAGTATGCGCTTCACACATTCTGTTTTCTGACTTATGATTACAGCTCTGTACATCATCGTCCCATACTGTTCCCTCCCCACACACGAACTCGTACTTTGTATACCCGCCTTTTTCATCGCTCACACATCTGTAAAACTTCGTACAATTTTTATGATCTGGAAAAAATCCGTCACTAGTACAAGAATTGTTTCCAGGTGATTTATTTTCTACTGTAATAGTTGTTGGTTTTGAAGTACTTACTTCTTCATTAAATGTAATTGTAGAGCTTGATTCTTCTTTACTACTATTCAGAGATTGTTTTTTATTGCAATTTTTTACATCTTTCTCATGATTACACGAATTAATTTCAGAGTCCCAGATGGTGCCCTCACCACAACTAAACTCATACTGAATGAAACCTCTACCTTCATTATTAACACATCTATAAAACTTTTTACAATTATCAGGATCTCCAACAAATCCTTCCTTTGTGCATATATCAGTTTTATCAGAATAATGATATGTAGAAGTAGATGTAACCGTGTAAGTATGGTAACCGTGACCAACTGAGTTCTCAGATCCAGTTAACTCATTTTCTGTATATTGGATTTCTTTGAGTGTGGTCTTTTTATTTTCATTTTTAAAGTGACAATGGTCTATAGCCCACATATGGTTACAAGCCTCTATTTTTGGATCCCAACCAGTGCCTTGGCCACAAGAAAATTCGTAAATCATAAAATTACCTTTCCCATCATCAACACATCTGTAAAACTTTTTACAGTCATTAATGTCTCCAATAAACCCACTAGACTTACATAAGTTGGAATTAGAAGTGCTTTGTTCAGTTGTATAAGATAGAGAATAATTCCTGATAGTAGTGAATTCTGGTTCATTGTAATTATAATTATTTTCATTCTCATTTTCGGGCTGTCTTGTAATAGGAGCTTGCGTTACCATTTCTATTACTGTGTTGTTTCGTGTACTATTATCACCTAAATTATTGCCATCGCTATCATAGTCATTGACTTGCCAAGCATGATTACAAGATTCTATTTTAGAGTCCCAGACTGTTCCTTCGCCACATGAAAACTCGTATTTACTATAGCCACCTTTGCCGTCATCAACACACCTATAGAATTTTCGTTGATCATTTTGATCTCCCATAAAACCATCAACTATGCATTTACTTTTATTGTAGTCAGAAAGTGGTGATTTTGTAGTGTTATATACTTTTTCTTGAGTGTGTTGTTCACTAGAAACATTTTCACTAAAACTATTTAGATAATTGTAAGGGTAAAGCTTATCATTATTCGCAGGTACAATATTCGTTGCTGCGGGTTGGCGAGTAAAGAAATAATTAGCGGTGGTAGTAATAATATCTTTGTTGATAAAATATTCATTTATTCTAACGGCGTCATTGTCTTGTTTCTTTTTAACACGTTCTCCATACTTCGTATTATTAAGGAATTCAACTCTTATTTGGTCTTGGACGATGGAATGTTCAAGGGTATAAATCGGCGGATCTGACATCGGTGGTGTATATAGATATGAACTATGCTTATTTTCAACCTGTTTAATATTTTCTTGACATTTACTTCTTTTAGTAGCCCATGGATGATTACAGGCTTGTAACTCTTCGTCCCATATTGTTCCTTCGCTGCAAGTAAATTCATATTGTATATAACCACCTCGACCGTTACTTACGCATCTATAAAATTTTGAACAATCTTTATTATCGCCGGTGAATCCATCTTTAGAGCAAATATTATTTGCTGAAGGTTGAAAAGTTTCAAAAGATATATAATTAGCCAATGGCTGGTGAATCGGGGTTGTGGTTTTCGACGAAGTTATTGTGGTTTTTTCTGTTAATTTGTCAACAGTAGTCGATTTACTTGTACTTAAAGGAAATGGTGCTGGTAGCTCGAAATCTATCTCGTTGTCATGATTTGATTGAACGCTTTGTAGAGATGGTATCGGTATTATACCACATTCAGAGCGTTTTGTGTTTTGCTGATGATTACATATTTCTATTTCTGGATCGTAAATCGTCCCGGGCCCACACTGAAACTAATGATCCAATGTTAAAAAAAAAAAAAAAATATATATATATATACATATATATCAAGATAGCACGACATCACTGTATTAATGACTAATATCATATTAAACTATAACACTTATATCAATATAAAACTACAACACTTCTATAATTTCACTTGTGTAAAATGTATACACTAAAAATAAATACAGACTCCAGAAATAGGTAGAAAATAGCTGTTTCCAAAGAATAGCATAATTATTTCGTTTACTACAAGTACTTCTAGTAAAAGGAAACGACCGAAGACTTTTTTAAAGGGCTGGAGAATAATTGATGTCTAATATTAAAATGATGTTACTTACTCGATAGACATTGTATCTACTTCTTCCAGCGCTCACGCACCGATAGAATACAGTACAATCTACAGGATCGGCTTGGAAACCATCTTGGAGACAACGCACTGGCTGCGGCCGCTGGTGGCCGTATAGTTTCATTGTACGACCGTTGACACGAGGCGGAAGAGAGTCTGATGCAGCAGTATCTGGAAAATATGTTTATTGTACAGCTTTTAAAACACTTCTCTACAAATTACAATGACTTTGCACTATTATACAATTTTTTAATTTGTTTTTTATTTTGTGCACGTTCAATACATACCATACTCCTGAACGCCTCCGATCAATGGAATAACGGATAATATGAAGAAAAATCTCATTTTACGGCACGTCATATTTGTTTGGTTTTATTTTACTTTCTTTTAACCGACCATTTTTGTAACTCGTTCTGGAACACAAGAAATACGTGATACTATAACATATGATTCTACATTTTGTAATATTTTGTTAATGTAGAATATTTATAACTAATATTCCCTTTTTAAGGCCAAGTATGCTTTGATTATGGGTACCTTTAAACGAATATTTCTAGAAAACTGTTGTACCTAGCAAACTCAAAAAAAAATTTCTAAGTATACAAAATATGTTCTGAGTTCTACCGTAGGAAAAGCTTAAATACACAGCACATTCTTTATGATAAAAAATACTAAAGTACGTTCACTTAAAACACTAATACCAATAAATTTCTAACAGGACAAACGATAAAAAAACAAAATTTTAACATTATTAGTAAAATATAATTATACAGGGTTGGCCTTAAGCATTTTTGTTTATAATAAATAGTTTTCTCACTATAAATAAAAAACTAAAATGTCGCTTACGACAAAAAGTTCTGCGTAACTAAATGACAATCCATCTTCCTTACTCTGCCGCTTTAAGTCGATTCTCCTTCTCACAAAACAGTGTGGGGCGTGACGCGTTGCGTTTGGCATTGCACTTGGCCTTAATTATATAATTTTTATGTAAATATAAACAATACTTGTTGTATTATTAATAACAATAAACAAAATTTTAAGCCTATGAATTTTAATTGCTTAATTTTTGTCTCAATTCCACATAAAGTTTAGTTGATGCTGACGACGCTACGAGTAATTCGGGGGAATGAAATTTTCATAAAGAAAAATTCCACTCTCCATGGAACTGATTCCCTGTATTTCTTTAGATTAGCCATTAATAAACTTAAAAACTGTAAGGAGTCCAATTTATGCGTTTGATATAAAAGGACAGAAACGTGAGTTACTGCCGTCGCGTGTGCCAGACAGGCTTTACTGTTTGTCCTACAGATGTACTGTAAAAGGGCTACTGATTGATTAATGCATTTCGAAACTTAAGTTACGTACACATGCGATAAAATACTATTAATTTCTTTTTTTAATGTTACAAGATTATTCTATTTTATTTGCAACCGAAAGGTAATGCATTGAATAATTCTATGAAGTTTGTATAATGGTGCCGCTTTCCTGTAATTTACGCAGTGATTACTTAATAATTCTCATATGAATTCAGAACTGAATTCTTTTTAATAATCCAGAAGAACTGAGCTTATTTAATAAAACGTTTTGAAATTGTTGAATTTTTTTCTTGTTTATTCTGTTAGCGCTTGTAATTTAACCAGAACTTTGATTACAACATTTTTATGATTTCTTATCAAAAAACTGGCTGTCAGTTTGTCTATGCCACATCTGTTTTGCCCAGAGACGACTATTAATATCGACTCAACATTTAAATACAGAGGCTACTTACCCGTGCTTATTAAAGGTTCATATGGTTAGGGAGACGTCTTCAAATTGACAAATAGAACTTATGGGATAACTATGATTTCTGTTTTGAAGGTTTTTTTTTTCTCGAACGCTATTTCACGAAGACAATCAAAATGTATCGTAGTTACAAGTAGTTGCATGAAGCGGTGGTATGAAAATTAAATTTCCTAGTTAGGAGTTAATTTTAAGAATAAAACAGTCGACCGATAAAAATGATATCGTGTACAGTGTTTAATGAAATTTATTTGAAATACAATTTGAGAAACTAATACTGTTTTTCATTGGCTCCTTTACAAATTTTTTAAGGAACATTTACAAAAATAACTCTTCCTGGAGTTATCCGTGGAACATTATTGACAAAGACCTATAACAACAATCATGTATGTGGACAATGACAATCATGTATGTAGATCGAAAGATTACAGAGAATTTTCATCAATATTAAAATGATGAACACGTTAATAAAACACGTATATATCCATTGTTGGACTGCATCAAATGATATTGTATAAACTGGATATTTATCATGTCTATTTTCTATCAAAAAGCCAAATATCCATGATAATAAGCCCATATATAAAATGTTGTAAAAGGTACTGTATGTGCGAGGCTAACTCGCACCTCGCTTTCTAATTTGACATTTTCGTTTTATTTTCCAAACCGTATCAGGTAACATTTAAAAATCTCACTTTAAAAAATTTTAGTACGGTTTTAAATGTATCGCTTTATCACTTACATCCGAAAATATATCCTTGAACATCGAATACCACACAACTAAAAATATACTCAACCTGTGATCATAGGTCTGTTAAATATTACTGTATAGTGAAACGATAATTCGTATGTTTACTTCTTATGATCAAAACGAAAAGCCTCTATTTAATTTTTTTTCTCATGTACGACTCCTAAAATTGTAATCTATCAACAACTTGACCCCGCTTATTTTCAAAGCTTGTAAGTTGTACACAACGATCGGGACGAATTCTGTACATGGGACATGTTATGTGTATATCACAGTAAAACAGAATTCTCGTAATCTCCCCATATGTACCAATGACCTTCAAAGTCAAATCACGATGATAATGCAATCTATACATGAAATGAACGACAAGAAAGCGTAGCACGCGCATTTCGTTTACGAAAAATCTCGTGACGTAACATAAATGATGAGTTTATTTAGTGCCGTTGATCATTTGAATATAATGTCCGCTCAGTGTCAATACGATACTAGTGGCATCGCGTTGCAGTGGCACTGAGGCATGTGACTGATCGGAAATCGGAGGACGAAGGACGTTGGCGATGGGAAGAGTAGCGGCAACAACGCACTAAGTACCCGGGAATAAATTAAATAGATCGGTTCATTAATAATTAGCAAAAGTTATTTATTTTTATGTTTACATTTATTGTTACTTTCAGTATGCTTATTTTAATTAGGATATGAAACTCTGTGATGGAAAAAAGTGGCACGGTGCTGTTCATTTACAAACCGTATATTAAGGTCACACATTATTGTTTAACTTCTAAGATTCGAATTCACTTATGAATGTTAAAAATTAACAGGCCGTTAATACAAAATAAATAATTTATTTCTATGAAGAAAAGTCCCTAAATTTAAATTAACTTCTAGTATTATAATATTTAGTAATAGTATAATAGTAATTAATAGTATAATAGTATTTTCCAATACATTGTTTTACAATTTTTTTTGCAATGTTTTTATTAACAATTTTTTTTATAAAATTATTGTCTCTTTAACGTTAAATCACAAATTTAGAAGCTTCATTTCGCGTGTGCACTTTGCAGGTTCAAGCTACAAGGACTCCTTATCGCATTCGTGACCAAACAATCTCAACGAAAGCGTTTTAAGACAGCAATCCACAAAACGACCATCACATGCGCCCACGTGCACGAAAATGATGGCCGATAAATTTAAACCCTCCTTAAGAAATCCTTCCAATGATAAATCATTAGATAATATATGATTACACGGGTAAATTAACTTATTTTCGAACAATAAGTTGCAACTTTTTATTTTATAAATCAAATGGTGACGTCATACAAACTTACTAAACATTATTCTGCCTGCGTGAACTTTAACTAAATTCAGTATACCGAAAAACATATCGTTCCCTAAAATATAAGCTATTGTTTGTCCCTGTTTCTATTTATATAACATTACCACTGCCTATCTTCTACCTACGAATATACTCGTACATTACGCTAGTAAATTGTGCGCGAGTTGTAAAAATAATGATTTCCTAATCGTTTCTAAATTTTATTGTTATTCATGATTATTTTCTCTCTTAGCTTTAGGAAGGAAAAGAATGATGTAAAACGACATGATTTGAGAATAGAGGGAGATAAGAAAGATGGGTAAGGATAGAGAGAAATGTGACGTGTAAGTCTTTTCTTTTGAAAGCTGCAAAGCTTGGGATCAGTTTTTATAGATTCTGGCACTATGTATTTTGTGAACCTTTACACTAAACCAAGGACAAATCCAGGGAGATCATAAGGGTCCAGAATTCCCCCTACCCTCAGCTGATTGTTATTGAATTAGGGCCCGTCTTGACTATACCTCGTATACGTAACCCATATATTTACATAAATGATATGCATATATTGCATATTAATACATATATATATATATATGTGTGTGTGTGTGTGTGTTTGTGTGTGTGTGTGTGTATGTGTGTGTGTGTATCTGAATGGCAACAATAATAAGTAATTAAATATCACAACCGTGATATCTTGCAAAACAGGTAAAACGGTTGCACGATCAGGTGTGCGGTTGAGCTCGGGCTCCGCTGGCGCCCCTTGCGGTTGTCACCGGAGATACAACACTAGTCCGGATCAGTAGAGATGCACATCTGATGTTCAAGTATGAACAGCAAGATTGCAGCTATTTATAGTAACGATAAGGGCATCGACTATTCCTTTTTATACAAACTTCTTTAAACATTTTCAAAGAAAGGACGTTTCAGTAACATTTGTATTATTAGTTTTTTCCTTTTTATTTATACTAATGGAAATAGTGATCAAAGAATATATTTTGGCTCTAGAGAATACCATGACAACTACTTTTTTTTTTTGAATTTTGAATCCGGTAATTCGTCTGAAATTATTTTGTTGAAAACCCTTAGCTCTTAAAAGAAAGAAAAAAGTTAAAGCTCAACAGATATTGTTCTACCTTATTTCTCAATAACAATGTTTTTCATTGTGCCAAAAAACAAAACATCTTATTACTTTGAGTTAGCGATTTTACTTATAAATTTGTCTATTGGTTTCTCTGTTTTGATTTTGACACCCTATTTTGATGTAAATTTGTACTTTAATAACTTTTTACTTTACAGTTTTATCTATATAGGTATCTTCTCTAGAAAAATGTTCTTATGAAAAATTTGTAAAACGGTTGACCTGCAGGTCATCTCTAAAGCTTCCTGTTATAATATTTATCAATATGTTTTTGAGTTCCTTGAGTTCAAAAATCTGGTTTTATATAAAGTTTTGAGCTTTTCAAGCACATATATTGAAAAATCGTTGACCCTATAGGATACTCAAAGTTCTTGCCACTTTCGAGCTTAAAGCGC
Source organism: Eumeta japonica (assembly GCA_005406025.1). Taxonomy (NCBI): domain Eukaryota; kingdom Metazoa; phylum Arthropoda; class Insecta; order Lepidoptera; family Psychidae; genus Eumeta; species Eumeta japonica. The sequence continues at coordinate 75,811 of BGZK01000283.1, forward strand.
TCAAAAATATGAATAGCAGTATAATTCAGTGCTTTTTCAAGCTCGCTGAAATCAAAAATATAGTTATAATACGTCATTTGATATAATACAACTTTACACTATTAGATACAGTTTTCAAGTGGAAAAAGATTACCGAGTATCAAACACAATTCAACAAGAATTTTTTTAAATTTAATTGACACATTTTTGTAATTTTTTTATTTACGATATCTCTCGAACTAACCAATAGATTTTGATGTTGTTTGCGTAGTTGGATATTGCTATTTTGAGGAAAAGGTTTGATTAGATTTTGGAATTTATCGATAAAGTATTTTAAAATATATTCCAAAAATATATATTTTGGAAAACATTTCTATGACGATATATCTTACACAAATCAATCGATTCTTATGAAATTTACGGCAATCGATGCAATTTGTGGAAAAGAACTAATTAGATTTTGGTTTTGGTCGGTAGAGTAATCTAAAAGTTATTTCATAATAACTTTTTTTGAAAATTTATTTTGATGTTTCTTGAAATCTGAATCAGTTCAAATTTTCAGGACATCTAAGTTAGTTTAGTAGACCGTTGAATGTGGTAAACTGCTTTTCTGTCAAATAATCCGTTCAAAAGTTGAAAAGGTTTACACCAGCACTCTAAAATTTCAAAATCTAAAAAAATCTCGATTTTCGGAAATTGGACCAAAAACAATGTCTTCCCAAACAATGTGTTTTTTTTTTCATTTTCATAAAGGAAAGTTAAAAAACTGAAAAATGGTTAACTCCGCAGAACATCACTAAAACTTGTCGCTATTTTATTTCTCGTCGTATCTTTGGGCTCTTCGAGTTGAAATATACAACTAAAATGATAATCAATTACACTATTACAATAAAATATAATTTCAGAAATATGATACTTCGAAACGTTAAAGCTATTATCAACATTAATCATATTTAAAAATTAAATATAAACAAAGTCAAAGGATTCTATAATTCTTTTAAAAAGTGTCGTTGTCATGGGTATTCCTTGATTTGCATAAACGGCATTAAAAATTATATAATTATGCAAAAACGCCCAATTCACTTGCCACGAAACCGATAAACTCTGTTATGTTTACGGCCCGTTATTACAAAACTTGTAATAAAAGATGAGGTAAAAAAAAAAACCGCGATGCATCCTGGTGTTCACGTTTGAAGCTTAATGCATTTTTTTTTTATTTAACATTGACGTGTTATAAACCACAACATACAAATCATTATGGTTTTGTGGACTACCACGGAAATTCGTGACATGTTATTGTATTAAGTTATGAAGGCTGATTCAGTAATATTATATAAGAAACGAATAAATCATTTTATGCACCCGAATGCGACGAACTTGCATGAAGCGATGTATGGACGTCAGTAAAGAAATAGCCGGTATATACGAAGGCCTTGCCTTGTGGAGGTTTATGGTCTCTGTTTAACCTTCTATACAATAGGCTTGAGTTTTATTAAATAGAAATAAATATAATAAATAATAGACAACTATGAAAAGTTCAAAATTTACTCTATTGCTAATAGCAATATGTAAAAAGAGCTAGAGGACATAATACAAAATTGTGCATAATTTTAAAAATTTTGACGAACCTGTATGTATAGATTCGAATGGCAGATATTAAACGAAATCATTGATGAACAAATGATTTGTAATTCTTAATAAGTTAAGAATACTTATTGAGACTGTCATCGTAAAACTTCGTACAAACTCATTATTTGTTTAAACGCAGAGCATTTTCGTTCAATTCAAAAAAAACCTAGCTACATACTTACTTGGATCATTAAGATGTACCTAAGTTTATTACAATAAAAAAATTTGGTTGCCTGTAAAGTCGGTATACGGGCGAAAGTTTTACGTGACAACGACTTTGAATGGTAAAATCATTTTAATGTGAATATTCATTCGTATAGTAGGAAGAAGGATGAAATAATAGTAACAATTTAAAACATTTATTTATACAAAGAATTATATTTAAAACATTAATTTATACAAAGAATCTCGCACTGAATTTCATATTAACAAAATTTTATTTTTACCTTTACACATACATACGTATTTATATACAAATATACATACAATAACTTGCAATACATTTGCAAGCTATGCACTAATTCTCTAGTGCTGCGCGCGCGGCAGACCGATCATAGTTGAGTGGGAGAGAGACGCAAGGCATTCGGCGGGCCCCTCTCTCGTTCGGTGACTCATCGTTACGTTACCGAGCGTTACACTTTTTCATAAGTGACTCCCAGCCGCAACCTAATTTAAGACGTTGTCACGTCAAAAAGGTTTTAAGCGAATAAAACAAATGAACAATGCTCTGACATTTTAAGCTCTATGCCAAAGCAATTGTACCCAATACACTTTTTTTCCTATAATAACTGCAGGCTTTCAAGGAATGAATAACCGAATATGAGATTGAATTAATAAGCAATTGATTTTTAATTTATCGCATGTACTAACCACTTCATATTATAAGTCATCTCTGTGTTGGTATAAAAATTGACTGTACATTTACCTTTACCATATACATAAGAAATATATATTAAGAAAATCAGCTTATGTTAGAAAAGAATAATATTTCCAACAACTCAGTGAACATTGAATTCATAGCAAATATAAAGCAGTTAACCTATTCAACTACTTGGAACACCCACTTCTTATGCAAAAGCGTCAAAAAAATCAGTACACAACGACACAAACCGTGCAGCTGTGGCATCTATAACCTGGTCACACAGATGTTCTGCGTGCAACCATATCCGAAGGAAAGCCTCCTCTGATTTTCCTTACATAATAATTTATACTATTTAAGAGGCACGTGCGAGGTGTGATGTAACTTTAAATAATCACTGCTGTAACTTAGCATTACGGGTAGTAGAGAGATAATGGCTAGTAATCGGTGTTACTACAATATAATGTTGTAGATTATTTTTCCGTAACTTGTTGAACATAAAATATCATTTTTTAGTGTGCACTAACTGGATTAGTTTGCATTTTTAGAAACTGGATTTTAGTCTTGAACGGATAACGTACAGGACCTAAATCCACAATTCATATCAAAGAATTAATTTCAGGTTTAGAATATAAATACAAATTTTACATATTACTAAAGAATATTTTGCAAAATAAACGTTTAAAAATTCGAAAAGCAATATTTTTTGTGTATCATAAACATGATTGTAGAAATAAAAGTATTTTGAGAATGTAATGGTAAAAATCTACAATAGAATGGTATTGTTCAATATTCATTTTAAAATTTGAAACAATTGCTATTCCATATCCAAATCTATTATGGAAAACCGAAAAAATATAGCTGTGATTCTACTAAGACTTTATAATTTGAGTATGCTTGAAGTACTCAGAATTATACTGATGACTTCATTTTTACAGACAAAGTAATATAAGTACAGATAAGCACAACGTTTGAGCAATTTCTAAGATGGTCGTGAGCGAAAGAGAAAATTATGAACTTGTCATATTAAATTAACGAGAGGAATTCGTAGTAGTGACAGGAAAAAAAATACTTCGCGCTGCAAAAAAACAACTCTGCTCATCCATGTAATGACGCGCAGGAATTTATGCTGATTATATTTCCGTACGTGAGTGATCGTTATAGATGTTTTATAGGATTGTCTGTCAATGAACTTATTGAGCGAGCATTTGAAAATAAATTTTGAGTGTGACCAAAACCGCATTTTGACTTTTTCTCCGTCCGTTTTGGCATCTTTTTCGACAGAACCTGAAACTGAAGCCCCATTAAGTCTATGATTTTGTCTTTTTTACATGCGGCCGAGTGGTACCAAACGTTATTCGGATTCTAGTAGAGCCCAAATGTTGGTCTATATTTAAAGGAAATCGGAAACCACCACCGAAACCTCATTTGTTGGCTGAAATAGGTTGAATCCGAAACCGAAAAACGGCCGACATTTAATTCGTCTTATGCTCTTTAATGAATAATTATAAAAAAGTGATCGTAATTGCTGAATATGATAACAGGTTATTTTAGCCTGACGGCGTAAAACCCATACGAAGCTTGTGTACATTTTAAAAATTTAAAAGAAGAAATCGCATCTATTGCTCTGTCTACATTTTAAATAAATAATAGTAGACGATTTGAGAAGATTACCCGTAGAAAATGAAAATAAAAAAGCCATACGTGAGTCGGACTCCCGTGGAGATGGTTCCGTATCATAATTCATTTCATTAGTTCTTGCTGCAATTATGTGTTAATGTTACATAATTGCACCAAGGACTCATCTGCTTTTCAGTATGAACTTAAGGATATACGATTTTCTTTCAGGTTTTCCTATGAACTGCGAGTGGCAGCTCTATATTCAAAATTCTATGGTCAGCAGAATAGGAGAGAAGGAAGGTCGATTGATTTTCATGCATATTTTTAATACGTCTAAATTATAATCTGGAAAAGTACAAAAAATCTATTTCTATTTGCCAAAATAAACTTTTTCTTTTGATATGTCTTACAATGCACTTGGTTAAAGTTTTTTTTTTATAATTAGCCCTTCAAAATTAATTACCAAAATCAGGGTTCATTTTTTTACGTTGTATGGTTGTATCTGAATCACGTTATATGCGTATCAAATCGCACGTGTTTTTTTTACTCAGTGAATTCGAAAAAGTAGACGTACAGACCGACAATCAAATATAAGAGGGATCTTATAAGGTTTCCATTTTTTCATCGTGTGTACGGAACATTAAAAATGCCAAGACATTGTAAATATTGCATCTGCAAAGGCGGCTATTGACAATTTACGATTAGAAGAATTAGAAAGGAGACAAGTTAACAAAGCTTTTCTTTTCTTTGCTAACGTTCAGTGTCTAAATGCTTCACTATTCCTGTAACTGTGAATAACAGGTCCACGACAATGAATTACGATATTTCAAATGGTTTGTATTGCATACTTCTAAAATAAGGGGAGAAAGAGCAAACTTTTTTTTTACATTTTCAAACATAATTCAGAAACCAATGAGACTAAAAATTGACAAAAAATATATTTAGAACCTACAAAACAGTTCCTTCTAAATGGTGTGCCCTGCATGCTATAACGACAACACTATCTCACCACAAAAAGTGACGAACTACTTCTGTTTTCCTCTTTTGTCCCCAACTCGCCCCGCGCCTATTAACGTGACGTACAAACCAGTCGGAGTAGATTCCCTTTCCAAGATGCGCCGGCCGGCCCCGCGGCCGCATTCCGGCTGCGACGAGTCTGATTGAAACTGCTTTCTGCAGGCTTAAATCACTCGGCCTGTCAAGTGCACTGCCTCGGATCGATTATAATAGCTTGCAAGTCGATGCAACTCAAATGCGAACGAACAATATTGCAGCGCCACGTGAAAATATCCCTCTTTGCATCATGTTTGAAAGCCGTGATCGCGCAGTGATAGATTTTAACTTGCTTTCTGACTGACATGCCTACCTAACATTAGTCAATTCATAGATTTAGAAAAAATAAAGCATTGTCTTAAATTATTGAATTACTTTCGTTTTTAATATTTTTTAACAATTGTAACCTTCCGTTTGCTGCTTCTCACGATTGGAGATAGAATTTATTTCCTTCATCGATCGTCATTCCTGTTAATTCAATCTGCTTCTAAGTCTGATTGTGGCAATCCTGATTACGATTTCGGTTCCGGCGTTAATTCCAATCCCTGTTTTATACTCCAATTTCACCCTGGTTACATTATCAACTTTGTTCAAGTTTACACTATCGGTCATTTGGATGAAGACCGAGTAAATTCCTAGTGTCACAATAAAATATAGACTATATTGCTCAGGAACAGTGAAACTTTAAATGAATGAAAGAATTTTTGGAATCGGTGTAGTAATTCATTTTAATAATACAAATACGCGAATGAAGTTAGAGACAAATGTCAGTAGAAGATTCATAAAAACATGAATACGAAGTTGTGTAAAAATTTCAAAACGATTATGTAAAGAATTTTAGAAGATTTACGATCTTGAACAAACGAACATTACATTATATATATATATAGATTCACCTTAATAACACACATTCTATAAAAAAAATATAACTAGTTACCTATGATAGACCCCAAAATAACTTTTCAAAGGTATAACAGAGAAATATACGGCATATATAGGCTTAACAATTGGCTCCAGTACAGAATCCTAAAATTTATAATCGTAAAAACTGTCTCAAACGCTGATCATTAAACATTTATATAAAGGAAACATAAATATTCTGACATATTTAGCAGGATTATCATATGTACTAAAATTGATGTAATGTCAATTCTTGTGGCCTCTATGAGTAACTACTCCAAAAATCTATCAAATTTTTGTACATCAATAAAAGCTAAAAAACATCAATCACACAAGTCTGTCTCGAAATAGACCAGTTTTTTTTTACTTCGAATTCTATAGTGTTTCAAAATTAAACGATTGGCGTATAGTATTCAATACAATGCTACGTTTAAATTCGTACAAGAAGTAGCTCAAAAAAAAATTAATTCGTTTATTGTACTCAATGCAATCTAAATCTGTGAAAGTCAAATAATAATTTATACAGAAAAATTGTAACACCCGATCCGCACGTCAGAGAACACGTTAAGATGTTGCTCCCGGAAGTTGTCATTCCATATTGGGCCAGCGCGGGGGGCTTAAGATCGAAGCACCTCGATTTGAAACGAAAATCAATAACAATGTGTAAATCTATAAGAGCCAAATATTAGTTTCTTCTTTTATTCCAGCTCCGCAATATGTGTAGAAATATTGGATGTGTGATTAGCCGAAATATTGCACGCAACGTATGACTTAAGCCGTGTTGCATAACGCCGTCCATTGAAGGCGCCCGTGGCGAGTTCACGGCCAAGGCTACGGGTCGCATGCTACGCGCTCCGCTCGACGCCGTCTGGCCGTTTGTCGCGGGAAAATTCTTATTGTTGTGTTTATCGTGATACGTCTATTTCTATTTACAATTTGCGCCCGAATTAGATGTAAGCTCTTGTAAGCTTTTTGGAAGCGGGAGTGTTTACATTAAAAAAAAAAATAGCCTGGAACAATAAATTGGAAGAGCCACTCGGAATTGTTGCCAGATCGAAAAAAATTAAAACAATACCGCCAAATATGCCAATGCTTGTTTTGATGGACATAAACAAATGTAGTTTTTCCATGAATTGAAATTCCTTCAGTAAATATCCGTGTGAACAATATATTACGGCGTGTATAAGTCGGATGTGACAGTTTTTTAAATCCAATTCAATTTTGCAAAAGTTATCATTGTTGTTATCACCAATTGTACGCTTTTATTCTCTTATTGAGATAACTTTGCTGAGTTCGCTAATGAATACTACACATCTTCAATATTCTATATCATATTTTCTAAAATATCTTTATTTTTAAAGAAAAACTTTTTCGCAAAAACTATAGGAAGATTTTGATAAAACTTTATTCGAATTAATAAAAAGCGCTACAAAAAGAGTCACTGTCAGTAAAACTGAACTGCTCGGCAAAGCTTTGTACTGTTATTACTCGTTGCAATATTTCGAACTTTTGCTGATAACTTTCTTTAGCAACACTTTTGAGTTAGCAACGGAAACATAAATAAGTAAATTCGGGTAAATTTAAAACTGCTTGAAGTACGAAACATATTCATATGAATAAACAAAGTGTAATTCGACGATAAATCTAGAGGCTTACTTATAATATTAATACTTGAAAAATATAAGGTTAAGATGTAGCACCAAGTATATGGTTAAGTTTGTACAAGAGCACTTGACGGAACTTCAAAAAGAGTAAGTTGTCATATTAATTCAATTAACACTAAAAAAATGAATATTGTCATAATATATACATTAAAAACAATTTAATCAATCCCAATCATGTTTTAAAATTCAATGTGATAATAAAAAAAATGCAAAAATATTTTTTTGAGAAGTGACGTAGCTCACTATCAAGTGAATGGGGTACATATATACCGATTTTGCATTATTTTTCATAGTAAATTTAACAGAAGAAAAATGAAAGTAAAATGTTTTAGTAGTAGAGTGCTATTGTAGTAGTACTAGTAGTAGTTGTAGTGAGTGTTGTAGTAGAGTGCTGTTTCTATCTGGCTAATTTTGATACCATCTATTTAATATGAAATTTTGAAAAAATTAAAATAAAAAGAGACATCGATGTCCCGCCATTTTTCTATTCTTTCCTATCTGCCAAAATGAGTGGATCTAACATAGAAATTCGTTACATTTGGATGTTTTATTGCAAAAAGGGAAAACTGCGACACGAGCGGCGAAAAAAAAAATTGTGACAATAATGAACCTAAAACAGTGTCGGTAAAAATAGTACAAAAATGGTTTAAATGTTTTCAGTCCGATAATTTTGATGTCAAAGATGATTCTCGCTCTAGTCGACCTGTTACCGTTAAAAACGACGCTATATTGAAAAATGGAGAACAAAATCGACATATTAATACTTACGACGTAGGTGAAGAGCGGGGACTGACTACAAAGCAGTTCTAATCCATTTGAAAAAAGCTCGATACTTGGGTCCCTCATGAGTTTGCTGAAATATAAATCTAATGAATCGTGTACTCATTTGTAATTCTCTGTTGAAACGCATTGAAACCGAACTGTTTTTGCAAAGATTGATCACTGGTCGTGAAAAATTTATTACATACGACAAGAACATGCGAAAAGGATCATGTGCAAAAGGCAAGCAAGCTACAGAGACGATAGCGAAACCTGGATTAACTCACAATAAGTTGGTGCCATGTATATGGTGGGATTGGAAGGGTGTTATTCGTTATAAGCTTTTACCGCCGGCCAAAACGATCAATTCGAATCTCTACTGCCAACAGCTGACGAGACTCAACCAAGAAATAGAGAAAAGCGCTCGGGATTGATCAACATAAACGGTATGGTTTTTCACCATGATAACGTCAGATCACACTCATTTTTAGCCCCTCAGTAAATATTATGAGAGTTTGGTTGGGAAGTGTTAATACATCTACCATATAGCCTTAACCTTATACCCTCGATTTTCCCCTGTTTCGGTTTCTTTATAATTCTTTAAGTAGTGTAAGGATAATATCAAGAGAGGACTGTCAAAACTACTTGTCGTAAAAAAAATTTGCCACTACCTACAGAATGTCAACAAGTTATTAGAGTTAAACTACTGGAATAAAGTACATCAGTCAGAAACAAGAATCTCAGAATGACGAATCAGTTGGCTATGAAACATATTATATAGATTATTAATTGATTAATAAATAAATCTTGTCGTCTGATTACGGATACGATCATACATCCATAAATTACATCACACAAATTTCATGATTTTATAGCCCCCATTCTTGTCACAAACCATCACATTTGTATGACTTTCTCTTTCTGCGTGCAATGTTACATGTTCATTAATATTAAATTTAGAAATTATTAAACAGCACTGCCAAAATTATATTTTCTAAATCAATTTTTTCGTTAGAAATTCAATATTTTAGATTCAGACGGCACCGAACTCATGCTTCGTCACCTTCTCGTCGCACGATATCACATTTTGCTGACACCCCGTCTACCCTTGACGTGTGACTCAATTCATGAACGGCCAATTCATGATGCTCATCAATTGCAATACCTTGGAAATGTAATATTTTTTTTTTTTAATTAAGCACGTCGAGGAAATACGCTGACTCGCATTTTATGTGGATCATTTTAAAGCGAATCGTTAATAAAAGCTTATCAAGTAGTTTAAATCATTTTATCTCTCTATTGTTCCAGTAATGCGAACAAAAAATATTTTAATACGAGGAAGACCCGTTCGATGAGTCAGTAATGGAGTATCAAGACGTTTTCCACGGTGATAAAGTAAAAAAACATTCATGGCCGCGTAACATATTTTTTGGGTAATATAATTTAATAACGGAAGCCGAAATGAGATAACTTTTGTTCTGTTTAACCGTTTTCGTTGTTCGATTTTGTTTGTGAAAACCAAAGTGATTGTGAACGTGTGCGCGTGATAGTTGGTGTGAACGTATGGCAGGTTACTAACAACGTGAACGTAGTTTTAAAAGAAATAAACAATTAGTCTATTAAACAAATCAAATGTAGCTAACCCATTCTATCTTGAGTATTTCTGTTTTGAAAGTATATTTTGACAATGGTCTATACTAATAGTGTTCCGATGCACACAGAAGTTGCGTCATAACAAAACATTGTGATATATTACTATTATGTGTTCTTGTATCGTCTATCGGTTTTATGCTTTCTAGCAGTATTGGTATATAATAGCCTACATATAGTATAGAACACATACATATGTCTGATTTTTATTTTAACGATGATGCCAAGACGAAAAAAGCAAGAATTTACCAGTAATTATAATGAAAAGCTTTACAAAATTGCCTTTAATTATCTTAAAATTGAGTGTCTACTTCTCTGCTTTTTTCAATTAATCTCTAAAACAGCACAACGAATTATAATAAACTTTTGTATGAAAATAGTTTATTATGCCGAAAAGAAAATAGGTGTATCCCTGAATAATATATTATTCTGAAATAGAAGAGAATCTATCTCTATGCAATGCATAGAATACTTCTATGTTAAAAAAGTAGATTAAAATCGGAGACAGGATAGGGATTAAAAACAATTATTGCCAAATTTCATTTTAAGCTCAGCAAAGCAGCAAACCCATCAAAAATCTATTCTCACAGTACTATATTTAGTCTTCGTATAATTTTTTTTACTCTGTTTCTTATAGTATATCATTTCGCATGTGATTGCTGTACAATTATTGAATACGAAAAAATATACCCAAATAGTAAATAGCTGGTATTAAAGGCGTATTAGTAGATAAGGAATGCTTCACAGAGCGGTTTAATTATAGCAAACGCCGACGAATTTTATTGCTGTTGCTCTCTAACAATCGACTTAACTTGTCTGTTGTCGTGTTTTGTCCTTGAAAAATTGAATAACTTATATTTATGCGTACGTATTTAAAATGAATGGCTTAAAAAATATTGAAGATAATATATGAAAATCGATCATTTTCCCTTTATTTTCAAAACTACTAATACTAAAATATTTAGAAAAATAAATACAGGATAATAGCATCATTCATATTTTACAAGACAACGTAAACGAAAGCCCTGAATTCTTAAATTGCCACGGAAAACGAAAAAAGTTAGTGAAGAGCATTGAATTATAAAAAAAGAGAAGATACACAGCACAAAATAAATATATTCAGAAGGTCCGCTCCTGCGTGCACTCGATTTTAATTACCTACTCTTGGCCGAGCGCTTAGGGCTAGAGGTTCGGATTTTTGTAGAATTATATTTTAACACGTGTTTTTTCTATTAACGTAAAACATTATTTTCCGATAACTTTATTAATATTAAATAATGGTTCTAAGATATTTCCAGGAAGATAAAATTATTTTTGGTAACAAAATGAATCAATATGGATAAAGTAAGCATTTTCAATTACTTCACAGTAACATATTCATGATAGAAAAGAACTTTCGGCGATTGTAGGGATTATTATATTTTATTTTATATTGTTATTATTACATTATATTTTAGGGAATAATACATTCTTATTCTTAAATAAAGTTTCTTACAATAAACCACTAGAGAACAGGTACAATGCATAGAAAACGACGGGTTTTATATAAAGAGATCTTTTAAAATTTGATAATTTACATAGTTTACTTTAAAGAACTGCAGAATTAGTCCTCTGTTAAGTGAACAAATCGTATAAAGTTTGGAACGAATTAAAATTAAATTTATGTAATCACCAATAAAAAAAAAAAATCTGTTACAAAACTCCTACAATCACTCTAGTATTCTACATCGGTAATTGGAGTTTTAAAACAATATTTTTTGTTGTTTTCGATCTAATAATGTTAAAATAGAGTTAGTATTGAAAGCTTATTTGCATACACGACAATGGAGCGAGGGCATATAATTTAAGAGTTCTCGTTGAATACACTTGAAGCATAATGTTCGTCTGAAAAATCAGAATATTAATTAATATTTTTTTAATAACTTTTTAATACGCGCGTGAAGTTTGGGAAAATTCATAAAATGTGCACTTTCAAGACTGAAAAGAATACTTTATATAAAAGGATATTGCTTTCGGAATATTTTATATTAATGAGAGATGCTTCATAAAAAAATATCGAACTCGAACTACTATTTTTCTAGATTAAGTATCACTTACATACGAACATAAAATAAGTTCCTACTAATTTTGTGTACACAGTTCCGTGCTAAAAAAATGGCCGCATTAAATGAGTGCCAAAATAGATAGTTTAACACTTATTGCATTCAGTGTAGTTTCGTCGTTCCTTCCGTTACGACGTCGAAGTATTCTGTTAAAAAATGCAAACATAACAAGTAAAAAGTTATGAAAAAGGATGGTATTTCTTATTTTAGATAAGCAAATTTTAGTTTATTTGTAAGAGGTGTCCAATTATGTATTATAATGAGCATTCTGAGTATTTGTATTTCTTCGTTTAAAGTGGTAGCAAAAGCCGAGATATAAACCGACCTAAAAAAATAGACCTACCCAACACCGGTCTCGTATATCTTGCGTTGTCACATTATTCGTTCGCCTAAAAATAGAAACTCTGTTCTTATACTAATGGAGACGCCACTTTTATTTATTATTTGTTTTATATTTATGCAAATCTTAAAATTACCTCTAAAGGGAAATCATACATTGGATTAAACCTATTACAAAAAAATATGGTTATTATATTTGATTTTTTAAAAATTATGTGTAAGTATTATGTTCATCAAAATATGTTAATATTTTATGAATCATCATGTTATTTTATGATATAAATAATAAGAAAGTTTCATATCACTAAACTCTGTACACTTTAAATATTATCAAGTTTTTCACTGACATTATGAAATTAAAGGTTCATACGAATTTTAATCTTAGATGATTTCTATATTAAGCTTCATTATGAAGAAAATATACTGTAATTGTTTTCATACATACAACCAAAAAACAGTAATAAATATTTTAAATAACTGTATACCGCTCCATTGATACTTTGTTTTAGAACAGCAAGTGTAAATTGTAAAAAAATAGAACTTATTATCTTCCAATAATAAATCCTTACTTGTTCTCTTTGTATTTAAAAATGAAACTTATTTTATGACATTTCGGTTCAAGTGTCAGACGATAAGAAATGTCATTTCCCTTCTTTTTCTTTGGCACTGCAAAATGGTGTCGTAAAATGTGAGACAGAGACTTTACATACACTTTGAGCCATTTTTCAATGAATAATGAATAAATATAGTATGCGACTGTGCATCTTGTCTTTTTTATTCATCTATGGTGAAGAGGAAATATTTATAAAATGTGTTGCTTCGTTTTTCCAAGTACTAATAAATTTAATTGCTCTAGTGGTAAATATTGTTGCCTAATTATGCAGTGGAGCTGGATTGAAGTTTTTTTAGCTCTTTTGTTTTGGTTATTATCAAAATTATGAGAAAGAGTCCGTTAAAAAAATTAAAGCTATGATTTACGTTACGAAATCCAGTCTAGTTACATTCGCACTTGGCCGGGTTTTTTTTGTTAACTACGCCGTTGCTGATTATAATACTTTATTTTAAGCTGTCGTTTAAAAATACAGTCGCTTTATGAAATACGCGCAAAAGTAAACATTTCTATTCCATAGCCCGTATTGTAAAATGTAATATAATAATAATATAAACTTACGTCTATCCCAGAAGGGTAGGCAGAGACTTTAGATTTCCACACGGTACGATCTTTGCACATCTCTCTTGCCTCACTGACATCCATCAATCTTTTCATGCAAGCTCGTCGGTTTCGGGTGCTTAAAATTTGGCCCTTTTTAATATGCCACCAATATGGTCTGCATGGGATTTCTTAGGGCGGCCCTTGCCGACCTTTCCATCACACACATTCGCTCTATGGATTTGTTTTGTCAGTCTACTTTTATTCGTTCTTTCTAGATGAATGCAGGAATGAGTCCGTATAAATATTGCATAATCTATTAAAAACGAAGTTAACGCTACACAATTTACTGAAAAATGGTAAAATGTTGCAACTCTTCGCATGTACACAGCATTAATGATATACGATAGAATAAGCTAATGTAAAACCGCGTATCTCGAGTAACAAAAGAATCTGATATAATTAAAGCACAATAAATCAATCCCGCGCTGCTGCGGCTGCGTCACGGCCCGGAGGCTGCGTTGATCCACTTAACCTGATCTTATCCATCGCCATCCGGCGATTCTAACTTATCCAGGGGTTGCGCAATCGATGGCTATTCAAACCGCTGCACTTTCTTATTGTTCGCCTTAATTATTTCTTCTGCGCAGACCTTGCCGACGACCATTTATATGTAGAATTCAATGACGGGCCTTAAGCGGCGCGTATAATAAACCGGGGTCGTAACATCGAATTTGACGAAGTAGATTTTATTTCTCTACATTAGCGAGATAACTATGCACGCTAACGCGCTAGGGCGTTTGGTGAATCGATTTACATTCTTGTAAATGAGATAGTGAAGTGCTTGCTGTTTGCTTCACTATTCCTTAAGGCACCATAACACTTAAGGCTTCCACAATATAATATTAATATATTATGGGAACGCTAGACGACGGGTAACAGCGAAAATATATTTTTTTCTGAATAACAATACGTTATATATGGTATGTGTAATTAAAACTGTCGATATGACTTCGTACTAGTAAATTCCGAATGGCGTAAAGGTGCTAGTGTTGAAAGAGTAACTAACTACAGATGAAAAGGGAGATTAATGCGTGACGAAATGTACCAAGAGGCTCGGCAGCGTAAGCTGGACCTTCGGTGAGGCACTCCTGCGTCGACACGCTCTGTCATCGGCATCGACGAAAGAGATCAACGAAATCATTAAGAAAGTACCGCACCTGTGAAACGACGACTGCTAGTGATGCGGTCTCGAGCGACAAGGATTAATCATGTTATTCTATGGCGGTTTTTTTTTAATTAGATTTTACAGGCTTTACACTTTAAAGACTACAAACCCAACACGGAACAGTACGAGTAAGAATACGACGTTAGGCTACAATATCTACGCTGAGCTGATACGTATTTGGAATTTCGTGTTCCATTAAACATTCTCAAGCAAATTTCCACCGGTAAGCATGTTTCGCCACGACGCTTTTTTCCGGCTTTCTCAGCCTTTGTCATAAATCTTTAAATGTAATAATTATAACTCAATGGCAAAACAGTACTTACAATTTTTCGTTTTTCAATCACTAAGAGGTAATAAATTTTTTTTTGAAAATTATCTTTGCATACTCATATTTAAAAAAAGGTTGGATGCAATGAAACTAAGTATTTTTCGTTGTATTTAGATTTTATCTTCTGATCTCATTACAGAACTCGATAACACGTCGTTACATTCGCCACTCATCAGTTAATCGTAACTGGTTATCGCGCGCGTCTACCGGCCGTTGTTTCTCTATAAGCAACAATTATGTTGTATCGGGGAGCTCGCAAAAAACTTAATATGGACCAAAAAAATGCAACTTAATAGCCAATACAACCGTCAATTAGCTAACGTCAAAACATAAAGAGTGTTGGCCGCCCAGATATTTTGGGCACATTTTTGCTATGTGATTTATATCTAGTAGGCGGTCGGTTTTTTTTTTGGGTGTATTTATTATTGCTGTTTACTGTTACGTTTCATTATAAACACTGTTATTATAGTATAATATGTGAAGAAATTATCTACTGTTACATAGGAATTAAACGGAACTTCTTAAGCCAATGTTTTTGTATTTCAACAATATTTTAACAGTTTGTCGAAAACTTTTACTATTTTCGAGTTTTTATTCCTATTTGTTTGATGAGGTTAAAAATTATTTGCTTTTATTATCCTTTTTGACTTCCAGCTACAAGTTTAATTTTTCAATTTTTTTTTGGTAACCATCGTAATAATTGAAATCGTTAGTTTTTCAATTTTATAATATGGTTTTGAACATAGGTATTCAAAGTAATGTAATACACTTAGAGACACCGAAGTATTTTACTAGTTATTTAGTTTTTACATTCCAAAAATTATACACTAAATTAATAGATTATTAATGAGATCCATATATAATTTTTTTTTAGTATATACCGATTTCCATAACTAAGAATACAAAATCTGAATATTGATACTATACGCTTACAAATATACAATAAAAGGCAACTTTTACGTTGCGTCAAAAGATTGCACAGCTCGGAATTTGAACCATTCACACGAGTTATATTGCTTTGTCAAAAATGCAGTGACAATATCCAAAACCGATGGCTTAAAGTGGTCTCCGAATTTCTGAGTTAATTTAATTCTCGAGGTAATAGAGATTACACATTAAATACATCATTAAAGAATTGTTTTCAACATTAACATCAGGGTCAGGATATGAACTCGATACCTCTTGGTCGGACTGCAATGCTCTTGTTCATCACGCGGACATTATATTTCTAAATTATGTTAGACTCATTAATCTCTTTATAATTAATTAATATAAAGTAATTAATTTTCATAAATATTTTAGGAAGTACTAATTGCGTAACAAAGAATTATCAGTGCTCATGCGCAAAACGCTGGATAATTATTTGTCTTAACCGGAACGCGATAAAATGACGAAAAAAAAATCACTACGAACGCACTCCAACCGCATAAACGTTGTAAACTTTTTCACAATCAAAACTTAACGTAGCATAAACTTGAAAACGTGAACCGTTAAATTATCCTTGTGCCGAGGATGCGATAAAAAGATAATGGAGTCCCCAAAAAAAAAAAAACTTAGACTTCCGCCAGAATCGTTATGACCCAGCCGTTTCGGCGATGTTAAATCCCTAATTAAGAAATGTCACAAAAAAACTCCCGCATTGTCCGTGTGGTGGCGCGACGTGTGGCTTGTTAGAAGCGTTTAGGACGTGCTCCCGATAAGCATCAGTACAATAATTATGTTTCTGTGGATTAAAAATTGCGCGGTTCGTTGACCGCCCTTCTCTGGGCGCCTGCGGCTGGACACGGCTACCATAATTTATACAGGCTGTTCTAAAAAGAGCAAGTTCTTTTTTTTAATTAAGCATGCAAGTTCAGGTTGATTAGAAGAAAAACATAGTAACATGCGTTACTTCTGTGGCATTATTTCTTCAAATATCAGTCTATGTATCTTTAACGAAAACTATATTTCGTAACCCGAGTTAAAAATTACTGAATGTATCGGCATGAAACTTTATCGTTCGAGGCCGAATCGCTTGCAGATGATTTTAGGCTATTATTTATTATATTATAAGTGTACAGTATGTTTGTTTGCATGTTCGCCCTTCGATCACTCGCCAACGGCCGTAGGGATTGTAATCAATTTTTTATACGGTGGTGGACTATGTACCCGATTGCGATATAGGATACCTTTTATGTAAAAAATTTATAAGAACCAGTTAAAATGATAATTTCTTATCACTAATATCAATCCCAAAAGAGAGCCAAGATCAGTTTCGGACCCGGTATAGAAATTGAGAACGAGACCAGAATCAAATCTGAATCTAGAATCAGAATTGAAGTCGAGAATAGAAGTCGAGAATAGAACCGTAGTCTGAGTCAGAATTGACAACAAGATAGACCGATATAAAGGATTAAGAAATTTATTCTATGTCTACGCGAACTATAGTGCAGGCACATTTGAAATATAAAAAGGAAACAGTAATTTCTTTAATTTACGCCTAGTTGATTTTATTTCTGGGTTCTCCTATTCCATTAAATTGAAGACAGTAATCTGTAAAACATATTATTTAATTTATCTCAAAACACAACCACGCTGTGTATAAGTTCGGCGACTGATTTACATATAATGCGTCAAGACCAATTGAGTTCTCAAATTTAGCGCTCACAGCCATAAAGAACCACGGCAACTAAAAGATTATTGCATCGATCGATGATGCTGTAAAATGTTTATTATTACATGAAAATAACTTAAATTTTAAATTGTTGGCCGACAAAATATGTCTTAACATCGTGTAATTTGTCAGAATTTATTTTAGGACCGACGACGAGGACGAAAGAATTTAATTTAGTATTGAATATAGATTTTTTTATCAAGGTATTACTGTAAAATACAAATTATTGAAATTCACCTTTTTTATTTCATGTCACCTTTGTTTGTTTTTATTTGTATATTAACTCATTTTTTGAAATTTTGTGTGCTATTGATATTACAGTATATTAGTGCTTTGAAATAATAGCGAGTTACGTAGGCATAAAATAAACATTGTGGTTGCAATACATCAAACTGAATAAATCTTAATATAATATTGAACTTAATGTAATATCTTGAAAAATATTTTCACATAAAAATAAGCGATCCATTTTTACTTTTAGTAAACCAAAAACTAAACAATTTACAATTGTTTGGTTCCAGGTATTTTATGAACATCTGTACTAATAATAAATATAAAAAGGCAAGGGTTGTGTGCGTTCGTAGGTGGTAATCTCTGAAATTCCTAAACCGATTATAAAAATTCTTAAATTAATCAAAAGCTACACTTTCTGAGTAATATAACTTATATTTCATTTTGATGAAATTGAGTTTTTAGTAGAAAATCTCAATGTACTTGAATCTATGCGGGAAAAAGCGCAATTTCTTTTAATATAGATAAATTACAAATTACTGATAACGGTAGCCCGGTCTAGAAATTAATGTAATTTCAAAATAATATTGCAGACTAAGCGACAATATGAATTTGAAAATGATTTAGCACGTCACGACATAATTCTGTTTACGTGCCGCTATCAACACGAACTGGTCGTGCCGAACGATGGGAAATGAATGATTGGCTCAACATTCAATTGTTGGTCAGAGCAACGGTGCATTATCACCTGCCTCGTCGCCAAGACAATGGCCCGATCACTCACGTGGACAAACTCCACCGAGGCACCCACTATATGGACATAACTTCCAAAATTAGTTAAAAGTACTAGCTTGTATTTAAAGCATTGTATATGTATATAAAAATCATAAAAAAGTTCGAATTTAAAACCGCCTTATTCAAAAGAGTTACTCCTCTTAGTCTGTGAATTTGGATGTTTTTTAATTCCATTAAATCTAGACGAAACAAGAGCTTCCAGATTGTTTTTAGAATTAGATAGCGTATTGTATTCTTTTATTTTATAATAAAAAAATTAATGCTTTTACGCAAATCAAAATATATAATTGTGATTTCTCCTAGCATTACTATAACTAGGCAAAACTTTTAACACTAAAAATACTGGATTAGAATATGTCGATGGATTCCCAGTGACACATTGAATGCTTTGGAAGTTACAAAAAAGTACTAATTTACGCACATTGAGGGTGAAATATCAGCGTACGCGTCGAGTTACCAACGAAGTTCATTCATAGCGATCAACCTCGGATCTACGATTTTTTGGAACTAGGGCAGAAACTTAACAGTAGCGCCCCATCTCTCCTGCATTTGAGATAAATTGTTAAAAAGAAAAACGCAAATTAGCATTTTTTATGATCAGGACAATAAGAACCTTTTACTAAATTTGCACTCTTTATTACCTATTTGCTTTTTCATTTGTATGACATAAGATTTTATATAAGAAGCATATCGTAATGAGTGTCACTCTTTTGAACGGTCAAAAGTCATTTTTTAATTTTACAGACTTTTCAAAGTTATGGGTGAAGCTTAAATTCTATATAATTACCATTTTTCATAATTATTTAGATAATTTTCTTATTTTTTTCCAAAAAATACATTTTGTTTAATAGAAAAAAAAAACGTTCAAAATACTTTTTGGAAGAAAAGACCATTAAAATATTCTCTAAACAATTTCTAACGTAATTATTTATAAAATTGATAAAGTTATTGAATTAAAATTCCCGCCATTAGATGTTGCCAACAATTCACTGCGTTACAGCTGCTCGCAACACATTTCAGAATTTCGAATTTTAAAAACCAACTGGGCGTTTCAAAATGAAATGCATAATTGATAGAACGTGCGTAGGATACGATGCGTTTTGTGAAGCAAATTTTTTTTCAACGATATTATATTATGACTTTGACGCCCCCTGAAACAGCCGCCCGGGGTTTATTCAACGGTTTGCCTGCCCCTCCCCAACCCCGGATCTGGTGCTGATAGAGATACACCAACTACTAGAGCGATATATGACTGAAGAAATCTCTTGTTTTATAATTAATAAAATATGGCTATGTGAGTTCCGGTTAACTTTGAGCATATTTTTTTTATAATCTCTGGCAATGATCTGACAATGCAGCATAGCTCTATTTAGTCAAATACAATTCGATTGGATGTCAGAACAGCCCGACGCTGAACTCGCTTGCAGCCCTTGTTAATAATGAACTCTAAAATGAACAAGATGAATAATCCATATCGTTCAAAAGCAAAACTATAATAGTTGCATCACTAGAACTTTTAATGGTTTCCAAGCTATAAATATCACATAGAGCGGTGCCAAGGCATCAAAACATATTCAAAAGTTCGAAGGGAGTTTCAAATTAACTTTCGACCGACTAGAAAGAAAAGTAGGAGGTTTTCAATTCGTTGCGCACGTTTTTTTTATGCATATCCAAGTGTAAATTTTTACCAAATTTTCAACTTTAATTTTTTTTATAGAGTATTCTTCAAAGTTTACCGCATTTTTTGGAGAGAGAACCTAACCCAAAAAAGTTGAAAAGAAGGGACTGAAATAATAAAAAAATGTCCAACAATTACTTATTTTAATGTTTTTTTTTCGTCGCAACACTCGCTTATAGCAATATTTATTTATGGATTTTAAATACCTTAATTCTTAGAAATTTTCTCTGGAATACTCAAATGGAAGTATGTTATATATACTTATATATATCGATTTTCCTGGAATATTTGATGAGATTAGATCGAATTAGTACCACAAATATATTATTATAACGCCTGATCATTTTTGATGGAATCTTTTAATTACTTTTGCCTTTTCAAAAGTACATTTAATTTTTTTATTATATATCTATTACGTATCTGGTCTAATGTAATATTTAAATTTTTGTAGCCGGACCGCAGTCTCTTCATTTTATTTCTTCTGTCTAATTAAAATAAGAATTTTGTATGCAAATTAAAAAGAAATGTATGTGTATTATTTCATTTTAATGCTTGCGATATTCGTGTACCAACAAGTAAGATGCTTTTCTAAGGGATAAACATTGCTTTCGACCTCCGATACGTGTACAAAACAATTTCCTCAACTTGTCAACCCGAAGTCTGCGTCCTTGCGTCGCAAAAACTTAATACGACTTTGCCCCGGGATTCAAAGCAAAATAAATCTAGTTCGTAACCGATGCAATCATGATACGACCCTTTAAAAAAAAAAGCATTATGTTAATAAATGAACGAAACATACATCGGCTTTTCCCACCCGCGGAACGTGTCCATTGTTCGAAACAACAGTTACACACGCGAAGATAATCTACTGGTGGCGAGAGCCGTATGGGCGATTTTGATTTTTAAGCCAACGACCGTCGAACAATCCGTGCGCGGCGTCGGCTGACGTGTCGTGCGTCACACGTTTTACCTAATTTCGTATGTGACGAGGAAAAGGTGCAAAAATGTCAGCAATTCGTCTGAGGTGGTGTCGACGGTTTTGGGATTCTGTACGATACGAAAATTTATGTACGTGACTGTACTGAGAATGCTTTTCAGTATTAATCGTATGCACTACTGACACTATAAAAAGGATTGAGATTTATTTTTTTCTTGAACTGTAATTCTAATACGTTTACTCAATGCAATATCAAAGTTTGGAATTATCACTACTACGATATTGTAAATTTAATAGACGATTTAAAAATAAGGCTATTTGCCTACCGAGTAACAATGTGTAAGCATTATTAAGTCTGCAAATACTGCGGACTTAAAATAGTTTATAACTAAGTAATATATAAAAAATGCAAACTTAAAGCAAATAAGATATTCATAATATTCATTCGTTATTTGTAACATAAAATTATGTAAAACGAAAATAAAAATAAAATCGGTTAAGTCCTACTCATACTGACTCACCGAGGATTCCGTATCATCACAATGTATTTACATGTTTACGAAAAAATGTATATTTAATCCAATTTCCTTAGCTAGCGAGACTTAGTAGAAGCATACGCGCCTGCTTTTCATTATTTATTGTCCTAATTTAGAGTTTGCATCACAATCACACCAACTTTGACGATTATTTATTTTTCAGTACTTGATTTTTTATATTTTTTTACATATAATACTTTTCTATAATTATACATCTATTGTGAATATTTCAACTGAATTATCTATTACAACTCTGAATATACGTCCCCTTAAAAGTAGGATAGATAGATAAACGGTGTCGCCTTAATACTAAACCCTAGAAATACCACCATCGTGTAAAATTCTAAAATTGCAACATTACGTTTCCATACTTACACATACATTTACATTAGAGCCATTCGCACAAAAGAGTGGCGATATCTGCAATCGAATATAAAAAAATAACTACAGAATTTATAAAAATATTTTTCTGCATTAAACTCCTCAACAAATAGTAGATAAAAGGCGACCATTACTTTTTACGAGCCCACGGCGATCGGTAGGTGTCGCCGTTTTCGCACGCCGCGGCCGAACGCGTCCCGCCCTCTCGGCGCGGTCATAGCGCTGCGGCGCGCGCGCCGATCGCGATCGCGGACCATAATTTAGATTATCTAGGAGCGGAATAGCTGAATTTGCATATCTGGCAGAGCAAAAACTTTATGGTGTTACGGTGTCGAAGAGCGCTTGGCCGCGAGCGATCGTTGACGATTGCGGGCCCGTGCATGCCCGAAATGTCTGTAAGGTAACTGTACAGAGTCGTCTACGATAAACCTATTGAAAAAAAGAAGAAAAAACTAGAGTGGTAGAGCCTTGCTGTAGTCAACTTGAATGCAGCACGGAAATGGGCCGGCTTGGTCGGTGAGACACTACACTTTCATGGAATAGAAACGTGTAGTAACAGCTTCTGCTGTTGTATTTTGTCCAGCGAGTGAAATTTCCGGTGCCAATTCGTATCTCCATCAACACCTTCTCTTCCATCGGATATTTTATTCCTACCGAAGAGGCCGGCAACGCATTAGTGACTCCTCTCGGATTACGAGTATCCATGGGCGACGATGACTATATACTCTCTTGTGGTTTGCAAACTCGTTCATCCTTCGAAAATTCTATAAAAAAAAAACTCAAAAATGCCATTTAAGTGGAACTAATTTTTTTTTCGGTCAGTGTACATTAACTAGATTATGCTTAAGTTTATAAACAATTTTGTGTAATTTGTAATCGGACTTTAGTGAGTGAAGTAATGGTAATTGGACTTAAGATAAAAACTCATTGGTAAATTCAACCAGTTTACCATCGTACCTGGTACCTTCGGTCCGATAGCGATGCTTTTAATGACTACACGACGCCCATCTACATAAATTTACATTTTGACATTTTTATGATCTAGATGGTGCAATATTTTCATAAAAGAACGTATTTACATAGAATACTTTTCGTCGTCATGGGAAAACTGAACTTGTACCAATAATGATAATTAAAAAAAAAGCTACAATTCCATCTAAATTTTTTTAAGTAGGATCATTCATGTTTTATACACGCAAAACTAACCAGAAACAGGAATGAGAAAACAGCCATAACAGTTTTTTTTAAAGAAACCATCCATATATTTCCTCTATTTTCATTTATAATGCTCTAAGATTTCAAAAGTAATATATAATCATCCTAAAATGTAAAACTTTTTTCAATTATTTCAATTCAACTTTACCTATTGCAATTATAATATATTTTTTTCATAGAATTAGGTTTTTAATTTATATATGAAATCAGTTTTTTTAAATATGTCCCATAATGGAAATTTATGTAAACTCTTATGTTTCTTATGTACGTTTAACGAGCCTTTGAGGTCCAAAGCTAAGGCAGCCGCTCATCGCGCAAGCACAGCCCCGCAGCCCGCCCAACTGGTTTGCGTCGAGGGATAATACTTGCACTTTTTGTCCAACTTCAATAACGAACTGTAATAACATCTATCGTAGAGGCGAAAACACGGCCTCGTTCCTATTTTATACCGGGCGGCGGCAGGTGGCGCTTACTGTCGTTATTGTCGATTATATATCGATACGATGTGTAAATTGTTTTTTGCTATTTTTTCCACGCACTAATCGAAACTCAAAATGAACATGGGTGCTTTATTAAATCAAAAATGGAAAAGAGTTAATATATAATTTTACACCGCAGATTGTTTTATTACCATATAGGTGTTTAAGTTAATTTTAATTTATTTAATAATTAGAAAAAAAACTATCAACTAACAACCTATTATTGTAAAGGGTTTCGATTTTTTATACAGATCTCATCTACAATTTTTAATTCATCTTTTGAGACGAAAAAATAAATGTGCTTCTACAGTAACCCTATACAGCCTAGGCAATGTGATCGCATTCAGATGGTTACGTTTATCATTATTAAATCATCTGCAGCGTCGTTCAGGTTAGAATAGTTGGCTTTATATGCAAAAGGTACAACACTTGTGACCTTATTTACTTGTAATGAAATTGCTTCCTTTTGAAATGAGACTAGAACTCCTTGTAGATAACTTTATTTATTGCTTTCTTCTTGTGTTGATTTAATGGTAAGTAATTGATTACGTAATTTCGAGTTAGATTGGATAAATAAAATTTTTAAATTCCATAATTTCTACCAAAACTCTGAAATGAAACTCGCTTGTTTTTGAAATAAATATACAATCGTATCACTGAAATTAATTAAAATTTTACTTTTCAGAAATGAATATTTCGAAAATCGTCTATCGTGTTTTAGTTTAAGTTTATCTAAATAATCTGAGTCTAAGTAAACATTTTAATGCGAGCTTATTACTGATACCTAAGAAATCACCAAGGATTTATCTACATGAGGTATCAAGAGAACAACATATTGACGAAAGGAAAATTACAAACTAAGACTGTTTTTAAGTTATGAGTTCTCTAAAGCAGTTAATTTCGCATGTCACAATTTACTAAATAAAAATATGTTTCAATATAAATTCTTATAAAAAAAATGAAAATATTTTTTTGCAAATCAAAATGTGATACTACGATTATATTAAAGGGTACCGCGCATTAAAAATGTATATTCACGTATTAAACAAATAATCTTGAACGAGACGTAAATACTCAGTGACTAGGATAATAGAGTTTATAGATTTAAAAAATACTAAGAAATATCAAGACTGTATATAGATTTTTAAAACTTGAAAAAGACGTAATAAAATCATACATAAAAATAATGAAGGTTTTCTTAACATACAACGAAATTAAATAATAGTAATATTTTCCTCTTTTTCATTTATATTTAATATATCTTTTAAATATGGAGTTTTTATTTTTTATTTATTTATATACATGCTTATTTTTTAGAAGGGTAAGTATAAAAAGCACAGAAAGAATATATTTCTAATTTCGCATAGCTGTCTCGGGATACTTACACCAATAAAAAGAAAATAAAAATATTTTGCTTCTGAAATAAATACAGTCAACTGGGATCCTTATGACGTATTGTTAACAATGTCATGCTAATCCCGCTTAACTAAATCTCCGTGTCACGTTTTGCATAATGTACTGTTAAAAGTTATGTACGGACAATCGTTTTCTGCAAATCACATATATAATCACTTTTTATTATTCGATGTATATGAAAATCTAATGTATGATTTGTTTTTATTAACAAGATGCCTATTGTTTAATGAGCATTTATAAATTTATTTTGTTTGCACACTGGCCTCCAAGTTGCTCATAATGTAATATATATGAAATGGAAACATTATAAAAAAATTACATTTAATACTTAGGCTAATTAAACATTACTTCCAGTAAATTTCTTTAGATAAAAGCACGCTACCACAGCACTGCACGTAGTTGAGTCTTCAAAATTTTATTTATAAGAAATACGTTAATTCCCAATAATATTAATATTAATTCAGATATATCACGTTGCTCAAAACAAATTACAAAAAAGTATTTTTTATAATATTTCAGGCATATTCCATTCTATAAAAGAAATTCAGTATCCTTGAAATATTTTGTCTATATTAGACATCAACGCGTACAAAGTTTCATCTTTAAATTACATAACTTTATTTTTTTACTACCATCGTACACACATCGAACCTCAATTTTATTATACTTAAAATAGTAGCATAAATATAAACATTTCTCATAAAAAAAAAAAACAAAATATAATTGTACTTACCACGCAAACGGCATTTTAACATCCGGTCTGGCCACAAACAGTAACTTTTTAATTGACGACGAAAAAATAAAAAAGAAAAGCAATATTCGTTCGAACAAGCGTCACCCACAGATGCGCCAGATATAAAGTGGGCAGTTCGGGGGCTGCGGGCCGTGTCCTCACGTCGCGGGCGGCGTCCGAGCGCGTCTGCGTCTGCGTCTGCGTGCGGTGCGCGCCTCCTGCGCCTCTTATACCGCCTACTTCAAGCTGCCCGTCCCGGTCGGCGGTCTCCGGCGGTTGAGACGTCATCGATGGAACCCCTAGTGACCCTGTGTTCCAGGAATAAAAAAAGATACCATTACGTTAATTTTGGTATTGGGAAGTCAATATCGCTCGTCTTGATTTGATCCGAACAGTTGGTTCGTTCTCGGTGAGTATTCGACAGTTTTTTTTCATTACTAAATCAATAATAAAACTAGCTTAAGATCCACTAGAAAAATAACGAATTAGTAGAAAATTGATTTATTGCAATAAAATAAAATGAAATGTTTATTAAGAACTTCAGTATAATAAACGCTAATAATATGCCATCAAAACACGGGTACGTAACGAAACATACATCGTAATATTCGGTCGTCATTCAGTTGAGCTCAAACGAACTAAAAAATAATAACCATTCAGTTCCAATTTTGGAGCAGGCTTCTATTTCAAATGGTTACTCAATTTATTACATTTGTATAAATTTGTTTATAATTTTTTTGCCTCGTGGATTTCTTTAATTTGTTATTTTATTGCAGTTTTGAATCAGGTAGCCACGTTCGCTTAAACGATTTAGATTTACCATGCTCAAAATATATCTATAAATCAAAGGCGGATAATACGTGTGAAAAACCTCTTTGTAATTACGAATGTGTTGTAATGTTCGAGGCATTGCAGTCTTAACTTCAACAAATGAGCTAACTCCTTTTTAAAAGGTCGACGACGCACCAGTGGCTTCCATGAGACCCGTCGACACCCGCGATGCCACGGGACGTCCACGGGCGGCGGTGACCATTCTACTTTCCAATGGCCCGCTTGCTCGTTTGCTGCTTATAAAACCTTTTTAAAAAGACAAAATAATTTTAAAAAAATGTCTCAAATGGCTCTGACAATATTTTATACCGTTTTACCGCTAACACGAATGATTACGACATCGGTTTTGGAAATCCAATGACCACGGCAAAAATCGTGCGCACACGTTTAATTGTTTGCGATTTATCAGATAAGGTTTGTAAGTCCATTTCCGACGCCGCAGGAGTCCAAAAACAGTTAATTTTTGAATAAATCATTGAAAAACATTACTGACCTGTTTAAGAAATGTACATTTTTTTTCTTTTATTCAAACCAAATACGTACTTACATTAATTACCTTTTTTAATGCAAGAAAATATACACTTATATATAACTTTGAACATTGTTTTTAAAATGCTTTCTTTTCTTATATTTAGTATTAAATTCATCACAAAAATTGTACCGTAATTGGCAAACTTAGTATTTCATAAATCTAATAAGCTGCCGTAATAAAACGTAGTAAACTCTCGACAATAAATAAAATTCCAAATATTAATATTTCTAACTGTATTGCGTTTAATCTTTCCAAAATTAATTCATAGTAATAGCTGACAAATAAAATTTTCAAAACTATCACAAAAATTTAAAAACTACGCTGTATGCGTAACACGTCTAAACAGCGTTTGCTTATGATTACTGGATCTTGTGACTTATATGCCTATATTTTCTAGATTTAATTTCAAAAATGTACTTAATAAATCGTAACATTTTTATGCAACCCTCAAAATTACAGTGATGTTTCAGTTTTAAGCATAAATTGGCGCAGCCGATGCGAGTACCATAAGTTTAATTATAACATAATAAATTGCGAGACTTCTCAAGACACTTAGCGATTTCAAAAGCGGGATCAGTGAGGAAGGTCTTTATTTCTCTTTATATGATCATAAATTTGGACCGTACTCCATCCAATTCGTCGTTTGAAAGGTTGATATGTGTTAAGTTTAAAAACAGGTTTACGTATAAACATATCAGTATACCAATTTCAAAAAATGCTTGATATCCTTGAAAAGCGCCTCATATTTATCTCTACAGTTTCGTAGCAATATCAGCAGCGGCGGTGGCTAAGGGCGTCTCCTACGAATGTGTTTTTAACTATAATACGTCAAAATAAACCGGTCGCTCTATCTCGGAGCACACTTGAAGCCTACCTTTAAGAAAATTACACAACAACATTCATTAGACAATAATATCTGCCTTCATTATTCATTATACGCAAACGAACTCCGAGTGTCAATCTCTGACGAATATATCTTCTCTGACTAGTAATGCTTGAGACACCGGCACCGTACTCATGCCACAATCTACTTTTTTTTTTAATTGTTAAAGTTCACAATCGCTCATTGATCAATTGTGTTATATATTCATTACAATCCTACTTGTATTTGACAAATCGTCTATTTCCGGACGTTGTCAAAACTTCGGTGGCGAACGGTCGCCGATAGTCCCCGACCCGCACCGCTCCGGCGTGGAAGGTGAGGCCCAATCTTCATAATTGAAATGAGACGGTTATGAGGGCATAGCTAATCAGAAGGGGGATTTAAATCTGAGACAACGTTTACTACGTTGTATATCCCTCGCGGTAAGTATAGATAGATCGTAGTATTTATGTGTGAAATTTATAATAAATCATGAAAACAATCACAGAATGATGAATAGATAAGAATTGAATATGTTCTCAAAGTTATGTAAGTTTTTCGAGATTAGCATAGAATGCTTAGTTATATGAATGTAAACCCCTTGTTTGATTTATATTTATATTTCATGATTTTTGCATTGAATAATTTAGCACATAAAGTTTAAACCTTTAAGCATTTTATACAACAGAATCATTATGCAGAAAGGCATTATTTTACCACGCAATTTCATAAAAAAATTATGTATAATACATACAGTGTTCGCTGTTCATATTATGATTTTTTAACTGCATAACATTTCAAAATTTAATTAATTTTTTTGTGTAAGAATGTAAAAGTATCTTAAAACATTTTCAATATGCGCGTATGCGCATGCATACTCTTTTATTGTATGTATTATTATTATATGTACCTACAATACAAATCTGTATACGAAATTAAAGGAACGACCGCACCTTTCTCGCGGTTAAAAGCAAAATAATGATTATCGCATATCTGTTCGGTCCTTCTGGAACGGGTTTATTAACGTATTTAGGAAGAGGGCGGTCGTAATGTTGCAATTTAAGAAATCGAAAATACAGATATCGTACGTCGAATTGAAACTGGTTAGCGGACCGCGACACTCTTGTTTCAAGAATATATATCACGATAATAAAAATATCTTACGATCGACATGTTTCTTCGATTGTATAAAAACCTATATAGAATATAAATTTAAGATATTTTAGAATACATGTTTTTTGAGCTGATTAGCTATTTTTGAATGAATTTTTTTTTCGAATTAAATAATAATTATTAGATTCTCTTTGTTTATGTGAATATCTAGCTACTAAGACTACTGGATCACTAAAGTGATAATTTTTAATAGTCAGCGATTAGGCTCAAAAATCATGTACATATTATTGGACTACGATAAAAGCAAGCGAAGATACAATAAAAAACGCATTTTTTGTTTATTATATACAGCGAAAGTACTAAGAATAATCATAAGTAAATATATTATCATACTGTGTATCACTGGTGTCCAAAATGTAATAATAAGAGAAACAAATAAATTACGAACAATTCCTTTATCGAGTGTGATTTAAATTATGATTTTCCGATTTAATGTTGAAACAAAGTAAGCACGGGGCGTGCGCGCTTGAAATTAGAGAAACAAACCACAGTCACGAGAGATGGCCGTAACGAATTAAAACAAAAGAAAAAATTTAAAAAAATACAACATACCTGTATGATTTATTGGCCATTTTCTTTTTCGAACTTTAAAATTCAATTTAAGGAATTAAAATGATATTCCACCGGAAACTAGATTCTATAAAGGCGATTCAAATTTTGATAAATATACAATATATTACTTAGGGAAGTTCCTTTAGACATATCCACATTTAAAAAATGATAAATCAAAACCTGTATACGTAAATTACATAGAATTAACTGATTTATGTTAAAAAATATCTAGACTGAAATAAGGTTATTGTGAAATTGACATCTTCTTTTTTAGTGCTAAATTCGGAAGGATATTTATGAATTTTTATTTTAAATTACTTTGTTTTTAAGTATAATCTATAATATTTTGTTTTTTCTTCATTTTTGTGGTATCCATAGAGTACACCCTATGAGAGAATATTGCGTGGCTTTACATAACTACGGTGCGCAACTGATGGGAACATGCGAATGTTATCGCTGACTGAACGATTTGTCGTTTTTGGTAGCACAAGGATGCTGTAGCTGATGGAATTTGGAGGTTGGGAACCACATGTGTCGGTGTAGTCAACGGCAGGGTGTCGTTGCGGTGGCCACTTTGTCGCTGCCCGCAACAGAAGACGGTTGTTGGCATCGAGAGCTCATTAACAATACAAAAACGGGTACTATAATCGGTGTGCTGGGACATTATTTAGTAGTCAGTCTCTGACCGGCAAGCGACTCGTCTTGGCTAGACTCGCGGTGGTGGGCGACTCCTCGCTGTCGGTTAAATATTTTGGTCTCGAGATCTTTAAGTCTGAGTGAAACTGTGCTAGAATCTGGTGCGTTAATACATATCTGGAACAACGAATTTAGATATTTTGTCGTCCCTATCATCGTCTATTTCCAAACCCTAGGTGGCGCGGTGTGCGTTCCCTCGCGCTGCCTCTATCGGCGTCAGGGCGATCTCTGACCGCAAAGAGGAAGCCTCAAAATGACATCGTAGTAGTTTTAATGGGTAAGAGTCCGACATCACTTGCTTAGCTTTTCCCAGGTTCTGGGGTGCCCAAAAAGGATTTCGGTATGTAAATATACAAAATAATATTGACACATTCTATATACAACGTCCTGATATTATTGCATATATAACGATAGACATATAAGATATTACTTTATTTTCATATTTAGACAATAATTACGTTACAAATATGAACGAATAGATTTTGACCCGTAATTTCGTCCACGTGGACAAAGTAAATACTTTCTTCATCTGCTCTTAGTTCGAATCTCAAAATAAATCTCTGTAATGTCCACAAAATATGTGCCCCGTATTTACAATTGTTTATCTTACAATGCAGCTCAACGCCATATCCTGTAAGAATAATTTTATCATAACTCACTCGATGCTTTTCCCAAAGAACTTTTAAGGGATGAAATGTAGTCTGTATTCATTCTCATACAACGAGCTAACTTTTTACTAATTTCTATTTTAATTGTGTCAGTCAATTCCCAGAAGTTTTCAGGAATTTGAAAAAAGAAAACTGGTAATAAAAAATTTTCTCATTACTTATTAAAAAACTAATAGTTGTCGTTTAGTTTTTTATGATACACATACATAACAATGCACATTTTAATAAAAATCATCAATGCATATTTGATGTTCTACAAACGGAAATATATGTGGCAGGGCAAAACTTGAAAACATGTTTTATTTTACATTTAAACTATAACATTTTCAAAATTCGTTAACGTCGCTGCACACTAAGCAAAAAAGAATTTCACTTTTTCTATTGTTCGCGATGTGTGTTTTTGGGGCGGCGCACGCGCGGATTCGCGAGTTTTGTTTACGAGGCGTTCGGCTGATGCCTCATCATATCCGTCAACACGACCTTAAATTGTTAAAATACGGTTACATACGTATGTGATTATTGACGGCGAGACGCCACATTTAGCGTATTAGACGTTTGTCCTATTTAAATTTTACCACAATCACAAAGAAACCCCTCAATTATAAAAACCGTATCAAACGTAAAAAACGCTTTTGCTCGACCGATGTAATAATCTAAAATTCAAATATATCACTGTAACTTCCAAACGAATAATTTTGATGTCATAAATAATGATGACGCGAAGAAAAATTTAATTTTTTGTTGCAAACAATTATATCGTCTTTTTGCGCGCAATAATAAAATAATTTAATAATAACACACTAATTCTGAATCTCAATTTAAAATTCTTTCAAAACCCATAACTTTTGTACTGTATTGAATTATTGTAATTTCCCATTTTGACGAAATCATATCACGATCAAATTCTTATAGGACTATTACGTTTATTTACCTACAATTTTTTTTTCCAACTTTTATTCTCGCATTTTTATTACAAAATGAATATGGTCAGTCTCTACTCCTGTTCATTTTGACAATTGCAATTTGTTCTTCGTTTTTATTACTCTGCTCCTTGCTTGTTTCAGCTTACTTGAATATTAAACGCCTCGACACTAAACCAGCAACAAGAAGATTTTTTGAGCGAGTTTTACTCTGACTAACTAGTCTATGTAACAATTTGAAATTGGCGAAAAATAGAAATACTGGTCCTAAAATACGTGCAATAGCTCATTCGATCTGATATAAAATCTAGAAAAATGTGTAGACAGCGTCTATTAGGACATAATAAAACTACAAAAGTTATAAACAATTGTTGATGAAAAAAAAGGTATTTCGTTTTTCGTCGATATCTCTAAACTATGAATGAATATTTAAAAAAATAAAAAAAAAACCCTAAAAGAGAAAGATATTTCTTAAAAAAAACTTTTAACTCCCGAAATTTACCTATATTATTTATAATTTTAATTTGACACTAAAAATGGGCCTCCACGCGCCATTTTAAAGTAGCGCGCGCGACGACGAAATCAAATACGTCATACTTAATCATTTTTAGATGTATTAATTATTAATTTAAAAATTTGAATAAATTATGGTCTTTTCAAGATAACTGAGAAAAATTATTGCTGTTAGAAATTTAACTTAGAATCATGTTTATAATAAGTTAGACAATAAACAAAAATTTTTCCCACTTTCGTCTTTATTATACCTAAAAAAAATTGTTGAAATAACTGAAATAACTTTTTTTTTGCTTCGTAGAGCTCTTTTTATATAAATGCTTAACAAGATTGTGGTACAAAAGTTTAAAAATGTCAACATTTCATTTATAACAAATTTTTCACTTAAACAAAAATTGAACAATTAATGTAATATTGATTAAGTTAAAAATTAATACTGCCTAAAAACTACTATGAAATTAAATTGATTTATTTCTTGTTAAGTGTCTACCGCTTTTTTAACATCGTAGTTGTAATTTGGGTACAAAAATATATAATCATATATATAAAGGTTAAGCAAGCAGTTTGTATAAGTATACGATTTTCGTTTTTTTTTTATTTACATAAATAACCGCTGAAAAATTTGTTAGAATTCAGTAAATTATTATTATATGTAATATAAAAACTTCTTAAGAGATATGAATGAATAAAAATAAATAAGCGTTTTCAGAGAAATGTTCAAATGTAAAGTACCACGTTCACAACATTGTAAATCTTACTTCATCGGCAATAAAAATAATAAAAATGATCACACGAAATATTTGAATGCTTTCCCTGACGCATACTAATATTTATTTGTTGTGCGTTAAAACGTCCAAATCACGTGTTTTGGCGTTCGCGCACGCGCCGTCCATAATAATCTATCGACCAGCCTTGACTTATGGATCACCTGTTAAAACGAGGTGACCTCTTACATTTAGCTGTTTGTTGCAGTGCGCAGGCACCACTCGGGGAATTCTTTACGATGGTAAACGCCAAATTGCGATTTCTAAAATATTTTATTCATGTTTATAAGTGAGTCATTGTATTTTATAAGTAAGATTTCGAGATTATCATTTAGGCTAAGTCTGCCGTATTTTTGTCTTATTCCAATGTAAATTCAAATATTGAAAAAAGCACGCACAACATGTAAATACAATATGGTTAAAATATAAATTTATATCAAGAGCCTATTCGGATAAAATTAACTGTGGGGTTAAATGAACTGTTGTCCAGCGTAGTAGCTTTTTTATTATTTTTATCATACGAAACCAGTTGCCGGTGTAGGTTTGTTCAGTTCTCAATGTACTTATATACCCTGTTAAACTACTTTATTCTATTATTTCGCACTGTTGCACTATCATACATAAAATTACACTCAGATCGTCAAAAAAACTTTCTGAAAATAAAATTATAAGCAATAAAAAAACACTCTTAAAAAACTCAATTATTAACCATATCAGCACAATTTTTCCATTCATTATCTTTACTTGAAGATTTTATAACATAAACAATATATATGTGATAACAGTTATTAAAAAAAAAGAAAAAAAATTATGACGGATATAATTATTGTATGTTTTTTAATATTAATTTATGGAATTGTTTTGGTATAATTATTAATTTTTTTTATGTACATGTCATGGATATCTAGCTATCTATAACTATGCTTTCCAGTATTTTCTGATGATGTTGTAAATGAACCAACGAAATGTTGAACTTTGTTAAATAAATAACATCTACTCATTTGTCCAATTTCCCGATATTATTTAATATGCTATTTAACGTCATGGATGAGATTTACCAAGATTTATCACTACCGGGAGATTTATTCAAACATGTAAGAAATGAAATGGGTATAGTACCATGCAAAAAGGTAAAGGATTTGATGAGGTGTCATAAAAAATTAGCAAATTTAAATAATAGAAGATTTTTTTTTTTTGGTAAGATGGAGATCTAATAACATCATTCCATTGCATATTTTCAACAGGATAGATTGCATTTATACTGTCTGTATGCTTAATGATCATGCATATAAGTTGGTGAAAAATCTAGTTGAAAAAGGATTCATTGATGCAGTACGGGGTAAACATATGCGAATTTACAATGCTTTACCACCAAGGATCTATGGATTTAGAAAAACTCACAAACCCGGATGTAAGCTCAGACCAGTAGTGAGTAGTATAGGTTATCCAGGTTATGAAGTAGCTAAGTTTATCTATAAAATTTTATCACCATATGATATGAGTCTAAAGTATAATATTTCCGGAAAACCAGAAGTATTTTAGGTTCTTCCTTAAAACTGAATTGGCAGCCTGTGTTGCCTACAAAGATAAATGTGAACACTCAGTTTGATAGTGTTGCTATATCCTCTTTACTTGTTTCGTAGCCCAAGTTAAGTGATCGACGAGTCTTTAATAAAATCCCTTTATTTATTTCAAAGAATTACTTTATTTAAATTGAACATTACAATTATACGTTATAAATTAACACTAGGGATGGATGTTACTCGTAGCACGGTTATGCGTGGACTCTCTCGGAGTGAGGGGGCACCTCCGCTTATATAACAAATGATGGACAAAGAAGTCGACGCAAGCCGTCGCCATGCGTCCTGCGTACTTCGATCTCGAACTATCCATAAGTATTTAATTTATTACTTTGTTTTTGTAACAGAGAGTCTTTATAATATGGGTGTACATAAATTATGTATAGTACATAACGTTTACAATATGGGTGGTACATAACAGTGTATGATCACTTAAATAGGGAGAAATTATTTTAATATTTTGTTTACGTGTTTACACCTGCAAAGGAAACGTTTTGTTCACGCTTAGATATACATAGACAGATATTTAGTCTGTCATGCAATATGTATCAATAATACCCGTCATTAGCAGATATTATACTAATTATGCAAAAAACCTTAAAAACATAATTATTTGAAAGCAAAACCTTAACTACTGATTAAGAAAGCGAGCCTTTAAATTCGTCACTACGTATTTTAACTTAAAATTTTTGAATAATCAGATAAATTATTGTTTTCAGACTGATTTTCAAAAATTGAGATTTCTGCAAATGCCACAGTTTTGAGGTTCTAAAAAGCTTTTCTGATCATTTTGGAAGGATGCCCGGTACACACAAGTGAGCTTACTTACTGCATTCGAAAAGTATTAATTAAATACAAATTTACTGAAAATTTAACATCTATCGATTACACGGATTTGTAGAAATCTTAAAAATATGATTAAATCTTTATCTAATTATTTTGGAACTATGAAATAACGATGAAACTGCCTTAAATGGTGAAATTTGATCGAAATCAGAAAATTATTTAGGAAGAAATCGGAAATGATAAATTTCAATAAAAGCGACTTTTGATAAATTTTTAGATTTTAGAGTTGGTTCCATACATTTTTTTATGACGAGAAAACAAGTTTTTAAAATTATCATCTATGTAAGCTTTTTACAGACTTTGTGATATTTCCTAAAAACGTTACATTTATTACTTAATTACTTATACTGCATTTTATTTACTATCATTTTACGCATAATGATGTATTTTTTTTATAGAAATTGGTCCGATATTTTCTAATATAATACGGCTTTACTGTTCGCTTACTTGTATTCTCCCACTTTTCGATAAATTATGATATAAAACTTAAAGACCATAAAACCAAAAGACGATCTGATGTAACTTTGACTAACAGGGTGCTTGTAATTAAACTAATAGTGATTAGATTCTAAGAGAATTACCTGCGCCAATACATAGCAAATTTAACTATTAGACTTCCAAAAGAAGGAAAAAAACCTTACAGATAAATCAAACCAACTTAAAAAATATATGAAAATGAATAATCTTTTCTAGAGTTGGTGTCCGTTAAAGCAATACAAACAAAAAAAACAGTCTACAACTGTAAACAAGTATGTAGGACAACAGAAAAAAAATTATAAGCCGAAACACAATTGTATCTGGTATATCTATACTCATCACCGACACCAAAAACAATTAATCATTTTATTGTAATAGGTTTTTGAAGGATTTT
The DNA here is from genome assembly GCA_005406025.1 of Eumeta japonica. Lineage (NCBI taxonomy): Eukaryota > Metazoa > Arthropoda > Insecta > Lepidoptera > Psychidae > Eumeta > Eumeta japonica. Next base: position 112,933 of record BGZK01000283.1, read on the forward strand.
TTTAGTATATTGCTAATGTACATTAAAAGATAATATAGAGACATCTAGCGAAACCTTTTTTAACTTATACGGAAAGAGTTTATTTTAATAACAATTACCACGTCTAATAGTTTGATATTAGAAGTATACTGACAACTGCGAAATTAAAATCTGATAAAATTGTGCCGACCCATAAATAAGTAATATCTGCATTGCACACGTATACATACGAATTTTATTTTTTCAATTTCGTCGTTGCAACACTGTTGGCATAACTAAAACTAATTCTGGTAACAATGTTAATGTGTCAAATTTCATTCAATCTGTTTTTGTGAAACACAGTTCCATTTCGTTTATAACTCTAGACTTCATTTCACAAATTGAAAAGACATTCATCATGCCACGTGGAAAGTATATAATGATACTATACTATAATTTTGTATAAAACAAAATCAAAGCTGGTTTTAAAATGTGCTTCTCATTACAATTTTCTAACCTATTATTAACAATTTCACAAAACGCATCAGCATAATGTTGGTCTAAAATCATTCGTCAACAAAATAATGTTATGTCAATTATTAGTCTATTTATAACGCATGATCGTAAAGTCTAACGTCATCATCGTGACTGATTCTATACCTATTTATTGATCTGCAAAAATAATTTTGTCTTCAAAATTTACATAATTCCCTTGGTTTGGACAGGAAAGTATACAAATCATAAAGGGCGAAATCGTAAATTCACCAGCCCTGAGGAGTTGGAAGAACAACGAAAACAAGAAGAACAAAAGCAAAAGTAAGTCCCATTTTTGTAATTTTGAACTTACCTTCTAAAAAAATATCAATTTGCCAAAAATGTCTTTCATAAATCATTGTGAAATCTAAACAGTAAGTTTATATCCATTAAATACTAACATTCTTTAGTCTCATGTGAACAATTCAGATTTTTGTAATAAAATTTTTCTTTGATTTATTTCCATGTTTATAATAAACTTAAGCCATCTTTTTTACTTTGAGAAGTCGAGCTCTTGTATATGTAAAACCCTTAACATACAGATGTCAAAATGTTACTCTGACTACCATACAATAGCCAAATAACTTATGACATAAATAAATGTCAAAAATACTCACATTAAAGGTTTAGCACTATTACAGCCTTTTCACCTGCATTGTATGGCTTTGAAATGCCAAAATATGCTAAAAACATGAAATTGCTGAAGTAATGAAAGGTCTGTGTTTAGAGCAAAGGTTCATTGGAAGTTATTTGTGTTTTTAGATACATGATATTAGTTTGTGTTTCACACATTATAATCATTTTCATAAAAAAGAGCAGGAAAAATAGTATGAGAAGATATCTTTCAGTGTGTTCCATATTATTAATGTAACTTCATGATGTCATTCATTTTGTTTTTACATTGATTTAATTTCGTGATACCATTATCACTTTATATTTCTTCTTAACGTTTATAGATGGCGAAAGACACATGACGTGAGTTCTAGTGAAGAAGAATCAGAGAACAGCAAATCGGGTTCAGGAGGAAGCAGCGATGAAAGTGATTCTGATGATGATGTTAGTAGGCTATTTGTTTACATTTAAATTATTGTCAGTGCCATTCAGATTAACTTTATTATTACACAGAACTTGGTAAATCAAGTTTATAATGTGGAAATTCAAATTACTACTCAATGTACAAAAAGTGAGAAATTTGCGTGGATGTGTTTAATTCGTATAATCAAATAGGACAAACAAGGGTGGTAGTAAGTGATATTTAATTGTAAACCTCTGTATTGTGTCAATGCAGAAATAAAATAATAGTACCTATTGTTAATAATGAACCTATGCTTTTTTTTTGTTCATTATAGTTGGTGAAAATGAAGAATAAAACAAGCGGAAATTGATGTAAATACATTTATATAACAGTTTCATCTGTTAATAACAAATGGCTACTGCATAGCATCTACCTTTTTTTTTTAATTAAATAACAAGATGTATTAGTATTAAAAATAGTGTATACTGAATAAACAAATAATTATGAATTTGTATACCTCATATGTAACTTTTGTGTATGCCAGTCAATGTAAAATTTGTTTTAATCAAAACAAATGAGATGTGTTATAAAATTCAAGTGTTTCTACATGATTGTTAAAAAAAGTTGCCACATTTTATGTAATGGAAACTGGTTATTTACTTATTACCAATTCCTTTGAGTTCCACCAAATTTGGTTCAATTTGCCCTTTCGGTCTATAAATGGACAAGTTTGGACAATTACATTTTTTCTATTCAAGAGCGTTACATAACCTTCAACTCTAAATTTCAAAAGTATGGCAGGTCTATTTTAGTGGATTTTCAAATTTTAAATGTTGTAGTAGTTACTAATTAGATAGCTGCTGTGACCGAGTATTTTGTGCATTGCCTTCAAATCAAAAGGTACCAGGTTCATATCCTGACAATAGGTAAAACCAACCGGTAAAGCGAAATGAAATCACTTACTCTTTGTCTTGGGAGGGCATTAAGCTATCACTCTTAAACATTATCACTGCCTTGGAAGTTGTTAGCAATGTGCAAATGCATTGGGCCATCATAAAGCACTTAAGAATTCAATCTTCAATATGGAATTACTTCAGATTATGAGAGAGTATTCTTCTGCAGTAAGATATAAATTTTATGTAATTTATTGATATTCAATTTAGAATATAAAAATATATAAAATCATAGTTTATACATAAATTATTTTTCATTATTTTACTCTTGTAATGTTGCACAAAAGTAAAATGATGAAAAAGAATTTATGCATAAACTATAATTTTATATGGAACTAGCTTCCACCTGCGACTCTGTCTTTATGGACACAAAGTAAATGAAATGTGCCTATTTATAAAGTTAGATCTCCAGCAAAATACCTATGAAAACCACATTTAATTCCATGGAACATTTTCTTTGTAATGCACAAACAAACTGACAAAAACCTTTGAGTAAAAATGACACTTTATTTTTGAAACTGTGAATGCCCATTTTACTTCTTTAGTGGTTGAATTTCAGCATTTCCTTCTTTATACCTTGTCTACATCCTAAAGGGAAGCCCAGTGTAAAATTCCAGCTTTTAGTTTTAATGGTCACTTTTATATTTACAGCATCCAACAAAGGCAAAAGGGGTTTCGGGCCTTATTGAAGTAGAAAATCCAAATAGAGTTGTGAAGAAAAACAAAAAGCTAACTACCTTGAACAATCTGGGAGAGGAAGAGAAACCGCAATTGTCGAGGTGAATATGTTCATTGGAACTATCTAGTATTAAGGTGTCTCATAAATAATGTTGGTTTTTAATGCTCACTTTTTTTATTAAATAATCATACAAAAAGGAAACCTTAATATTCAAAGTATAGCCCATTGTATTCTATTCAGTAAGCTGTCTTCGATCTCGGTAAGAATGCTCAAGGAACTACTACTGAAGTAATGCTTGGGCATAGATTCAAATAATTGCTACACATCTATGGACTATTTCTTTGAAAGAATTTTGGCATGGATCTGAATAAATAGTGGCCTTACGGTGCAAGATCCATGCTAAGCGCTGGATGTAGTAGGAGTTCAATAATATCAAGTTTTTCAACTATATTAGGTTGGTTTTCTACTGCTTCCTTTGCGGCCTCAATATCCTCTAAAACGTTGGCGACCAGAGTGTGAATGTTCTCCCAACTTAAAATCTCCACTTTTAAAACAAACCAACACTGCTGTTCACTCATTGACTATCTTCTCCTTCAATTTTACATATTTACCATTCTGCTGCTGCTGTTTTAGACTTTTGTTTGCTATATATGTATACATAAATACAATGTTTTGACAATACATGAATTTCATATTTATCACACTACATATATTTTATTATGAAAATGTCTTACCCCATCAATCAACACAGGCAGTATTATTAAAAGATAGTAAAACAGTTGTTCTCTTTATATCTAGGGGATATTCTGGGCTATAACTCATAACAAGTCATGATATATATGAAAAAATGTTATAATATGAATTTTAGTTATGAAAACCGAAATTATTTTTAAGACTCCCTCGATAAAATTCACTTTAAAAAGTACTAGATAATGATATTTTTGTTTTGTGTATAATCTCACATAGGCCTTATTCCAATTGGCATTGTTAGTAACAGTGCTTACATATTCTGGTGTTCATTTATATCAAGATTTTGTTTAAATTTATCATGATAACAAAAATATTAACCATGAATTTTCTACTTTTCATACTTCAAAAAAAAGAACATGTAGAACTACAATAATTTTTATGAGGTATCATCAGAAGATTTTAAGATTATTTGAAATCTAATGGTTTAATTTCAAATGTTCTAATCGTAGAACCATAGAACACTATCTTGTTAAAAATTAACAAAAAAAATTAATTACTTATATAATGAATAAGAAACTTCATAGTTGTTAATTTTATTTAGGTATAAATGGTCAGTGATACCTTGATAGTCCAGAATTTTTAATCGGTAGCAGCTAAAACGAAAACACACTTAACACTTAAATATTTTTATTGACATAAAGACGTAATACAATGTAGCTAACAATTTAGAAGGAGTATCGATGAGAAGATTACTATCTACACAATTATTACTAATAAAGTATAAAAATGAATGTTATATTTCAGCAGTGAGCCATTGCGTCCTTGAAATAACTGCAAGACAACATACATCCGCATAAATTACAGTTCTATCGATAAAACACAATTAAAATTTTATTTGATGATATGTGGATAGATGTGTATGCATGTATTAATCTAAAAATATGAATTGCTAGAAATAAATGTAACTAAATAGCTTATACTTACAAAAGAAGAAGGTTATGAGCGAAGCCACATGAAAATTTAGAATTGTATTTGGTGCTGGTGATAATTTTACAGGGTTCATTACATTATGTTGAACTGTCAGATACTAATATGGTTATGATTCATCCGTAAGTATTAGTACAAAAATATTGCAAGAAATTCTTAATAAGGAACAAAAAGGTATTATTAGTGAATGAGAGCTGTGTCAGGTGTGGAACAATTATAGGGATTATTTATTATAATATTGTTAATAAGTTAAAAGTTATTACTTTTTAGAAGGAATGTGGAAGAAGAGATGTGTGCACGGATTATTTAGATGGGAGTCTAAATAATCCCTGCACACGTCCCTTTCTTTCACATTCCTTCTCATCCCACATTTTATTTTATTCTTTTGCAGGTTAAATACTAGAGATATACGATTGTCTCTTTTTGACACTTGTCATTCATCTTATTATTTTCAATTTCATCATCATATCAAATTCAAATCACAATGGTGTTAAAGATGTTTTGACATCAAAAAATCACATTATTGAATTTTATGGGATATTTTAGTGTTAATTTTCTTTATATGTTTCAGTTCAAAGGTGAATTCTTTATAATTGTATCTCATTAATCTGCAGACGCGAGCGTGAAGAAATTGAGAGGCAGCGCGCTGCAGCGGCGTACCAGAAGGCGCATGCGGAGGGACGCACGGAGCAGGCGCGCGCTGACCTGGCGCGGCTGGCAGTCATTCGTCAACAGCGCGAGGAGGCAGCTCGCCGGCGCGAAGCTGAGAAGAAGGCCAAGGAGGAAACCACTAAAAAGAGGTATAAACACTTAGTTTGGAATGGAGGCACTTTAAAAAAGTGACTCCGATCAAAATTAAATGTAACAAAGCTGGATAAATCTCATTATACTTAGATCAAGTATTAGAAATATATACTATCATCTATGATTTAAGGATGAGGAAGATTATATATATGTATATGAACTTACGGGATAGGTGGGACCGAGCGCTATCCGTGTAAGTCGAATTCGCGTAAGTTGGGGTACAATTTTGCATATAAAGACATACAAAGTATGTTTAATTGAGACCGGAGACCAAAGAAAATAATTTAGGAAATAAATATGTAAATAATTGTAGATAATATGACAAATTATATTATTATAAACTGTCTAAATACAATCCAAAGTTATTTTGATGTAGAAGGTTTCATAAAATCTAACAAAGTCGTCTAACAAGTCAATGATTTTTTCTTCTCTCGTAACATCTCCTCGTAGTATGCTAGTAATTTTTTTATTCCTTGTTTTGTAACAGAAATGCATTCTTCTTTGGAGTCTATGCTTTCCAAAATTGTTTACCTTTTTTCAATTGAACTGAGGTCTTCTGTCAAGTTTCCAACTGTTATTTGATTTTCTAATTGAACTGGGTCCAAAGAATCAAGATTCTCAGTGTTGTCCTCTTGTTCATGCATTTTTATGAGCTCATCAATTGTAAACTTCTGATTGTATGAATCCAGCAGCTCTTGAACGTCATCACTATCCACTTCTAAATTTATTTGTCTGCCAAGTTTGACAACGTCTTTAATCACATTACCAATTTCATCAGGCCCTGGCACTGATTCCGCCTGAGTCTCAGTGGAGAAAAAAAATGGACAGTTTTTTCCAGACGCTATTAAATTTTTTTTGTAAAATTGCATCCCAAGATTCTCCAATGATTCACTGCATGTAAAACATTGAATTGTTTCCAAAAGTCTTTAACAGAGAGCTCGTTATTTTGTCTCATAGCTTTATGCAGATGTGCAAACGATCGTCTCATGTAATAAGCTTTGAATGTTTTGATAACTCCGTGGTCAGTGGTTGAAGCGAGCTGGTTGTATTTGGTGGCAAGAATTCAACTTTCACACGTGGGTTGAAACTAGTTAAAGTAGCAGGAGGATGACCTGGTGCATTGTCGATTAATAGCATCACTTTAAACGGAATTTGTTTAGACTGGCAATAACGTTCGACTTCAGGTATGAAGTGATGACCAAACTAGTCCTCAAAAAGGGAGGCCGTCACCCAAGCTTTACGATTCGACTTCCAAATCACGGGCAACCAGCTTTAGATTTGTTTTTCAATGCTTTTAGATTTTCTGAGCGATAAACTAAGAGAGGCTTTAATTTAAAGTCTCCAGCTGCATTCGCACCAAGCATCACTGTCAATCGATCTCTGGCGGCCTTAAAACCTGGCAAGCTTTTCTCTTCACGCGCGATTAAAGTTCTTTTAGGCATCTTCTTTCAGAACAGGCCAGTCTCAGTTCAAGCTAAACAGTAGTTTAGCTTGAAAGCACATAGTGTTCTAATCAACAAGGACAATTTTTCACACTTACTTGATTATCACACCATAAATTTAACAATGTTTCCATCTCAGCGATAATACCATGCCATTTATGAATGATGCTTGAATTCAAAGAGTGAGCGTTTTTCACAGTTTCAAGAATTTTTTTCTTTACTTTTTGTAATCGTTCTGACTGTCGATTCTGGTAGAACAACTTCTTTGCTAATTCACAAATTTTTATCTTTGATCATATTCTTTAATAATGTTAAGTTTACACTCCAAAGATAATGTTTTTCTTTTTATGTTTGAAGCAAAAGAGTCGGTTTTACTTCGTTTGGATGCTGTAGTACTTAGTACATATCTCAGGTCATCGCACAACACACAAAATAGACACAAGATCGTAACTTTCTTGTACCTACGCGTCGATTCCGCGCTACAAGTCTGAGCCTGTCGTAAGCCGAACGAACACTAGTGCGGCGGCGGGAGTCAAAAACAAACTCCGCTTGGCTTTGACTGCGCGGCGTTCACACAAAAGGCGAATAGATGAGAAAATTAAAGTAATTCCGAATTCGCGTATGGTGAGGTAGCGCAAGTCGAGGTATTACTGTATATATAAAATTCATAAATAAAAATGTGAACCAAATTCATTTTTTCATACATTTTTCCTATGGAACGCCATCTGTGATGACATGACAGAAACTATAGTGAGTGAGTTTGGCAAATTTGCAGATAAGTTGGGATATATAATTATATCATTACCTTTGAGAAAAAAAAAATAATTCATAAACATAATTTCTCTGACCATGTTTACATGTTTAGCTTATATGGTACAATGCTCTGCTTAAAGAGCATATAAATTGTAGGTCTCTGCTGCCGATAACACTCATATACTGTTGATAACCATGAGCTACCATTACGTGGCAAAGCAACGATGGTTCATTATACTGTTCTTGGCTTAGATATATATTGACATATAATATTGACATTTTGTTCAACAACTTCTTGCCATTTTGTAGGTAGCATAGCATTTAGTAACATAATCCCAATTCTGTAATAATTTTGGGACTTCTGATCAATAAACTGCGACAAGTAGTTTTGACAATCCTCTCTTGATGTTAATCTAAACACTGCCTACAGAATTCTGAAGAGACCAAAACAGGTGGAAAATTGAGGGTGCAACATCAGTGTGTGGTCTGGCATTATCATCGTGAAAAACCATAGTTTTTGTTGATTAATTCTGGCCGTTTTTTCTCTACTTCTTGTTGGAGTTTCATCAGCTATTCACAGTAGAAATTCTAATTAATGGTTTTGCCCAATGATGCCCTTCCAATCCCACTATACACAAACTCAGTGCAAGTTAATCTGGGTTTCGTTGTAGTCTGTGTAGTAGCGTGCTTGCCTTTTGACCATGATCCTTTTTGAACTTTTTTGTAAATAATCCATTTTTTATCACCAGTGATCAATCTTTTCAAAAATTGTTCTGTTTCATCACGTTTCAAATAGAGAATTGTAAATGAGTATACAATTAATTAGATTTTATTAGTGAGCTCATGTGGGAACCCAAGTATCGAGCATTTTATATATCCAGCTTTTTTCAAATGAGTCACTGTTTTGTGATCAATCTTCAACTCTTCAGCTATGTTGTAAGAACTAATATACTGATCTTCCTCTACTTTTTCTAAAATGGCATCGATTTTGTCCATAACAGGTCAACCAGAGCAAGGTTCATCAAGGACATCAAAATTACTGGACAGAACCAATTTTGTGCTATTCTTCCCGACCCTGCATTAGGTCCATAAACAACATAAATTTTTTTCATCAAACAGCACAACCAAAGAGATTACTGCAACTGTTATAAAATAATAAAAAACTTTATACCTTACCTAAATATTATAAATTTTCAACCTTTAATTACATATAATGTGCCAAAGTCTATTTTCTATTGTGAGATTCTAACAAGTCAATGTTTTCTTTTTCAGGTAGATGATTCTCAAAAGCTGTCACCTAGAAGAATACACACATACTACCTTGTTTCATTGAACTGTGTTATTCATGATATGTGATACCTTTAATGTTCAGTAGAGTTTGATTTTCTTTTATATTCTTGATTTGAGCTTCAAATACCATGTGAAACTATAGAAACATCTTATAACCATATACTTTTAGAATGATAACCTGTAATTGAAATTTAGCCATATATATAGGTTTAATATCTGTTTTTTCTAATAAATTATCAATTTTTCAAATGATGAATAGTTGAGACAGTGTGTTTACATGTTTATTGTATCATAAATTACAGTAGTATTGAATATAAAATATTGTATTCTACTTAATAAAAACAAAGCTACTTTCTTTTAATTTTTAGGCATATAGCTGTAATTTGTTTTTAATATATTTTAAAAATGTATATTTCATGAATATATGTTAAAATATATTTTTTAACATGTCTAGATTTTATATAGACTCAGAGCAAGAGTGTTATTCTTGTTATTATGTTTTCTATTGTCGTAATAAAATTTTAGTTTCAATTATTATTTTCATTTAACTTCTTATTGTTTACACTACATAACCAATGCTAAAGTTCAATCCATTACAATTATATCATTTTCAAATTTACTCTTGATATTATAAGTACTTTTGAGTTTCTCTTGTATTTTGCTTGAATGCCTTGGAAATGAATGATTGTATTTCTTAGATAATTTTATATGAAACTATGTATCTATAAAATAAAGTTATTTGAAATCTAATTGGTACACATTTTTTTAGAATAATATCACAATTCTTGAAACACATCATAAACTTAACCTTGAAATTTAGGGATATAAAATTGTGGCTCTCAAATTTGCTACGTTTTAAATAGCTGAAGGTTTTAATCGAGTACATTGATTTATAAAAATAATGTGCTTTATTTGCTACCACATAGAAAAATTTTTGTAATATATGTCTATAATGTACTTTGGGGTTTATTATTAGCTTAGGCGTTAATGATAAGGAAAAGATATGCGTTATCACGATACGACCTTAAATAATTTAGTGGCAAAATATTCAATTTTGTATCGCGAAAATTCGTTATCAGATACTTGCCTGTAATATGCAGTGGCGTGTTACAGGCAACCCACCCTCGATACTCGAATCTGCACTTTCACTACGAACCCCATTTCAACAAACTGAATTATGATTTAAGTAGATTTAAAAAAAAATCCAAAAATGCACGCCTCACCGCGGTCATTAACTTCTAAAATAAAAAAATTCAATAGAGTTTTTGATAATGAAATTTCAAAAAGATTTATCAAATTCAAATTTCGCGCCATTTCTTGAGATATTTATAATGGCGCATGCGCTGATCTCAACTTTTCACGTATGGCTTAAGGCTAATCTTCATTTGTATATAAATGTAGATATACAAACACCACCTCAACGCTCCGCTTGTGAGGCGTACAATACACAGTCGTTTTTTAGTTTTTTGTAAATTGTAATTAAACGACAGTACTTAGAACGCTAATATTAACTAGGAATCAGCACAGGGTATAACTTTATATAATAAAAAAAAAGTATTCCGGTAAGATACATTTTTCGACCAATTTGTCTGCCACATACATACATGGATTCATAAAGACAGACTGACGGACGTCCAACAATGATTGATTTTAATGTTATTATTTACTATATTAAACAAAATAATTATTTATAAAATATACCATATGTGCTAGACAGATTATTTAACTTGATATTAGTGCACTCATGTTACCCTGTAAGTGTTATATTAGTAAAAAAACACGTGTGGCACTCGGGGACTGTCGCGGTAAAGCTATTGCATAGTATTTTTTATCAACTTATGCAATTATAATTATTTATTTATTTTATTTATACAGTATTTTTTTTTAGGAGGTGCCCTAACGCCAAAATTCTAAGCAGGCATGAGTCACCAGATTGCGGGGCGAAGAGGGGGATTACGCATGTGCAGTAACGCCGATACAACCAATGCCACCTAGAACTAAAGAGACAAGCATGATATTTCAAAAAAGTCATTAAAAGTTCTCCTATTCATTGATAGATGGCAAAAGTAAAAAGTATCACCGCTGTGCCGGTCGGAGTGGGGGGTGTTAGGTTATTTTCGTTACGGAATTTCTGGATTCGGTCTCCATGCTCAAGGCTCGCGATAGAAGCTATGCAATAGTTTAAAAGTCATTTAAGTTTCGAAAGACTGGGTTTTTTGACATGTCGAGAGTACAGCACCACCTCAACGCTCCGCTTGTGAGGCGTGCAATTGAATGCAAATCGATGGCCTTGAATGCTTGCCTATACCAATTAAATCAATGATTTTTTTTCAATTTAGCCAATGAGTTATTGTATGACTTGACAAAAAATATTTAACAGTTTACGATCTGTGGTTGTGAAAGGGTTGTTGCTCTGTGACACGTTATTGAATGGACACATTGGTGGCGATGAGTAACATATTCCTTGGCGCGCTAGTCGATGTGGTCGTCGGTAAATACTGGAGTGCAGAAGGTGCGAAGCGTATACGTAGATACTTTTATTGTTTGGTGTGACGGATCGAAAAAAATAATCGATAATCGATGTTTAGTATCAGTCAATCCATGCGGATTATAATTAAGTTCCTTGGATTAGGATTTATAGTGGAAGAGCAGATTTGTGGTTCAGCGGTGGGTTGCATGCTGCATGCTATTGCATGTTGAAAGCAAGCATCTGAGTGGTAAAACTTTTGGTAAAGGTTGTGAGAACTAGGTAAGCTCAAATCAAAATTATCTTTTGAAACAAACGTTGCACCTCGGGAAGGGTGGCTTTGACTACACCGGCCGCGGCAGCACAATGATAACGCAAGCAAACCCGCAGTATTAGCATATAGATGTATTTAGCATCACTAATTCAGGGTCATGCGTTAGACAAAGCAACTTTGCTCGCTCTGGGATACGCCTCCTCATCCCCGGGTACTGGCCTGAACAGCGCAACTCTCGGCCAACGGAGACTCTTCGCTCTGCCTGCTTACTGCGTATCTCTTCGTTAGTAGGTTCGTAGCGTCCCGTGCAAGTTGTCCGTAGGTCTTTTGCTTACAGGTGCAGTAGATAGGTTGTACCTGCTCTTCCTTGGAACATTGGTATACAACGTTTCAAGTTAAGGTCCATCACACTATTGAATACCGTGGCACGCGATAAGCAGGTAACAACATCGCTAGTTAAAAATACATGCGGTGTGTATAAGCACAATCAGTAGAGAGTAGAAGCTACTTAATTCTACATTCAACTAATACTATCTACAAAAATAAAAGAAAAATATATTTATAATAATAGAAATTACTGAGATTATTAATTACGAAAGTTCATGCAACCGAAGAAATGGCGCACACGTTGCTAAAATGAGGAGAGGAGGTGCGATTCAAATCTTGTTTAGAATAGAATTATCGATATTTTAAATAAGCAACCACCCTATTACACTAGAATTCACTAGATAAATGTGAAAAATGCCCGATGCCGCGGACAGCAGTCGAAATGTTAAACGACGGTCGCGGCTGAGGCGCCGCGTTTGGATTCCGCACTTAAAATAACCGCATAGCCCGACAACGGGGTTTCCCGTTACGTACTATTTTTAAAAAAATAGATTTAATAAAATTAACATTGAAATCATCATGCTATACAAAGCGACATTAGGTCGCGCCCATGACAACACTAGTGTATAAGCATTTGGAATATATTAAATCCATTTTAAATAGTGCAAATGAATTAGGTACGATGTGCATGAAATTCTAAAACAAAAAAATAATTAGTTTTTACCAGAGGGAAATCGAAGTCGATTGCTGTAACTGCGGATGGACAATTCTATTATTTTTGTGTATTCGTCGTTTGTTGAACTGAGACCGTAAAAGAAAGATTTTGTCCGACATTTGTGCAACAATCTCACTCTTGTTATTAATAATAATATAACAACAGAATATTTTTTTAAGAACGTTCTTATTTGGTATTCCATGCCAAATTCGGATTTAAACGAAGGATTTTATTATTTATTTTGAAAAACAATAATGTGCGCCTGTCGGAGGTTCTGTCAAATTGCAACGAAACTTACCGACAATTCGAAACTTTCCTGGCTGGGTCGTGCGGACGACGACGGCAAAACAGACTCGTTGCACGTGCACTAACAACTTGCTGGAGGCGAATGCTTCGAGCACTTCGCCGTTTCAATCTAGCGCGTCCATCTGCGCTCGCTGTGCATCCCTCATCGAGTGATGATCGGTTGCGGACGCCGCTCGGCCTTCGGGCGCTGCAGGCACATGCGCTCCCTCGCGACGCCGCGCCGCGCTGGCGCATCATCATCGAAACTTCGATGACCTACCGTGGCATAACCGGTCAAATTGTTTTACGTATTCATTCGTTTGGAGGTGGCTAAAATACATAGGTCGAGTGTCCATTCTGTTTTGTCTTTCTTCCAGAATATTCTACAATAAGAGAATTTGTTCATTCAACCTATAGCGTTCTCTCCTTTTTGCGTGGTGCTTAGATCCAACTGCCGAGCATCCTTCTCGTTTCCACTCATTATACTCTAAGGCCCGCTACTTGACACCAGATGACGTTCTTAATTTAATTATTAAAGAATGACGAATAATTGAATGCATTTTGCAACTATATAATCTTACATACATTTTTCAACGCCGACAACAAATATTCTAAACGATCCTACGTTAGACAGTTAGGTAAAGGAGCTTGTAACAAACACCAAAATGCTTTCATTATGTTTATCTTATAAAGTTTTATTCGCTATATCTTCGGTGATGCGTTAGACATAAATATGGGTATAACAACATTTTCATCATTTGGATACGATGAACTCTCGAAAGATTTTGTAAGTGAATAGGTAATCGGCTTATTCACGAAGCGAATTGTCAAAGTCGTTGAAGATATGCGCTCGCATTCCATTCCATATTGAACATCGATAAATCAAATGAAAATAATAATGTTAAGTATTTGGACGGACTCACACGGACACGCGCGCACGCGCACGCACGCACGCACGCACGCACGCACGCACTCACTCACTCACACACGCACACAATCACAGTAACATCTGGTAAGGGAATCGACCCAACGTCTCAGCGTAGCACATAGGGTCACTACCAACTCCGTCCATCAGTCAGCGGTATGTTTTAATAAAAATATAATATTAAAAATGAGCAATATTCGTTGCTAAACGGATGACAGTACGGGACGAGTGTTTGAGCGAAACTTCTTTCGTTTTCAACCTCCTTTCTCCTGATCTCAGACATGAGTTTGTAACGGCTTTGTGGGATTTGGTCCTGAACAGATATTTTTGTGATGTCACTTCATACGGGGTCGATTTAATGTAGTACAATTCGAACCTACTAAAGCGCTTGCCTGCGTATGTACCATAATAAAAAAATGGCATCACTCCACTTTTCGGGGAATGGAATATCAGGCTTAATATTTGAACAAAGAACTTTAGATGTCGATATTGAACGACGCCCTGTGTCGCGGTCACTAAGAAGCTAAAGCCAAACTGGCTTCAAAAAAACTTAGAATACACAATAGAGCGAGACAATATATAAATCGTGATGAGTCTTCAACTTTGTAAGATACAAGGGCACTGGCTCATCACTGTTGAAAACACCCAATACAGTCGCGTATACAACAATAGAACCTGTAATGGCTTATATGTAATCTATCTGGAAGAAAATTTTTCAAATAAAGTTAAATTTACAATCTATTGGAATCTATATGTAAGCCCATCATAGCGAGGTTTCTTTATTGGACTTAATGGGATTGTAATGTTATTTGTATCTGTATGGATCCTATCTGCACCTTACCTGTAGGTTTGTATCTGTTATTATAGTAAGTCCATGTGGACATAAAAACCAATGTGGATTTCCGAATATGAAATAGAAAATGTTTTTAATGCTTTTAAATGACAATTCCACAATCGGAAAAAATAATGTATTTTATATGTAAATCCAATAAGAACAAAGAAAGACATATAAGTTCCATTAAACTTACCGTTTCTTTCTTTGGAAAGTATTTATGGGTATGGATATAGTTTTGCAGCGACAAAAGCACATTAGTTCCCAATACAATTATTTCTTATTGGAATCTATTGGATATTTTCAACAGGGATAGACTCTAAGCCTGCGTTCAGACATGCGGGAATCGTGCGTTTACGAATCGCGCGGTTTCAAACCGCAAAATTGTGAAGCTATTCAGACACGCGCGGTTAGTATGCGATTTCGTGCGGGTTAGCGTCAGTTTCAAAATGGAGGTCGACGAAGAAGTGTGTTTACTGTGGTTGCTCCTCAAAAAAAAAAAGAAAAGAAAAAGGCGGTATTGGGTGCATCCAATATTACGTGACCGACTAGTACATGGTCAGTTCGTAACATTATATCCCAAATTAAGAATGTATGATAACAAATTTTTTGACTATTTGAGAATGTCAATAAAATCTTTTGATGAACTAATTGAACTGATCAGGCAAGATATTTCATGCTCTGAAACGCATTTGAGGCCAAGCGTGTCACCGGAAGAGAAACTCGTAATAACTTTAAGGTAAGATTTATTTATTGTTTATTAATTAATTAATTTATTTATTTATTTATTTTTATTTATTTATTTATTTTATTGTTCTTCAAAATCAGCATAAATATTTTCTATAACTGTAGAGGACTGAGAGCCAGAACTAAATTGCGATGGTGACGGTGCCGGAACAGGAGGAGATGATCCAGATGTAGTAAAATATCCTTGCGGGCTTGTATACTGTTGTCCTTGCCAATACGTAGGTGTCATCTGCTGAGTATTGTAGCGAACAGGGGGTGGTAAGCTTTGTCCTTTTTTGTATCACTTGAAGTAATTCAATTTTGGTTGCTAAACGCCTATTTTCTGGTACTTTTATGAGTTCTTTATATAACGACAAACAAAAGAGTTTGTCGTCATCTTGCTTGGTAATACTATTTTCTTGAAGTTCATTCTGAAAATGTTTTCGTGACTCGATACTTTTTTCTATTAAAACAGCTATTTTTTCTTCTGGCACTTGTGTTTTCTTACGTTTAGGGGGACGTATTTCAGTGGCTTCGGTTGCATTGGCGTTTAGTTCACTTGTCTCCTCACTTTGCCTTTCATTCTGTTCTTCAATATTAGTTGTAGTGTCTTTATTACTTACACAATTCTGCAGGAAAGATAATCTTGAAAAATACATATATCGGGCTCCTTTACGAGCACCTGAACCAGAAGGAGTTGTTTTTCTTTTTGTATTCTTTATTGTAGCAATCTCGTATGTTTTTCCATTTTTGAGTTGTGTACCTAAAATAATAACATTATTAATAATATTCTTGTTTCAGATATCTTGGTACGGGTTGTTCATTTGGAGAACTAAGCTACAATTATCGCCTAGGAAAATCGACGATTACTGGAATTGTCCGCGAAGTATGTAAATCATTGTGGAATAAGTTGGTAAACATAGTCATGCCCGAAGCGACTGAAGATATCTGGAAGACAATAGCACGAGACTTTGAGAGATATGCAAATTTTCCAAATTGCATTGGTGCTATAGACGGCAAGCATATCCGAGTTATAAAGCCTGTTGATTCGGGTTCTTTGTATCATAACTATAAACATTACTTTTCCATAGTGCTCTTAGCACTTTGCGACGCCAACTATTGCTTTACTTATGTTGATATTGGGGCTTATGGCAAAAGCAGTGATTCTGCTATATTTAAAAATTCGGTTTTTTATAAACGCCTGACAGAAAAATCATTAAACATACCAACACCTAAACCAATATCTAATGTAGACCTAACACCAATGCCTTATGTTATAGTTGGAGATGAAGCCTTCGGCTTAGCAGAAAATTTAATGCGCCCATATTCAGGCAAATGTTTACCATATGAAAAAAGGATTTTTAACTATAGGTTATCGAGAGCCCGACGTAATATTGAGTGCACTTTTGGTATTTTGGCGAGCAAATGGCGCATCTTTCATAGGCCTATAAATGTAAACATAGATTTTGCCGAAGATATAATAAAAGCTTCTTGTGTTCTACATAACTATGTGCGGACTAGAGATGGTCTAAAATTTAAAGATACTTTATATAATGCACCCATGACTAATCTCAATACCTTGCATGCGGGAAGAGGGACACCGTCATCTTTGAATATCAGAGATAAATTCGCTCATTACTTTGTGAACGATGGGCGTGTTCCATGGCAAGACACAAAGATATAGCTGCAACTAACATACCGTACTTGTAATGTTTAGGTACATAACTAAATGTAAACAAACGAAATATGGTAATACCGCTGTGACCTTCATTTGAAAAATGCTCGAAATGTCTGCATAAAGCAGCCGAAGTTTGTTTATATTTATTTAAGTACCTAAAGTATACGGAGAGTATAATATACGCTTCATAACAATAATTATAACATAATTCTGTCAATTATTTTTTGGTGAATAAACCTACTTACTTAAAATATTCTTTTTTTCCACCGTGTCTTCGCAATTTCCAAATATCTCCACCAACTCTTGCCAAGCTCGGTTCTTGATAATTTTATTTGAGTAATCATCACACTGAATGTCCCATATTGCAGGTCTCTTCTCCACCTCATCAATAAATAGTTCAGTGTCGAAACGATCCATGGCGAACTCAAGAACAGTGACGTGCTCAGCGCGCGGTATCCGCAACGCAACTGAACGCGAAGTAAAGACTCCATAGTAATAGAAACGCGCGGGAGCAGCGCGATTCTATTTTCTGGCGGTTGGGTTGCGGTAACCGCGCGGCTTGATTAACCGCGCGGTTATGTCTGAACGATACTAACTAACTCATATAAATAAGACCCGCGCGATTTCCATGCGATTCTATAATCGCGCGGTTCCCGCCGTGTCTGAACGAGCGCTAATACTGTTATTATTCTCGAGATTAAGACATTTCAATATCAATTGCTCGTAAGTTGGCTACAATTGTATCTATGCGTAGAATTGCCGGATCAGCGACGGTTCAGTGATCCAAATTCATTTTACTCTGTGACCTTACTAAGAGATGTTCAGCTATTTTCATATTCTGTCGCATATATTGGGCGATTGCTCTAAGAAATTGCTCCGTGTAATAGGTTTGTCGTATCTGTTGTCTATTTTAATTTACCATTTTTAATTTATTTAATGTTTCCCTATCAAAAATTAATACAATTAGAATAAATGTAGAAATAAAGTTAATGATGCATTTGCCCGGTTTTATGGTTGTGATGAACTCTAAAAGCATATTGTGACAAGCGTATGATAATGGATTTCCGATTCCTACACTAAAAATATAATGTATTAGTTTGAATGTAAAATTTGACTACGATGAAGCAAATATGAAACTAAAATCGACGGACTGAAAATGCAATCACTTATGTAATGTGTAAAGCATATACCGAAAAAGTTGATATAGAAGTAGTGATCTGAGAAAATCATATGAAAAAGGTATGTTGTGGCTTGGCCATCTAGGTTTTGATGAGTAGAAACTAACCAAAGAAATGTATAAAATGAATATATTTAACGTAAGCATGAATGCAAGGAGTACCTTACCGTAAAATTTTATGCACAAGAAATTGATGACATATTAAAAAAAAAAAAGCACAAAAAGCATATAAAAATGACGAGCTTGCATATAAAACTTAAATCAATATTATGAAAAAAACCTTAAAGAACAAAACGTCTAGAAAGTATAAAAATACGTATGGACCTTTCAAGTTTAATAAACTCGTATAGTAACATTTTGATCCAAGCGTCGTCGCTTTGGAGGATCACAAATGAAAATAGGAAGTTAACAGTTATCCTGTTATCCTAGCACATTTTCGTTACGCCTGGGTATTAATCTCGTCTGTTTAGCGTCATCTTTTCTATCCATACGTGTCGCGCATTCATAGTTCAAAATAGCTGGTAAAATATTATAAATAACGATAATTAGTAATCCGTGAGCGCCAAAGGCAGACGTATGAGGGTAGTCGTCGTTAACGGTTGTTTCTATGTTGAGAATTTTTCTAAGTAAATAGATGTCTTCTTCAGGCCGCTATTTAATTTTGTAGTTAGATAATAAAACAAATATTTCTAGGAGGGACACTCCATACATATAACAAAAGCGGAAAATATTTTTTTCAGCTAAAAACATTTTAAGGTTGCTAAGTTTTTTTTTTTTATTTAGTGAATATTTTTCGTAATAATCGCTCCGAAAGTAACATAAATTATATGTGTGTCCCTTTATTTTTTAAACTGCATTTTCCAAAAAATATGAAAGAACTCACAAAGATAATGCTTGATAAATGCCTGTAAGGAAAATTATTTTGAACATGATCGAATATATCGTTTTTGAGTATTGACGAAAATCTGTGCTTCTCAAGAAAAGAACGTAAGTGCCATGAAAGTACGCTCTTTTGCTGGTGCACTTTTTACATCATATTTCTACATTTTGAGACTGTAATAAGTGGTTTCATTGTATTTTAACGCACTTATACTAGCGCGATTAAAGTGTTCATACCTACTCTGTGCAGGAAACTTGGAAAAAGGTGTAACGTAGGTTTTTCATCTGTAGTGCATTTCTTTGTAGTAACGCTACACTGAGAATGGTTCGACATGCTCTTGGCCGGTTTTTTTTTCACTTGTATTCTGTTCTTTTATTTACCTACTTAGAGGTGCCCGAATAGACGACGCTTCGACAATAATTTTACCTACTACTTAAAGGACCAATATACATTACTTTTTAAATTTTAGAGGTTTTATTTACGGTAGAAATTATTTAAATTTGTATGTTAAGTTTTATTTTTTGCCTATTAGCTTTATATATTATTAGAAGACACGCTACGTTCGGTAACTGTTTACAAGTTGTAAGAGACTGCTGTAAAATAAAAGGTGTATGGTTCATTTAGGCAGAGGCACTTTTTCAAAATAAAGTTCACGTGAGTTTAAATCATATAAAAAGCTTACAGAATGTTGCTGTTTGAGAATTCAACCAAAGGAAGTTGTTTAATATTCCTCACGACAAATCGACTTTATCAGAATACCAATATTTTACTCTTATACTAATTGTTGTAATTTATTATAAAAAAATGTTTTATATTTGGAATAATTTGCAATATTGTTTCTGCTATCAACAATTAAAATTAATCAAACACTATAATCGTATTTTACCATTGTTTTGTTTTTGAAGTCTGCATCATAGTACATCGTCCATACCGTACTGTATACAGCTCTCTACTCAATCATACTAAGTCATAATCATACATTCACTTGATTCATTTTAACCACATCCCGCAATCGTAGTTCATACTTCATACAGTACCCCACTGCGTCTTCTTATATAGAACGTTGGTACTATAAATATAATCAAACTATGTTCATTCGTTTACTGAATTAACTTCACTCGCTTAATTTTTTTATTCATTTACACATTAATACTACATTGCCACAAACGGCAGTACTAAGTATACTAAAATTTCATATCGATTGAACGTGTGAAATCAGCTTAGAACAGGTATGAGCAACCTTTGGCATGTTGTGAGCCAAACTTTAGTATGCAAATACGTTCGCGGGCCGCGTTCTAAAGTAGTGAGTGCATTTTAAAGTAGTGTTCATAATTTTTAGCCATAAATATCAGACATGAAATAATACGACAATATCACTATAACATAATTTATTAAAATAATAAACGAAATGAAAAAAATAGGTACAACATTACAATTAAATCGTGAAATTTTGGAATTACTACAAACTACGAAAGTTAAATAGCGACACCGAAATCACTATGACACTTGAGCTGGAATTTGGAAAACTAATCCATCGATGTTTCGATTAATGCCACTGATACAAAGATGTAAAGAATTTTCCAAATTACCGTCAGTCAGCTTTGTACGATGTTTTGATTTACTAACTTTCATCATTGAAAAGAACTGTTCGCATTTGTAAGTACTGCCAAACGCACAAATTAATCTTCTTGCGAATTTTACTAAGCTACGGAAATTGGTCTTCTTCGAAGTATTTTTTTTTGTAGAAATCGCACAACTTCATGTCTTCAAATTTAGATTTTAGGAGTAAGTTTTCTTGAATCTCGATCAACTCAATTTGCAAGTGTATTGGAGCATTTCGTACATTACTTTTTGTTGGAGTAGCAAATAAATTGAAACAATCTTCCATGTTTTTGAAATCGCTAAGTCTGTTCGAAAATTGCTCCGATACTAACTTAAGTTCATTAGTGTATTGAGCATAAGCAATATTTTCATACGCAGAGAGCGTGGAGAAATGGTGTCTGTTACCAGACAGCATCTGTGCCTCCCACAAGCGGATTTTTTCGGATTTATTCTGAAACGGATTTTGTTCTGAAATGCTTTCAAATGGCTGTACAAATCATTTACTAACTGTCCTTGTTTTTGAAGTTTCATACTTAAATCATTCAAATAGCCTGTAAAGTGGACCAGAAATTCTAAGTCACATATCCATTTTGGGTCACTCAATTCAGATAGTGGTTTATTCTTTATTTGCATAAAATCTGCTATCTCATTCTAAGCTCGTAAAACCGTTTCAGCATTTTCTCTTTACTTAGCTATCTGACTTCACACTAATATATTCTGTAGTCATATTTGGCTGACATTTCATCCAAAAACGCATTGAACTGACGATGGTTAAGCCCTAGAGATCGAATAAAATTGATGGTTTTTACTACCACATTCATAACATTCTGGAGTCGAATGGACTTAGAACACAAGTTCTGTTGGTGGATAATGCAATGAAGGACTATCAAATCATCTTTTTGCACATTTAATTCAGTTGCTTTTTCATTCAAAATTCAAAATCATTAAAAAAGCCGATCATAGAAGGTACACCATCTGAGCATACTCCCAACTAATTTTGACCATAGCAAGCCAAAATTTGTGAATACCTTGTAAACTTCATTGAAAATGTCCTCTCCTGTAGTGGTTCCTTTTAGCGGCTGTAAAGTAAGCATCGAGATTTATATTGTAGGTATAAAATGCGATTCATATTTACTTTATTTTTATAAATATATACACACAATACACGGAAATACCTGGACTCAATAATATTTGTTTTTGTGTAGGAATCGAATCCACAACCACAGCACAGTAAGAGTTACTACCAACTGCGCCAATCGGGCAGACAGAAATTGATAATGATTATCAGTGTTGCCAGCGCGTGTTTTGCGAGATTATAGACAATGTTTTGAACGAATGTTGAAGTCGCGACAAAAATTTGAAATATTTGAAGTTTGTTAACCTACTTGCTTGTGAAAACTTTCCTTCCTGTTATATGAATTGTCCAGAAGAATATGTCTTACAGTGAAAATCGAGTAGAGTAGGTAGCCACCGTCGGTAAGCTACCAACCGAAGCAATGACAGCTAAAAAACTGGAAAGTTTTTTTAACCATGCTTACCCTGCCTGAAATCTTACTGCACGACCCTGACAGATAGTATATATATATCAAAGGAGATGTATGATTTCTGTCCATCCCTCTGGCTCGTACTTGTTGCCAGATTAATTTCCAATTTATGCTTTTATGAGTAATAGGGGCGTTAGTATGTGATAAATAGAATAATCGAATTTAAGAAAATAAGTTTTAGTTTAGTCTATACATTGACATTTTTTATGAAAGTCTGCCATGTAACCTTTCAACGCATTCGTTGAAAGGTTACATAAAATAATATAAGAGTATTTGTACTGATTGGCCATATCACAATCTGCAACCGTTTGAAATATTTTTATATATACCTGAAATCTAGGATATCCCATTTTTTTAATGCTAGGCGAAATGTGCCAGCGCGGACCTCTTCAGTGGAAGTGATAAAAAGCCAATAAAACTTTATTTTACGATTTATCCGAGCCTTTGGCCGGGCGCGCTCGGGCTGCCCCGTTTGATTCATCGCCCGGCTGAAATCGGCAAGTTTCACCATAAATCTGAAATTTAACGCCGCATTGCCTCCGCGAGTCGATCGCCGCTGATAACGCTTTGTCGCGACGGCGCCTACACTGTGTTTTATTTTCAGAATGTATCGATAAACTGCACATATTTTAATGAGATAAACTATCATTATTCAAAAATAATATTTTTGAAATTTATTTAATCGATAGGTAATCTCGGAATGACGAAGAAATCTGCAGGACCTCCAAAGTTTCCAACTGTCTTAATAAACGTGTAGTGCACATGTAGTCTAACATACGGCATTAGAAAAATGTACCCTCATCGTTAATTGAATCAAATAATGTTTTACAAGCAGATAAAAATATTATAAATTTATAAGAGCAATGTCTGCCACCGTAGTCCTGCTGCTATTAACATTTGTTAACAGCAGATGGAGCATTTTTTAGTAATTATCAATGGAAAACTAAATTAGATAAACAAAATTTGGTTACTGGTACCAAACACTGAAACACTGTCTACTCCAATAATTCTTTGAAGTCCCTCTGAGGTTCGTTATCCACACTTTGAAAGACTATATTTCAAGCGATTCAAACTATTCTAGCCATTCATACACTTTGTATTAGTGTCAAGCTAGCGTAGTAGACACGTTAGGGATACATAAACGCATTTTCGAATTAGTAATAACATTGTGACAAAAGCAATCAAAATAAGAGCAGGCAAGAAACTTATCGAATTCGACCAATTTTTGGATAACAATCAGTCAAACAACTATTGCCATAAAATATATGTATCTTTGGAATAACGGTCAAAAATCAAATTGACTACATTTGTGTACACTCATTTTTTACTAAATAGAGGTAAATATTCGCAGATCAACAGGCAAGTGCACGCATTGCAATTAAAATATTTCAGTCTTGGAAGACGGTATCGATGCAAGAGTAAAACCTGGCTACTGCAAATTCCAAAGTAGCATTGCCCACGGCATCAACTTATTTAAAAGTTTCATACAATAGGCACTTGTTAATGCGTGATTGCCCTTCTGGACTATTCAATCATACAGCGAACGCGTTCTATAGAATTTTTAGTATTCAATAGGCTGAAGACGATTCCATTTAAAGACTGGAAACTGTGAGGAATTAGAGTAAAGATATATGTATATTGCTGTCTGCAAAACAGGATACCTTCGACATTAATATGGAACAAATGGTTGTCCAAAACTTTTTGCGTACACGCTTGTTCCTTAATTTTATACAAAAATTGCAATACCAAATCGGTACCTATATAACCTGAATCATAAACCATTCCTATTGATCCAGTTGGACCACTGTCAAGAAGATCACCCCTCATTCTCTTTCCAGCAAAAAGCAAACAGGGAGTTTAAGGTGTCTTTTAATACTTATAAAACAGATTGCAGCTACGGTTACTCCTAACTTTGTAGACACGACTTGTAAGTGTTTTCTTCTTATAAAAACGACTTTCGACCTTTTTTGGGAACATTAGACATGCCGACTTCATACGTATTGTATATTCGGTGTACATGTGTTTAAGTCATAAAGATTTTATTTTTTGTAAAATATCTCAACTCGAATTTTATTAGATCCGATAGTTCCTGCGAACTGGTTCAAATGGTTTGGGAAAAGCGCAATCTTCTATTGCACTGACGAAATTCCTCTATTCTGTCTCGTTCAGTAATTTTAAATCGTTTGTCAAATAGATTGGCAATTTTATTTAATTAGGCATATTGAAAGACAAGTCGCCTTATACAATTAATTGTGATAGCACAAATTGTCTGTATTTAAATAATGGTTACAAAGTTCCTTTTCTTGCAACCCAGTAAATGTTGGCTGAAACCACCATAAAAATGTAGTTAAACTCCTTAAACTAATTGATACGTTTCTATTAAATCGTTTTCTATGTACCTATATAGTAAAATCTTAGGCACAGAATTTCACATTTTTTTTCAATTCAAATTCGAAAAATCTTTATTTTATATATCATTAAATAACACTTGATATTTTGTGAATTTACTACAAGTTAAAAATACAAGTTTACCTCAAGAAGAGCGATCAAGAACGTTAAGTACTCTTAACTACTTACGTAAAAAAAAAGTAACTACTCTTTTTTTATTTTATCATAGACAACCACAATAAATTTTATCATATACATCCGCAACCAGCTTGACTTGTAAAAAGTCAAACTGGTTGCAGCCATGGATATTTGTTATATAAATATTCGAATATTGGGTAATATTTTTTTATACTGTTTGTTTTATAATGATTTTAAATTTCTGTAAGGGTAAATTTCGCATGTCCAAAAGGACCCTGTGGAACATGTGCACACAGAGCCCTTTAAGTGAATTTGTGACTTCCTTGTCGACTATAATATTAAAACAGTTTGTTACAAGCTTTCATTTAATTTTACCTGTCCCGGTGCCTATCTGTTGGTGGGCGTCTAATTTTGCAGGTTACATTTGACCTTTTTTCTGATGTATGATCCAACTGAAATTTTGCTTACGTACGTAAATCGGACTATAATGCAATATAATGATGTCATAGAGCCGGCCTGATTAGAGAAACGACGCAACCCCATTAAGATTTAGCTCGTTTAATTTGGCTTAATATGTACTCTCATTTTAAATGATATTCGGGGTTTGATTATGAAGCCGGAAGATGGACACAGAAATTCTGTTTTATTTATTTCTTTATCTGACTAATTATTTATTTCTCTTATGTAATTATTTCTTTAACAGTTTGGATACGGATTGTATCCAAATAATTACAAATTCGGCGGAATCGTTTTCGAAAATTTGATTACAAACAAACGAATCAGTGACTCTATCTGCTGTTACGTAGTTACGTTATGTTATCTATTGTTGAGAATCTAATACAAATGTATGAATAATTAAGAGCTTAAACTTAAGGATAATTATTTCAGACTTGCTTTATTTGATAAAATATTGCTTTAATCAAGTCCATTTCAACTTTTAACCTACCAATTGAGAGGAGGGTGAAGTTCCATTGGCAACACCTTAAATACATCCCAAAGCCGTAATACTGTTTTTAAAATGAAATACGAATAAATATATCGAAAGAGATGAAAACGAAACAAAAGTCTAACGGATTGTCCAATCTACGGCACCACATAGCCTTTTATACGAGAGCAATGGAATCTCGCGTTATTGGACTTGAATTGAATGCCTGGATTTATGAAAGCTCCGATGCGATTCTTTATTAAATTTTTCATTCCACGTTCGAAATCTTATTTTCTAGTTCGTGATGAAACATTTTGTTTTTATATCAATTTTTTATTGTAACTATTACGAGTCAATTACTGTAAGTTACTGCCGACGTTTAACTCAGCGATAGTAATTTTTATGGTGCCTTCAGGAAAATTTGTGGTTGCCTTAAGGGAAACACTATTACAGACATTCATTTTTATTTGGCATTATTTGTCACGTTAGTTTGTAATAGATGGCGCTGCGCTACATCGTTGACGTAGTTATAATAATAGGCTTAAATATTCGTGCATTTTTATTAGTTATTCGACAGCATCTTATTGTTATATTTAACATTCAACATATCATTCGCAATGAAATAAGAGTTGGTTTAAACACTTTGAATACTTTATAGGATATTCAAAGTGTTTAAACCACTATAGAACCACTACTATACTATATAATACTATATCTATATATAATACCATCTATCTATAGATGGATATGCTATAGTATTACGAGAATGGCCTTTCTGTAACTGTTGACATGAAAATGTTTAACTTCACGTCATAAAAGATTCTCAAAGTGACTACATTTTTGGCATTTTCGGGGTATCTTAGAAGCCGTTAAGCCATCACAAATTATCTAAGTACAATGTTGACATCTTTAAGGGTTCATAATATTAAATTATCGTAATATTTCATATAAAACAAAGAAAATCTTGTAAAATAGAATCTCGGTACATCATACATCTGTTTTGGGCACCCGCCTCAGACGCACGACTTCAGTTCTAACGCCAACCGCCTTCCAACCTCGTATGAGGCGACTCGCACTGTGATGTTTATTTGTATATGTATCCTGGATTTAATAACTTGTATTGGAAGCGTATTGAATTCTATGTTTTTATTTAAACAAAAGGGAAATTTAACAATAAAAATTCAGTAGGCGATTCGCCGGGAATTCATAATATATTGAAATCGTAACTTATACGTACGTACGCACCTTTTTTCACAAAAATAGGGTTAAATTAATCAAAACGAATAGAGATTGAACTATTGAATAATGCGATAAATTACAAAGTCGCTTAATAACTATTCTTACACCTTAAGAACATTCCATAACAATCGGAAAATAAAAATAATTACATAAAAGTTTAAATGAATAATATTAATCAAATTAATAATATTTATTTTATACATTAAAAAAAAATATCTGATGTATATTGTTTTCTGCATTTCAAATAAACTAAATACCCATCAGAAACTAACTTCACAGTGTCTAACACCGACGCGCACAAATTCCATACTTAGTACAACATAGTCTGATTATTTTCACCTTAACGTCACTGAAGAAATATAACTTCAGAAATCTGCGACTGGCACCTTATGACTCGTCGGGTGCTCGCTTTATCGAAACGGAAAAAGTGGTAATTGACTTTTTTGGAAGTGCCAAATATCGTCTGATGAATGAAATACCTACATACGTCACAACGGGTACGTGCTGAGGTAGGCGCGTGCGTATTAATAATGCTCGGTGGAGCGCCATGATTAACCTGCGTTAAGTCATCACCGGCACGTTTATTAACGACATAAATCCGGCGCACGCGGCGGCGGATATCGGATGCGGGGCGGCTTATTTAATATATGCGCGCCATAGCTTTCGCGAAAAAAATAAACAATGTAGTGAATTAAAATTATAAATAATATCAATGTGTTCTGTTATATGAATTTGATTTTCGTCTTTTTTCTTTCGCACCATCAAAATAATATTTTATGCAATGATTTGTATGTGCGTCAGAAGAATAATCAATATTTATTTATTTTTAGTTTATTCCACAAAAATGCAAAAAAAAAACTTTCATTTTTTTATTGTTAAAGTTGTCTGAAAACGAATCCTTTTTTCAAGTGGTGTCGGAACAGAAATAGCACATGGTCCTTTACTTAAATCAATAAGTTATATTCAACGAACAAAATTAGAATTTTAATATCCATTTTGATAGCAATTCAAATTGTTCTGTTGTAGGTGTATATTTCCTATTATAATTTATATGGCGAATTTAAAATTTCGAGTATACCCGTCATTTAGTAATAAAGAAAAAAATGCAGTACTGATTTACAATGTACATTACTCGATCATAAAAATAATGCATTTGAGTTAGACTTGTCAAGATTAATATACCATTCTAGACGGAAAAATGGAAAGGTAGTTAATTTTTAAAACATCTATTACAAATCGTTCGCTAGGTTTTTTATAAGAATTAAAAAAAAAAAAAATCAAAGCAACACAAAACACAATTAACTTTTTGTTTTATAATCAATTTTATTTTGCTTGAAGTTGAAATCTTTCAGTGTACAACAAAATTCGGATTCTATTCAATTGGATAATAAAATATTATGTACACTTGCACAACGCAATCCCAAGTGCGTAAATACAGAGTTATTTTTACCGTGCGATAAATCTTAAATTTAATTGTTTTAAACAAAATGTCCTCCTTGAGTAGCTTCGACCCCGGCCTGTCCGTCTGAAGATTTATTTCTTCAAACGGACGCATTTCTTCTTCTGAAATCCACATATCAAATATAAGTTCTGAAAAACTAACTACACTTCACGACCAGAGCGATCGAGAGCGGATAGATTACGTTCGGAACAAATTGCATTAAACTTTTCTACTGTGGGTCGAGTTATTTGAAAATTTATTAGCGGAAAAATCCCAATATCCTCCTTTTGGCGAGGCAACGTAAATCCGCTGGCTTATTTCTTTCCTACCGTAAAAAATTCAAATGAACTTGAATTCCTTAGTCAGGAACGATACGCCTAACAAAGAAATTTACAATCAAATATTAACTTTTGTAGCAACCAGATGAATATAATATAAATTGTTTCTTCATCGTAGCTTTGTATAATGTATTAAGCCTGACTTCGTATTTAAAAACCTCATTTAGTACTTCCTTAACGAATATTGATTTACAATACGTATCAGATACTCAAAATTCATGCCGGCGTGGATTATAAAGGTATTATGTTATTATTAAGTATTATTCTCTGATCATCGTAATAAATCTCATAATTATAATAATCATTATAAACATAAATAATATAAAAAACTGATCATAATATGCGCCTATCAGCCACCTTAATCATGATATTCGAGAACTGTCTCATATATTTCAATGTAGTTCGTTGTGTTATAGTGTTCGCTGACATTTTCTACTATATCCAAGATTTTTTTACGCTATACTCCGACACAATAAGGCTTTTAAGGTTTATTGTACAATGAGCGAAAATAAAAAAGCCTATTTTTTATTGGGCGTTAAAAAATCGACTTCGTATTGTTTTAGAGCACAAACTGTTATAATCATACAATTTTTTGTGGATGTAATAAGACAATACCATCAAAATTAATAAATTTTATGTACGAAGAACTAATGGTCAAAAAGAAACCGACTTAGATTTCAGCTCTTTCGGACCTTGCTTGGGCACACTAAGTCGCACTTTAAGATATGCAACTATATAACTTTTTACTACAGATATAATACAATATATATATAATTCTAGTACGCCATTGTCAAGTATACTTGCATATGTCTCTAATACATAAATAAAACAGTAGGACCAATTATGTTTCTATATTGAAGGTAGTTAGAAAAATGTAGAGGACGATAACAGGAAGGTAATATAAGTGGAAACAATGTTTTTAAATTTTTTTGTCTGGCTGTCTATCTGTTCGCGCACATCTTTGAAATTGCTGCAGGGATTTTAATGTGATTTACAAGGTTAGATAAAGCCTACTTTAGAGCAGAATATAGACGTATTCTGCTGCAATTGCTATTCCATTTAAATCGTATATCAAGAAAAGATTGTCATTGAGGAGGATAGAGTAGTAAGACTGTATAAAGTACAAAATTTTTTTTCTTACGTAGAAAGCTACACTATCCCACAATAATATAGATTATGTTTCATATTACATTTGTTCTAGTTTCCTACAAATTGTAACCGCGAGAGGTATTAATATTAAAAGCGTAGCTGGAAGCAGAATCAACAGCAAAACCGGGGTCGAAACCGGGGTGTCGGGTCGGGATTAGAATCAAGAACCTGAGCAGAATCGAAATCGAGAGCAGTACTGGAACCAGATTTGAAAGCGGGAACGAAATTGGGATTTACAGCAAGGTCTTTCTACACCAAAGATGAATGAACACATTCTATGACCAAGCGGACGAAGCCGTGGGCGGAAAGCCAATGTGTGACATAAGTACATCATACAAGCGATTTAAAAATATGCATGAGCAGATAAGAAAGGGAGTAAATGTATAACAATTGCCAAGAAAACCGATGTAACTTGCTTATATCGTTTTTGTCCCCACACACACAACCCCCACACATGATATTCAAACGTGGGCCCGCAAATACCTATCCGCATTACCTTATCGATAAGGTACACGTATCTTATTTTGGGCGTGCCTTTGAGTCGGGATAAATAGGGAACGCTGCACACAAATTGGCCGCTGATAAGCCCGCGGGACCGCGACGAGGGTCGACGTGGCGCCGCCGTACGTATGCGTATCTCCGGGGCCCTAAACGCTTTATTGCACTTGCCACGGCTATCGGCTGTCCGGAACAAGCTTCTTCTGTGATTGCGAACGAGATATAGAATGAAATGCGAAATTTATAGACTACGTGGGTAGTTGCAACTTTCTCCGGGGCGACTCGGAGCCGCTCTGACTTCTTAGAACGGCCACTTGTGAGGTTGCGATACGGTCGTGAGGCGATGATCGTTGACCGACGTCGCAATTTTCTCTGCGGCCACGTCCGAATGAGCGGTGGTGGACGAGTGACCGAGAATAATGCAAAAGATGACGAGTTCGTACATCAGGTAAGGTAGAATCGACCAATGATTTATTTAGTCAAACTCAAACCGCTCGCTCTGTGGCACGGTAAACACGTCGAGTCATCGGCCGTGGACTTTGTTATCGCATTGGTGACGACGGCGGTCAGTAGTCTCCGACCCACACGGGTCTACCACGGAAAGCTTAAGAATTCAAGCTTCTTGAATTGATATCAAAAGATCCTGGCGGATTATGCTTGAAGAGTCGATTCATTAATATCTAACACAACAAGTTTGTGTGACAATGGGGTATTCTAATATTTTTTTTGTATTACTTTTTGATTTAAAGCGTTTTTGTTGAGTTTGAGTGTAGTGAAAGCGCTTTTTTGAAAACTATAAAAATACTCGAGTCATGACTTTTTAACTTACTGATTAAACCGAGAAGGCACTAGTACCCAGTGACGTCATTGTTCACTAACGCCATATACAATGATGTTAAACTCTCTTTTGCGAGAAAGTGATAACGTAGAATTTTTGATGCTTATAGTTTATTGTTTTTTTAACCGATTTTAATTTTGATATTACTTTTAGTCATAATGTCTATTCAGCTCACATAATTGCTCAATAAATATAATACTTTAAATATCAGTAAACTATTCTATTATGTTGATTTAAAACAATCGGCTCTGTATAGTTATGACGTCAAAATGATCTCAGACGAGAGCGCACGGCGCCGATACCTCTCATCCCGACGTAGTTTTTACATCATAGCGGAGCAGGCTCAGTTATTTTAAGATAAAATATTTGGTCTGCTCGTCATGTATTAGTGTCCGTCTATTTGTCGAAGTGTTGAGTTCTTTTTCACCTTATTTATTTGTCCAGTCCCTCATGTAAGAAAAGTATATTTCTAGTTTTAATTTATTGTTCGTTCTTCATATTTCACTACTCGATCTGTCAATTAATAAACATTAAAAGTCTTTGTAAACACTTATGAAAATTGTAGTGGACGTACTCTGATCTCATATAAGATATAAGATAATAATTGGAAGGGTCAGTATGAGTTCACCGTCAAAGAATCTATATGTTTTTTTTTTTAATGCGCTTTTAGGTTTGCCAACTCCGTGTACGTACGCCGGGCGAGGAGGCAATGAGTGGTAGGAAGGCACAGAATTTGTTATTGTCACGAAGTGCTCCACTGGCAACGCAAGTTCATGGCTGTTGCGATGGCAGCTCCAATTATAAAGACTTGTGGTTTCTTTTTAAATCATAATGTAAGTTTGCCTCGAAAACGGTAGTAATGAAAAGCTACATGATAAAATTTTATTCCTTTATGCATGAAAAATAATATACTGTTCCTGGAGATTAATTTATTCGGGTATATGCTCCAGTGCAATTCTAACCTGTATACATTTTTTTCGTAAGAAAATATTTATCATTTTGAGAGCCTCTTCCACCGTCTCCTTTTAAATTGACCTTTAACAAAACTCGCTTTTAAAATTAATTTTGCGTTTCACGTCGTGCTATTAACGTTTATTCGGGCGAGCTAAAACCCTTTAAAAGGAAGACGCGGAATGCAAAAACTAATTTTAGAGATGATTTTTTTGTTAAAAGTTAGTTTTAACCCTACCCTAAGTCCAGCTAAATTATCCTACTAATATTATACACGAAAAGTCTGTATCCTGTGAAAATGTGATATCCTAACGGTCGAACCAGCCTATTTCCATACTGTGGCCAATGCCATAAACTAAACAAAGCTAAAAGAAATAATCAACTCAAATTGCTGTATCAAGATTAAATAGAAAATAATGTTCTTTTAATGTTTAGACGTGCATGAAGTTTACTGTTTAAATTACTACATTAAAGGCTATTTTATAAAACTATTTAAAATCAAGATTCAACACAAAGTTCACAAATCTCCCAGCTGAGCAGCCACTCCAAACTACGATCCCAATTGGATTGTGATCACTAACATATTCCGAGTCCCTATAATTTTTAATGCTTTATTGTAACGAAAAAACGTGCGCCGTCACTTTATACACCAGCTTAGAAATAACCAAGCAAAGTAAATAATGACTGTTGTTAATGACTCGTAAATAATTATGCAATAAATAACGAATTGGACGAGAGAAAATCTGAAATGTTTATTGCATCTAAAATACGTAGACGATAGTACCTAACAATGATATATTCTATATTAAATTTTCTCCAACAGCGCCTGCGACATAGTGCAGTATATCTTCATTACTGGCCCCGCCGCGACCTCTGTCGGCCGCGATTATACTATGCTAATTCAACATATGTTGACTAAATATTAACTTCCCTCTATGAGCATAATTTTAAATTTACGTGAGTTATATTCATTTTTACGCTTATAAATATTTTCTAAGCATGACAGAATCATTTTTGCCAATAATAGTTCACCTAGGCGATATAAAGCTTCTGATAACTGTCATTGTAAGAACATTTTATACTCAATCCTAACAAATGTTATAAAGCAGAAATGAATTGACCTATGTAACTGTTAACTAACTCCTAATTGCTAAATCATTACAAGATATTTGTTTAAATTTACCAGAAATAAAGATAACCATTCAAAGAAAGACATCCATACATACATATTATAATACACAACGTCTTTCTATCTGTCGGTTCGTTTATGCGCTCCTAACTCGAGAAACATCGGTTTGATTTATATGATTATGTATTTGATATGGAAATACGTTACCTAGCCAGGTTTTAACATATACTTGGTTATGATAAGTAACCTTGGACGTTAGAAGCAAAAATTTTAGTGTATTATGTACACTATATCACGGTATATATTATTTACAACATAATTTCTGTACTATAAAACTACAAAAAAAAATGCATATGTTCCACATGAACGAAGAGCGAGTGCAGTATCGGAACTACAAGCGGAAATCCGATAGAAACCGAAAACGGCATTGAAACCGAAAGCATGATCAAGATTCGAAACCGAGACCAGAGCTAAAATCGAAACCGACATTAGTATAAAGATTCATATCAGAAACGAGACTATAATAGTGTCCATACAACAAATGAAGGCACTTTTTCTATACCCACGCAAACGAAGCTGCTTGCAAAATTTTGTGAATACTAGATGATAATATAGTTGAAAACACATGTTTTGTTTCAATATTGAGAAAGTAAATTCATGATCTTAATAATCAATTATCATCTCAATTATATGACTTAATTTCTCTTATATGTAGATAATGCCACACTAGCTTCTAGTTTGAGGAGCCTATGTCATCGCTACCACTGTTACGGCTGGTGGTTCCCGATTGAAGCAAAAAATGTCGTGCACCGTGACGGAAGGTCAAAACGGAAGCGAAAGCGAAAGCGAAAGCTGAAATAAGTTTCCATTTTACTCAGGGATACAGATCAATGACATTATATGTGTGGTAGCACGCGCCTTGTTTATACTTTGATCTATGGCGGTGACAGTCCAGCAGGTCGGTGGTGGCGTGCGAGCGGCAGTTTCGCAAAGACGTCAGGATCGGATGGTTGTCCCCACTGAACTGTATCCTTTTTCGTCTTTTTAATTTGCATGATGGATGTCAGTGGTGAGTGTAATGTTCGTCATGGCGACGCACCCCTTAATCAATCTCCGACATAAATATGCACCTTTAATGATACAATGAACAAAGTCACATTTCCCTAAAAATAAAGTACATATTGGCATAATGGATTTGGATGCACTATGAGGAACGATACATGAATTTGGTATATTTGTTATCTTTGTCTGATTTCGACACTGTTTTAAAACGATTAGTTCGCCGGTTGTGCAGGAATTATGCGTGTTCTTAATAAATGTTCCATTCTAATTTTTCTAACTGCTTTATCGAGTCAAAATAATTGTTAAACATAAAGAATAGGTTGTTTTATTAGTTGAACGATTGAAGTTAAGTAACAAATGATGAAAAGTGATACGAAATGACCGATTGCCGTACGATACGAGGGCGCGTGCGGAGTATCGACGCGGGTGTGATTGGTCGATTTTTGTAATTTATACGTCCCAAGCCGCATCAGAGAAGTATCTCTTGCGCACTACATGTAGTAACATGTAGTGCGCAACTGAACAGTTGTATACGGTGATCGGATGTTCTATTTTTCTGACGATCTATCAACATAAAATATAATGTTGTAACGATTCCAACCACGATACTCGACAAACAGTTCTAGTAATATCGATGAGTTTAAACTGACCTAATGTGAGTCAATTTATGTAATTATTCTTAATTAAAACAATGACTAAATGTAAAGAAAAAACATATACTAATGATATAATAATTTTTATTTAACTTTTATCCGTAGAAACCATTCGCAATTTTTGAAAAAAAAATCATCATTCCGGTGACAGCCCGTTAGATGACACCGCTGGTGCTCAAAGTGTCAGAATTCGGTATTTGGAAGTTTTTATCTTTATGATTTAAATTCTAAGCCATAACCAACGCCCAAATATATTTATACATTTATATCATTGAAAAGATTCACTTAAGTGGAATACGATTATATTACAAAATATTAGAATTTTCACATGACAGAAATCAATTCATCGCTTCGGATAGGAGGTCACACAGATAAAATTATACATAGCGAACGCACTGCATCCACTTCCAACCGCCCTAAATCGCGCTGCGGGCTTCGAGGAAGGGTAAGAAACACCAACCGTCTGGCATTAGCTATGCCGCGCCGGCGGTGTTCGGTTGCGGGTACCCCCGCTTTACGAATTCACGAGGTATTTGCATGCATGCAGCGGCCTGCGCGGGCGACGAGCACGACGCTCTCCGGAGCGACATCAGACGTCGGCTTTGAATACGAAAGTTTTCTATATGGAATACATTGTATTTTTTACATATCCATTTTTGGTATTTTTTTTTCATTTGAATCTTAACAAAGAAGTAATTCATTTTCAAGTCCTACAATCAATATCGATTCTCTTCAAATAATGTATATATATATATACATTTTATAATACTATCAGAATAGTGAACAATTGTTTATACCTTTCTTCTATCTTTATCTTTTGTATAATATTGTTATACAAAAGGTAAAAAAGATCAAGGGGCAAAATTTTCTGGGCATTGTATGGGACCCGTGAAGGTTTTGGCTTCATATGTGCACTGCGTTTGGGTTTTGTACAGCAATGAGAACGTTTGGGTATACGGCCGTGGGTCCCATATAGCTGCATACTGCATTGAAGTTAAATAACAAATGACGAAAAATGATACGAAATTACCGATTGCCGTACGACACGATGGCGCGTGCGCAGTATCGACGCGAATGTGATTTTGTTATTATCTCCGCTTTATAATACATATTGTTATTACCGATTTTTTGCACATCAAGCTCTCAATTCTGATCCTGCTCCGACTCCCGATGCTGCTGCCTGTCCCGCTTTCAGTTCTGATTCTGCTATCGAGCATAGTTCCGATTTTGAACTGTACCAAAACAAAATATAGGCTAAGTTACTCGAATACAGAATACCACGGGAATATATTACTGGAATGGGAATTAATATTATGCTTATTTAAATGCTAGATGGAAAACAATGAAATATATGATCATCCACTTACATGGAATGTCCTGTCTACATGAATCAAATTTTTAAGATTATCTCTATATTTTTTCACAATGACTTAAGTTACGCTTAAGAATTGTAAATTGATTTAGCTTCTGGGAAATTATCAATTTGTAGCGTATTTATTAGTAACGAACAAATCTGACATTATATAATTTGAAGGACCACACGAATGGAGTATTACTCAACCAAAAATTTATCAAAATATAAGTGATCCATTTCAAAACGTGATTTCCAATCGTGATATCGTTATACAAAAACAAAGCAAAAATATTAAAGTAATATTTCAAGAAGACGAAATATTTTGCAAAGGGCAAAGCAAAAACGCGGACATGGAACTTATTAGTAAGTACTGGATCAAAAATCTTAGCAGTTCTGAGCGGTTTTCTACGTAATGTACATCAAATACTCTTTGAATAAAAACAATACACTTACAATGAAAGCCATCGGTATTACACTCGAAGTCCAACAATGACAGTCTTGAAGTTGAAGTTGTCACCGATTATTAGGCAATATTGATTTTATAATATTACAATATTATTTACAATATCGAGTGCATAATTAATAGTCGCATACAACTTTCCTAGGCTGAATAATGAAACCAATGTTACTTGAACGCAAAAGTTTGAATGTGT
The DNA here is from genome assembly GCA_005406025.1 of Eumeta japonica. Lineage (NCBI taxonomy): Eukaryota > Metazoa > Arthropoda > Insecta > Lepidoptera > Psychidae > Eumeta > Eumeta japonica. The sequence goes on from BGZK01000283.1 coordinate 150,226, forward strand.
GGTATTCAATTACGCCGAAAAGGCTGGATAAATGCGGCTGAAATATGGCAGAGTGCTGGAATTACATACAGAGTACTTTTGCCCAAAAAAAAAAGACATTATTTCTCGAGGACAGTAAAAATATATTTACGGTTCAACTTCTGTGCTCATTTTTCTGGAATTTAATATATATAATCAGCTTGAGGTTTAGGATAGGTGTACAGGAATTTTTTCCCATATTAAAAAATTATTCCTAAGATGTAGAAAATGTAATAAAGCTAAACTAGCGATCCAATTTTAAGGAAATACGCCAACTTGAAGCCGGAAAAGGCTGACACGATATATTCTGTCAGATATTCCCATAGACAAGAAGAAATAAATATAGTTCCATAGACAGTCTTGAGAAAACCGAAACAGGAAAGGATGATATAATATCGTTTACGCCGTTAGAGTGAAGGGTGCGAAGTCCAGATAAAGTAAAAATTCACTTCCTTAAATCTTTCTCCGTGTCGTGATGACTTCCAGTTATTATAATTGCGGCTCTGCCGCGTTCTCTATTCCAAACGAGAGCGTTTTCCCTGCCATAACAAATACCCGATGGAGAGTTCTTCGAAACTTTCTCTCGCGAAACTTCTAATTCCCATACAGGAGCTAAACAATCGGTGCCATTCACCGAAATCAGTGGATAATTGAAAAGCTAATAAGCAGGCGCCCGAAAGTTCCATCGCCGCGGCTATAAATAATAGATAAATTAAATGCGCGCGAGTTCGGGCCAAACAAAATTAAAACTTTTCCGGAGGTTTCCCTAAATCACAGCAACTGATTTATATTTCACGCGCCTACCGCTCGCGATCTGCAGCCGCTTAATTCCTGTACCTCATATTTTTTCCTGAAAATCTGGAAAAACATGAGTAAATAAAATAAATTTTACCACTGTTCTGCTGTTTGTATAGTGGGTATACAGGTCACAGCTAAAAAATGCTAATGTTAATTTTAAATAAATATTGCATTTGTTAATCATTTTTTGTGGTGTCAATAATTATGTAAAGTTACATATTTATAGTACATATTAAAAGATGTTTTTGAATATTAAATTAATGATTTTATTCCATTTATTTATAGGTTCAGATATAGGTATAAATGCATTGTTATTTTAATGGATCAGATATTGAATCCATTAAAAAGATACATTTATTTTATTTGCATAATTTTTGTCTAATGCACAAATCTATAGATTTAATTCAAAAGAAAAGTTAACCTTTCAAGTATTTCGTATATGGCCGGGTTTTACGAATTCCCTTAACACACATCTCCCAAAAAGTTCCAGACCTATTACTTACTTATTCCCGAGAACGAAAGCGGACTCCGACAATGCTCAAAGTAGTCTAAATACGTGACCATAAATAAAAAAATCTGAGGGAGTAAGTAGCTTTCAATCGTTTTAGCGCTTACAGCGCTTAGTAAAAGTTTCCGAGGCGCCGCGTCGGGGTTCTTTATCAAACTTTCAATATCATATGATGAATTTTTCGGAGGAGTTTTTCCACTTTGAAAATTACTTTTCGGTTCCCCGTAATATATCGCCGCGACGTGAAATTAAAATTTCGTATTCACACGGATATAAATCTTCGTTCCCTCGCCCGCTGGGTGATATCGCGGAATTCGCGATTGCGAATTAAAAACGTTTCAATTGTTTGTTTATGGTCCGTCCGAGGGGATCGCGATCGAGTTGTCAGTGTACTTGCTAAGGTTGTCAGCCTTGTGGATTAATTTATCATTGACAAAAATGAAAGCTGATTCACTGAAAAGGGGTGGTAATTATTTAACACCGTGGAAAAATGTCTCAATGCGTGCGATGAAATTAGCACTTGCATGGTCGACAAGTATCGTTTGTGGTTGCGTGTCATGGATGCAATGCACAGATGTTTTTGTATTCTATGCACTTTAATGTTGTTCATTCTTTCATGTTGGCCTACATTGTTAGCATTAAAATTTAAGTTAAAACTCTGCACACCGGTGTCTAAGTATACTTGTAATTCATCTGCTAATTGGAAATATCATTCGTTAATGCTATGCAATATTAGATAGTACATTAATGAAAACTGTTTGTAGAAAAAGTTATCTTCATCGATGAAAAGTGTCCAACACAGTTGGCCTTGGATAAATCCAAACATGAATTACCTTATTCTCTAGTAAGATTTTATATGAGTTTAAAATGTAACGTGAACGATAAAGCACAAACATTAAGCTTTTATAACTTGTGGATTCTTATAGACACTCACGCAAAATTCTTGTTACATTTTTTCTTTCAATAATTATCTAAGATTTCTAACTGACCGAAATCAAAATAAAAAGGAAAAATACTAACAGGTGCATTTCCTTACAGATTATACTATTATTTAAAGAATTACTAGATTCCTTGATGTGATAAATAAAGTAAACCAACTTTAATAATAAAAGGTCCTTATTTGTTTGCTTGAAACGGATTTTTAAAATCAAAGACAGTACCTTTATGATATGGCAACAGTTTTAATAGTGGGTTACAACTATGACAATATCATAGATAAAAAGTTAAGAAGCAATATGTATTTTTTTAATTTTTCCCTACAATAGAGTATTAATAGTCTCACAAATCGTTCATCAACAATCGAGTTACGCAGGCTTTCATTTTGCGCTAAAACCTTCGCTTCGGTAATATATTTTATATCTAAGTCCATTTTAATTACCACGTCTACGTCTCGAGACATTGAATTATTCATAAAACGCAAAACCTAATATCCAGGAAAATCCCAATAGCAACCCTGAGATAAATGCTTATTCAGCGGGCATTACTCGGAGCGCCGGGACCAGAGAGTCAATAAATCATTGCGCGCGTCGAATTCTCTCGGCGTCTTATTGCACAGCGATTCGGCGAGATGGGAAGTTGGCAACCCTCTTACGGTGATCGCGCGAACTATCGCGACGGCCCTAAAGACTGTTTACTTCATAATCGTTGTCTGTGTTGAGGGCTGTTATATAAACGTACAATGTGACTACGCAAATAATATAATTATTTTGGTACAATGTGATTACCCTAACAATTATTTCGGTATAATATGACCACACAAACAATTGTTTCGATTGGCTTTTCTGTGCCACCGTTGAAGTAACACATTCAGTGTTTTACTCTCAATATAAGTCGCATACGTGGACGAGTATTACTTCAATAGTGCAAGTACTTCAATACAGCTCTATAGACTTTAGTTAATTCTAAAGTTAGAGTTATAAAGTGTTGTTACTTATATGAAATGTTAGCTCGAAATCAAAAGACTGAACATATGCCTAAAGTGTGTGAATAATTTAATCCAATGCAGACTCAGAACTGCTATATCAATATTTGCTATAATAATATTTAAATCTCCCCATATGTATAGATAACGAGCGAATGAAAATGGGAATATTTAAGTAAAACTGCGGTAAACTAGTTACCTATCCATCAAGTACGTGTATATAATGCCCATATTAAAATTTCGCCTTCCACACATCTAAAAAGGTAGCCTTATAAAACCTAAAGGGTATTGACGAAAGGGTATTAATGAAGGGTAAACATTCATTATTGAATAAAACTCTCACGATCAATTCAAGAAAATGGCACCAGTGCATATGATTTGAAGGTTACACAGCAGTTTGATTCCGGTTGTCGTTTAAAAATTAGGTTACAAAAATTTCAGAATAACAACTATAGACAATCTATTATATGCTATATGTAATATCGTCTTCTAAATCTGTACTAACTTAAATAGTTTTTTTGGAATTCTAATGTTTTCTTTCTTTCGTTCGAGGGTAGAGTGCATCATGATTATGCAGTAACACTAATTTATGTTTTAATGTTGAGTAGTTTTTATCATATTTAATTACCACAATTCAACAAGCCTTCAATGATCGTAGCCAATGACAAATATTTTATATCGGTAATCTGGGAATAAAATAATTTTGTAGTTTGCTTAAAATAATAATAAAAACAAATTATAAATCATAAAAACGCTGGTAGTCCGGCTTTGTGCCAACGAAAAGAAACGAATGTCAGAGGACTGGTGACCCAAAATTAATGAATTTGGGAGCTAATAAACCGCAAAATATACACCTAAGATATAAGTCACTTAAATAAAATTTATTCAAAAAAGAAAGCGATAAAAGTTTCAGAATTTCCGAGACCGATGTTTCTGGAGTATCGCTATTGGAAACAAGAAAAATTCATCGAGCCTTTTCATGAATGAAATATCTACATACGTTGTTCTTCTAGAGGAACGCGAACAGAGTCCTCGAGCTGGTGTCTGTCCCACTCATTGTTCCTTCCAGAAATGGCAGTATCCTTCTACCCAATCATTTCCACTCTGAAACTTCAATATCCCACTATTCTTCCGATCTCCTACCTTTCCAAAATTTTTAAAATTCAATGTTCGCGGCAACCAAGAAATTATTACCCCAGTAGAGCATTGGCATTGCCAAATAATCTCTCCCCGAGCTTGTTCCGGGCTGTTCCATTATAGAGGAGGGAGAACAAATTTCCGTACCGGGAAATCGCGAGCTCTAGGCTTGGTGACAGCAACGAGGTTGGCCACCTGTCATGCTTAATTCCCTGGAGGGGCCAAACGAAGATTAAGTAAGTCCGTTCGTATTTTGAACGCGTCTGGAGGTATTGATGATAATTGCAAATACGACTGCGACTTTGAGACTTATTGGTGTAGCGTTGACTAGAGCCAACAAGGATGCCGGAATGTTGGCTAATCCTATCAGAAAGATTATCTGAATGTGTTATGAATGTATAAATCCAAGGCTCCTCTGGCTCCGAGTTATAGTTGGACTGATAGGGATTTTATTTGAGGCATACACGCCCCAGGTATGTTCAAACCGCTCGAGGTGTGGAAGGAATTTTGGGCTTATATAAAGGGACATATTAGTGAAATGTGATAGAAACGAAAGGATCCTTATGTTAAGTGATTTTACGGCTAGGTGGGTGTACATGGGGATGATTACGAGAAAGTCTTAGGTAAATTTGGAGATAAAAGAATGAATGATGATTACCTTCTCCTACTGTATCTACATCATTTGTGACTACAAAAGGTTACACTAATATATTTAACGGAGCGGAGAAGACAAAAGTAATATAGATTTTATAGTTCTGGATGACCGGTTGAGAAGCAAAGTAGAGAATGCACAGTGGCGCCAACATTGACAAAGACCACTTCTTCGTGGTCTGTCGAATTAAAGCTTTATGCCAACATTGGGGAAACCGTACAAAAATGGTTACTACAAAGTTAGAATGAATAAAAGTTGGTAAGATTGGCATCAGAATGTAAAACATGAGTATGTGAAGTGAAATGAGTATTTAGAGTGAAATCAAACAGTATGAATGTCTAAAACTTAACGAATTGTGGAAGATCTATTTTAGTAGACGAAGCAAAAAAGGTATGTAGAGTGAATAAGAGAACAAATCTTAGTAAGAAAGATAACGAGTGGTGGAGAAAAGAAGAAAGCGTGGTTGGTAAAGCTGGGTATAACAGAAAAAAAATAAAAGACAAATCAACGCGGTGGGGATGAGATCTATGTGTAATATGTGTGGAGTGTCTTTGGGACATAGATGTAGGAATAGTGAAGTCAGAGAGGGATGTGGTTTTAGGGAGTACGTTGTAACTAGAGTAGAAGTAGTCGCGATGGTTTGACTATCTAGAAATGATATATGAAAGTAGACTGACAAAATAAATCTACAGAGCGAAAGGATGTGACAGAAATGTTGGCAAGCGTCACCCAAGAAAATCCTATGCAGATTATTTTGGTGTTATAGTAAAAAACCCGAAACCGACTAGCTTGCATGAAAAGATTGATGGATGTCAGCGAAGCAAGAGAGATATGCAAAGGTCATACCGTGAGGAAATCTATAGTCTTTGCCGACCCTTCTGAGAAATAGGCGTGAATTAATATTATGTTGTTGTTAACTTCGTAGGAAACGTCAAAAAGAGAGTCAAATTCATACTAATCCGGCATATTTTTCAAAAGAGTTAGATGAAATGAAAATATTAAATAAAATCTGTATTTTCAGTATAGGTTGCTTCTTTACTAAATCAGAAATAGATTTTTATTTTTCAAAAATAAATTAAGATCATTGAACACAGATGAAATTCACACACAATAAATAATTACGTGCGTATTTAAATATCTCCAGAAAGAAATCCAAAATACTGTAAAACCGAAACCACACATAAAGTTGCTATCAATTTCAAATTTTATTTTGTTTTCAAAATTGGACTTTTGCCTGTCAACACATACATATTTGATGACGTAACCTCTCAAATTATTTATTTAATGATTTCTATATTTACATAGAAATTCTTGATAGATAAATATCGTCTTATATTGAAGTCTTATATACAACATATCGGAGTATCGCTAAACATCAGCATACGGACAGCTCTGACGGCTCGTTCGTTATCAAAGGAGCCGAGCCTGTCCGCGGGCAATTGCGAGTTATTAGGCAATAAATAATAGCAGATAGCCGCCGCGATCAGCGCGCGAACATTAATTACTTTGATTAATTGCCGTCACGCGAATAACCGCTAAGGTCATGCCTTAATCAAAGGTAGGCGACGCGTAGACCTATTCAGAGTTATATAACGTGTGATATTTGGGAACGTTTCGCCGTGACAGTACTACGACACGACGGCCGAATCGGTAAAGCGGACACGCTTGTGATGGTAGATTCGTTGATACTCCCCAGAAACAAGGTAACCAGAGCGAACTTGGGAATCAGTCCGAGAAATCTCTTATTCCTTTGTTTAAAAATTCACTCGGAAATTTTCTTAATAATTTCGTAAATTTCGTGCCTTTTTATCTGATTTTCGAAAATAAGGATTTTATCCGATGTCGACGGATTTAAGGTCCCGAGAAGTTTTCCTGAGCATTTTCGAATTTGAAAACATTACTGTTTAAAACGATATTGGAAGTTTTGGGCCTGATTGTCGTCATTAGGTACTGTATATCAAAAGAATTTCTTTGGCAATGTCGCCAAAATTGTATAATATTGATTATTTTTCCGACCCAAATATCGACCAATAGAATTGCACCATTCGACGTCACGTGGTACAACCTACATGGTATTATACTGATAATTTTTTGAATATTTTCTCTGGTAGTTGCTATATATAAAAACAAAACATGATCCAGTCAAATTAACCACACGTCAAACTGACAGGTTGAATTCAATTGTGAAAATTGGAGACCAATGTTTACAACAATTGTATTTTAATTGCACTAACCTGAATCTTAATTAAATGTTGTTTTATTCATTATGAAATTCTTATTTGTTAACTGTTCATTTCATCTCATCGTGCAATTCTATTGGCCGACATTTGGGACGGCAAAATAATCCCGAATACGAGCTTCAAAATTATCTGGCATTTCCCTCAAGTTCCTGCAAAAATAAAGTCGTCAAGTTTTCGGGAAAATCTGCGCTTCGCGCTCGTGATTTTAACCTGAAAACTTGACTCCTTCATTTGTTTGCAACGAACCTATCGGATAATACCCGATAATTTTGAAGCTCTTGTGGTATTATAAGTGATAATCTTTATGCCCTGCGATTATATAATTCCCTGTGCCGTGTCCAAATTTAGGATAATGATGCAACTGAAAAAAATATTGAAATTTTTCATTCCCAACTCAGAAACACTATCTCAGTATAAATCTATTTACAAATAGGGTAAGACCTACCGCTGTGGTATACCAGAAAAATGAAATATTCAATATTTAGGTCGACGGAGCTCACCGAATCCGCGCTACAAGGAAAGGAAATATACAAACAAAAATCATGTAATCCAATCAAATACGACCAAATATTGGAGTTGTATTATTGCTGGGAGGATACGAGGCCCGCGAAGGATACGAGGGTAAGACTGCGAAAACCCCGTAAATGCCATCCCTGGGTATAAAATTTTTATCCTACCCTTTTCCGATACTTGTACTGTAATACACTTATTTATGCGACGTGCCGCCTAGTCACAGCCCTAATTTGTTCTCGTTTTTAAACGCAACCGTATTGAAAAACGATGTGATTGTTGTTGAAAAAACGGCCATTACGTTATAATAAAGTGAGTCCGCTTCCATTAACGACGGCGAATGCTCCAAATAAATTATCGCTAATCGCATTTCAAATAACTTAAATTGAATATTTAAATTGCGGCTCCAGAACAGCGTCTCATTCGTATTTAAATAAGGGTTTGTTTTAGAGTAGGAATTAAAATTTTATTAAATTGTTAATATATAGTTAAATATTTGTCATATATTAGTTAAAAGATATCCACCGCTTTTACATATTGAAATAAATATGTATAGTAAATAGTAGCTGAGATGAAAAAACACGTTTGTTAAATTGGACTTTAGACTAGGTTCAAAAAATATGTTAAGTAATTTAAACTGTGGCCTACTATCGGCGGGGCGTATCCCGCCATTAAAATACGAGATAGCATTGATTTTACATATGATATAATCATAGAAGTAATACGCCCAACGTGACCTGTGCTCATAATGAAATAAAGTCCAAAGCAGAAAAATGTTTATACGTTGAATAATTACGTACCAATTAAAATATCCTGTTTACAATGGATTCTATTACAATTGATTTAAAAATGGAGATTTAATTGAATAATATGTGTGATATTTTTAGGGTTTTATATTTAAAAAGTGTCATTTCGTTACTTCCTCTAACTAAAACAAGATTTCCTATCGTGTGCTTCTCTGCAAAATATTAAACTATTTTTTTCGATATGAATATTAAAGTTATCGCATTAAGCGAGAAACATCAATTTTGCGTCGGTCATAAATATTCCAAATAACACCTTAAAGTTTAAAACAGCAGATACTACAAAATTATTTGAAATATTTCACATGTTTGTCTATCGACGTTTTTGCGGGGTATGTCTTATTAATTCAGGGACTTAGGTTTTAGGCTTCCGTCCACCATACGTAAAAGCGAAAACCTTGAGTATCACACTTTTATTGTCACAATTTATTTTCTTTATTTTACGAGATGTAAAAATTGCTATTTAAATATCGTAATCCTAAACCTAAACGACAATCTCAAAATATTTAAATTGTCATGGAAACGGAAAAGATTAGTGCAGAGAAAATGTTTATAAAATATATTGTAAAAACGCGATTAATGATTTCAATTGATCTAGACTTACCCATTTTATACGAAGGAGTCGGGTTCAAATTCTAGCTTACGATATGTCTATTTTTTATTTTGTAAACATTTTATATCCCAATCCCTACAAAAAATTTAGATTAGAATTCAATAAAATATAATAAGCAATGAAACGTATTATAAGTACGGAGTCCTATCCACACAAAATCCGACTAGCGCTTGGCCGGTTTCTATCTTGTTCATCGCATAATTTATTTTGACTGCTTACAAACTTTAAAAAAGTGAACGTGAAGCGATACACACGAGCAGTTCCTAAGCAACCTTTTTTAAATCAACTTTTTACGGGCCCGTCGTAAAGGGCGATATGAACTGGAAAAAAAGTCCGCGGCGGTGTTTGAGCGCGGATCTCCATAAAAGAGAAAGAATTTATAACTCTTTGTTTCGCAAATTAGATTTTAAATTAGACGCCGCGTTAACGAACACCTTCAAACGGTCATCAGTGACCGATGAGAATTTTTTTCAGATGATCCGTATTCGAATGAGATTCATTTGTACCCAATTCGTATTTGTGTATGTATATATAAAAAAAAAGTATTATTATTTTTAAATGTTAGGATACGAGCCCGCTCCGTTTTCATGATATCCGAGGTTATATAAATGGGCTGGTTATGATTTCCGATTTGGAAGAGCCTACCATGATGCCCAAGTAATATGTGTACCAAATTGTGTAAACCAAATTATATAGACAATCAAGAAAAATTTGTGCGTTTATTTACGAATAATATGTAAGATTTATTATTCGTAAGCACTATGATCATCTGATATGTCTCAATCTGTGTTTGATATGGATAATATCTCTAATCACGAACATCTCGTCCTCATGGTGGGGCTGCGGATTGATGAGGTACGTATAATAACTACGTACTTTAGTCGATGCTGATGGGCTATAATCGGCACTGAAGTATGAAGCTCATTCCCGATGCCGCTCTAAGACCCGTTGCATATTAACGTACTTTAGCGGCACCCCTCGGAGACTGTGCGCAAAGATTAATTTCACAAAAACTTATATCTTTCATATGTCTTTATACAATAATCCGGCGTATCCTCGCTGCTAATCGAGTCGATGTTTGCTTGTCGGGTCGTATTTTTCAGTATTGATTTTGAAAAAAAAAATGTTATGTAACTCATAAAAAGGACTAACTGACTTTCTAATATAATAGAAAAAAAATGGGTGCGTGTACTTATATGTACGCGCGTGAGAAGTTATACTTCTTTGGCATCATTAAAATAAAGATTTTAATTGAATGCAAATAATTAATTACAATAATTAATTATTAATTAATAAATAATTAATTATTTACTTTAATTATAATTGATAAAGAATTAATGACCTTAATTAATTTTATAATAATTTTAAAAATTAAATTTAGATTTCTTCATTTTTTAAATATTTAATATTTTATTAATTTAATATTCACTTTTCATTTTTATCAATAAGTATTCATTAAATTTGTTAATTTCTTTTTATAAACATTTATTAATTATTCAACTAAATAATAAATATTAAAAATTAATGTTTTAATTTGATGTTCGATTTTGATTTTAATCACAATTTTTTTATTAAATGTCTTATTAAATTTATTTCTTTATTCTGTAAATATTAAATAACCAATAATAAATATTTAATATTAATAATTTAGTCATGTTTAGTATTAATTATATTAAATAATAATAATAGAATTTATATCAATAAATAATAAATACAGATAGTTAACCTCAATTATATAGGAGCACTTAAAAAAGTATATAAGCACAATTTTTTTCACTAATATTTACGAATAGTAAATAATATTAATCAAAATATTCCATTTAAATCACTACTGATTATAATTTATTAGCACATATATAATTCGCACTTGTAGGAAATTAAAACACGCGTTTTGATTGTAGAAACTAGAAACATGTGGATAAATATTATAAATATGAATACAGTGATCAGAGGCGACGAGCATGCCAACATGCGCGACTAATAGAGGTTTCATTTCTGTTTTGTTGGTAGCTTGATGAGCGGTTTAGCAGCCAGCTTCAACCTGTTAATTTTGTGTTACACTGATGTGCGCGCATCTTAAAATTTCACTCTCATTATTTTTCATAACGCACCTAAAGAAGTGTAATTTCAAAAATGTCAATCATCACGAAACACCTGACTGATGTGAACGTCTGATTTATTCATTTTTTCATATTGATTTTTTTTAATATAAACGAGAAAATGGACATTAATTCACAGAACGTGCTGTATTTCATTCTAATTTTTTTACACTCGCTATCACTCCCTAAGTAAAGCGTAAAAAATTTGCAATAGCATGAATATGTTATTGCAAATTTTGAAAACTGTATCTTTGATAGTTAATAAGTTACAGGAATTTTGTTACGGGCCGGGCGCATGCGTATGGAACGAATAACGGCCCGTTTTTGTTGTTTGACTATTTCGCAGGAGCTGCGCCTCGCCAACTTAGGTCGTCGAAACAATGCCTCTGAACACCAGGTGTCTATAGAGGTGCAGAACTTCACTTCCGATATGCCGACGCATATGCTATGTATTATAGTAGACTATAGACGAGGTGCAGTACTGGGGTAGTGCAGTGGAGTGCAGTAAAGTAGGCTGAATGCAACATGAAGCTGCATTCTGCTGTTTCCGGATCTCAAAATCTGTCCTCGATCGGAAGCCTTAACGTGGAGACAGCGTTTTTATTTGTGTTTTTCCTCGTGCGAAGGGCAAAGAGGGCAAAAACCCGTTATGGGCAGTCCATACGCCCGGGCGCACGGGGTGTGTCCGACTCGCACGGACTAAAAACCCCCTGAAGCATAAAAGCGCCTGCCGTTAGCCCGAAGTCTTTTACAACTTCATCTAAAGCGGCCAGAAGGCATACAAAAGCGAAAAGTTATACAATTGTTAATTTCTTAATAATTGTATAACTTTTCGAAAAATCTAGTTACAATTTTTTTCCCAGTAGAGTTGTATTCCTTCAAGTGTCCAGATGACATTAGGATTTATTCAAATTTTGAAATTTATATTAACTAATAATATTAAAAAAATATTTTGTGTGGTACATTCTCAGTGGCGAGGCGCTCATGCCGTAACGGCCGCGCGGGAGCTTATTTTCAGCGTAAATTAAAATTATATATAGTGATGATAGAGTTACAAAACTAATCTTGGGGAATTTCCTCCTCTTTCAAGGGATTTTTTAAGTTTTAGCAATGTTTTAAAATTTTTGAGTTATTGCCAAGAAACCGAGGCTTTTTTTTGTTATTTGTTATTAATATTCGCAGTTTATATTTGAGGAAAAAAAATACGTTTTTCTCACAATTTCATCCCGAATCGAATGAGCTATCGCTTATATTTTTAAAAGACCTTTAACTATTTTTCGTACAAAAATCACTTTTCGACTAGACTATAGTACTTAAAATATATCTATATGAACAATGAAGCCGTTCAAACGTAGTCTTTATTAATAAAGCAAATGCAAAGCAAATAAACGAAATCCGTTTTGTGACATGATTCAAAAGCGCTCGTTCGCCCCATCGCTTTCTTGCATCGCGCGCCTAGCGGCGGGCGGGTCGTGGCAGTGCCGCCAGGCGGCGCCGCTGACGAACGCTAATGTGTAACGGGTCTCAGGCGTCTGACTAAACATGTCTTCCGATATGTGTGGATGCTCAAGAAAATTCATGGGTGATAAGCATTTATAGGATTACATCTTCAAACCTTTCACAAATCTCATAGTGGGCCGTTAGCATCGCCCACGGCTGTTGACCGTATTCGAGCCGCTTTCCGTTTAGTGCTCAGACTCCACACGTCGGCAAGCTGCTTGTCAATTGAAGTATCACAGTATTTACGTGTGCTATAAATTATCAGCGGTCTGACGTACTTTTGAAGTGTGCTAAGACGATGGTAATCTTATAATTAATGGAAAAGCACACGAAACGTGGCCGTTTTTCGTATTTAATTATCTAGTGCGAATACATTTAACTATACGAAGTGTTACGCTTTACAAGACATGCCCTCCCGTTCTCTATGCGCTCGCGTCGTTTTATTAATCGGCTCGTTTTACATTTGGATTGTGGAGGCGCGCCGCGACCAAATTACTTTGCAATATAATTTGTGGAGCACCCCCCGTTGTGAGAGGAACGCCGCAGTTATTGTGTTTACGTTTGAAATCGAGGAAGTTTTTATAATTTGAAAAATTATATATAATTGTAATAGACAACTAAACAAACACATTTCAAATAAGTTTAAAAATATGAATAATAATGAAAAAAACGTTGAAGACGGATGATCACTCCTTTTTTCTTAAATTTCTAATTTTAAAATGTACTTTTAATGGTTCTTTTTTATTCTAATCGCACTTTAAATAAATAGAGTCTACTCTCTAAAACTGAATAAGTGGAAAACCACTAATTAATAGTCAATAGCTACTATTTTAAGATGTCCAAAGTATACGACCAGCAATAAGTGGTTATCCACTCTTTCAATTAGTAGAAATGATTACAAATTAAAATTGTAAATTTTCTACTAATTAAAAAGTATAATTCTACTATTATAAAAGTGATTATTTTACTAATTGTCAAGTGACTACTAATTCAGAACTACTAATTCAGTAGTGAAGTTGGGTCATATTACTTTTTCAATTAGTGAAAAATTACTAATTGAAAAGTAACGCCTACAAACTTAGTAAATCTGTAGTAGATTCAACTAAAAATTACTAATTTTGATGTAGTTTCTACTATTACTACTTCAATTAGTAAAAATTCTACTAATTCAGTTTTAGAGAGTAAAGGTCTCAAAAAGCAGCAATGAATGATAGATCATTGTTAAAAAAATGTGGCAATCAGTACGATACTTTTTTGTATCAAAATAGCATGACGTTGACCAAATTAAGATTAAATTTGGCCTTGATTTTTGAATTTCGGAACGGCCGTAATAACTATTATCTGATTGTAATACTATAGTATTCATAATGACCCGTAATTGTTTAACTGTATATAATTATTTAATTGTTTATATAGAGCGGCCAAAATCATTGTATAGTTATCAATAAGGACATTCCGTTAGTTTTATTATAAAATATAGGAATATGTATAGTCAGCGACGCATACCCTAAAAATGAAAGCTCCTTTCCCGCGTAAATTTAATACATTGTAATGAAGCGGGGAAGGGGTCATATATATAGCCAATAAGATAAAATCGGCTTTTACTCCGATTCTACGCGTCGCTGACTACAGTATATCAAGTTTTGATTAAGAAAATAAGGTCGTGCGACTAATCCTATAAATTTTATATAGAAATATGTAAATAATATAGTGTGATTTTTTGAATAAAGAACAAACGGGGAGCGGGGAATCGTTTAACCGTTAAAAAGCAGGGATATCGGGAACACGTATAACAGTAATATAAAAATAGGATGAGTCCTTATATCCCTCGCTTCCACTTATACTTCCATTATCAACTTAGTAAAAAGTTAAACGAAACTCTGCTCCACGGTCAATAAGTGGTTTAATAAGTCTTTTATTTAATCTCTGCTGGCTGAAGATCTTGATCGACGGTTGCAATAAGCGCACAAGTGTACAAGATCCTGTACAATAACAAAAAATAAATTGGTTTTGTGTAAAGTCGGTTTATGGACGATAATTTTACGTGATAACGTCATAAGAAAACATTGATGAAAAATTGCAAACTTTCATGAATTGAATTGGATTATTATCACTGGATTATCATTATTTTGTAGCATCTAGTAATGATAATTGTATCATAATGAGAGATACAAAATAATTATCATTATTTTGTATCATCTAGTAATGATAATTGTATCATCATGAGAGATACAAAATAATTATCATTATTTTGTATCATCTAGTAATGATAATTGTATCATCATGAGAGATACAAAATAATTATCATTATTTTGTATCATCTAGTAATGATAATTGTATCATCATGAGAGATACAAAATAATTATCATTATTTTGTATCTTTCCTCTACTCCATCGATGAATAGACTGGAAGAGAGATAAATACGTCACAAGCCGAACGCTTAGGACGCCTCTCTATCGCTTGTTTCGCGCTCTCGCTCGCACGCTCGGCTCAGGCGGAACGCGACAATGAGTTAGGCTTTTTCGTGCATGTAGCAGCTGTTCATCGATTTATAAGACGTTATTACGTTAAAAATACATACGAAAATACAACATAGAATTGAGATATAATGATAACTCATTTATGGAGAATAAAGTACTTTATTTTATTTGCAATAATTATTGTTACTTATTAAGAGGGCGGTGTAACACAAAGATTAATGTGTAGATTATAATTACATTACATTATTTTCAATTATTGTGCAAATATTTTAATGCAGAAAATTTGATATTCGTAGATGGAGAAGGAATAACATTTTGTAGGGTAGAGAGTATCACAGAACGAATGGGTATTAAACATTTCTATTCATTATGGTATAATTTCCATCATTATAATTGTTTCCTTATGCCACAACAGCCATAGGATTTTTAGCAAGATGGTGTACATAATGTTAAAATCATAACTCTCCTCTCGGCTTTTCCGTAATCGAGTTATAATATTGTCATGCTTCAAACATAACATTATAATGTTTATTTATATTAATACTGAAAGGGTGTGCCTGTATATTTTTCGAAGACATTGTAAAGGGATCGCCAGCGAAATATGACAATATTATCCTACAACACAGCTTACTATTACACGTGTCTACGCTGCTGAAATCGTAACCTTTTTAGTAACTTCAAAAAAAAGGAAAAGAAAAAATTCTCTTAGCTGCGTATGTATATATTGCCTATGTACTTAAATAGTTAATGAATAATTTTTTCATCAGTGACGACGGAGCAAAATGATTCTTAGCCACATATTGCGAATACGCTTTTATGAGGGGCAAAAAAAACACGTTTCTTGTATCTGCCCCCTTCTAATCAATTACTTATTCAATTTTGTTTTGTTGCTGTTATTATAGCGGCAATAAAAAAACACGCTGTAAAATTTTCAACTGGCTACCTATTACTGTCGATAATACACAGCTCGCCGACATACAGACAGACGGACATACAGATAGACGAACATACGGACAGCAGAGGTTTAGTAATAAAGCCTCGTTGGCACCTTATGGTTAGAGAACACTAAAAAAATGTTTCATAGCTTGAATTGAAATAGTTAACGGAAGAACCGTCTGAAAACACAAAAGGCAGAATAGAAATTGTAATGATTACATTCAGTCGAACAATTTCCGCGCATGTACTCACCTCACGGCCGTGTGGCGTGTGCGCCGATTTTCCCGGAGCGCCAAACAGTATATCTATCGAATTATTCGGTGACGTACAATATAATTAATCGGTTCTCGTGTTCCGGTTACATTGGTAGTCCGTCCCTTCAGAGTGCCGTTTAATTAAAAGTTATTACAGCTCTCGTGTAGCGTCGGCAATAAACACAAACGAGTGGTTTCACAAGCAATTTCCCATCGGAGGGGTACGAGAACCGACCGAGCAGATGTCATTAAATCGTTCGGAACGCCGACTGCGATATTAAACTTGCGTTAATTGGAATTTATTCAGATGTCCCACTTTCCTTAGGATTCCTTGTGAAACACTTTATTTACTTACCCGCCGGTGACCGGCCGCGCCTGCGCCCCTGTTCAATTACAACACTTTTGATACCTATTATAAAAATAGGGAAATTATAAAAGGAAAAAATCACGAATGGAAGATTTTTATTTTCATTTCTGATTCTGATCTCGATTTTGGAATAAATCTAGATCTCATTCTCGAAGCTCATTGAGGCCATCCCGGTTCATTTTTCTACCGATTCTAGACCCAGACATAAATACATAAGATTATTAACCTTAATTCTTGTCTTGTTGTTATGTTTATTCCAATGAAGCAAAAGAAGTTTTTATTCTGACCTTTGTAGACATAAGATTTTTAGTCTGTTTAATGTCAGGGATCTTCTTTGGCACAATGTGTGCCTGTCATTGTGACAGAGATGGTCCCTGTCACAAATCGGCATTTAACGTCAATACATACATCTGGCACATTATATATTGTGGCAGATGGATTAATTTACAGCACATTTAAGATCTTCATGAAATCTTTTTTCAGAGAAACCCAAAGAACTTGATGTTCTTACATGTACGTTATTTCGATTTCCACATTGTCATTTTACTAATTTAATAGAAATGATAACAACTTAGTAGTCAAAAGTAAATGTGGAAGTTGCACAATTTTATTTTTAATTGTATAATAATAAATCATGACTTACATAAAGTTGTTATTAGACAATAACTTATATCATGCAAATAAAAGAATTCATATTTCTCAATGCACACCAAAACGTGACCTGTCATCTCGCTCAATAAAATATCAAGTTATCGCGACGTGTAATCTCCGCGTGGACATTATTCATTTACCACAGAAACAATCTATTTTTAGTTTTAAACTACGTTATTTTTCGACGATATACTATCGTTCAACAATAAAAGACAAATAAAAAAAACGTAAAGACAATAAAGTGTCCAGTGATCTGTTGCGTGATCTACTTCTCCTTATAATTCTGTCAACGTGCATTTCTTGGCATCATTTTTAATTGTGCCTCAAGTACCCAAACTTGTAGAAAAGAGAATAAAAGTAGCTAGAAGACAAATCTTCTCCGTATCTTCAAAATCATCTTTTCCCCTTAGCATCTTTTTTGCATTGTTGGAAGGATTATTCAGATATAAGTAGTATTTATAGCAACCATAACCTAAGTGCTTTTCCAACAAATTCTATAAAGTGAACAAGGCAGTGAAGTTGCTTTGCGACATGAGTACCTTACTTGTTGAACACTTTGTATAGACGGAAAGTGATGTTGAGAATCGGATAAAGTAAACCTTTTTCCTTTTATTAAACATTCTCAATGTCTTTTTTAAAGTTTACCTAGTTATTATCTCTTCGGTCGTATAAAAGTTGTCAACAAATGAGTAATGGCACTTTGAACTGATTGGTGTTTAAGATTTCGTTCCAATTTACGTAACTCATAATTGAATCGTTTCGTCAAAATTAATAAATTAGGAGTGAACCTTTAACAAGATTACACGGATGACGCGGTGAGTGGTAGGTGCTATGATGAGAGTATAATATCGCGGTGATGTTAAGTAATGCACTTTTCGCGAGTATTATTTATTTAATTAATAGCGTAATTTTCATTTATAAATTTACCTTATGTTCCTTATTTACAAGAAGCACGTTTGTGTTGATTGTGGTCAGTCACCTATCATCCTTGCAAAAGGACTCCTTAAGGAGATAAAGGTATATCCGCGGGCTCCAGAAGACTTCGCGGTCCCATCGAGCGGATAGCGACCTATAGAACCTTTGAAAGCTCTTGCTATAATGAAAACCATGTGATTGGCGACACATCGTTCGATCCTGTTAGTGTAGTTTTGGGACCTTGGTTACTGTTGTAGTATGTGTTCGATGTGCTTTTGCAACTAGTGTTTCGTGTCAGGTTTTAATCATTCCACTGCTAATTCAAGATATTCCCTCCCAAAATATTTTTTTCCAAATTGAGGGGCTAGGCCCTCCAAGCTGGCCGAGAGTGAGTTAAGAGCTGCTGAAGAACGGTAGCCGAAGATGGTCTCCATTGCACGAAGCGAGTGTTTTAATTCGATATAATTTAAAACTCATTGGTCAATCGTCCGTGATCAAGATTCCAAATAGGAATATTCTGATTCAATATCAACATTCTTAACCACCCTGCACCACCGCTCTAGAATTACTTTATAACAAGTTTTGATCTCCCTCTTGCTGGGACATAACCCTCTCAAAACTTTTTATTTCAGTTTGAGGCTTTAGACTTTAAGTCCTGCGCGTTGGTTTAATGCAGATTGGGGGTCGACAACGACCGTCGTCGCCGATGCGATGACGACGTCCGCGACTGATGGCTCGATGTGCTCTCGGAGGCACGGAGCGATTGGTGGTCACGTTAAAATACTCATTGGTCTGATCGCCCGTGGTCAGGATCGATCCAAGCACCTCCCGGTTCAAAGGTAATGCCTAAAGACCGGATTATATGCATTTGCATATTTGCATATGCATTTGCATATTTTAGCCATTCTCAGCAGTAATAGCATATTTTACCTAAGATCTAGTTATGATGCATATTATCGGTACATTTACAATATTTTTCCCTGTGCAATGCACTCACCCTGCGTTCCGAAATGCGATAAAAGTGATAATATCGCGAATTCGACCAAATTTAATAGTCACAAAATATAAGGGCTATTGTGTAATAATTGTGACTTTGGCCGGATACGCGATATTATCCTTTTTACTGCATTTCGGAACGCAGTCAGTAGCCGTGCGCGTCTTTTGTTTTGACAGTTACGATAATAAAATGAAAGAGACAGAAGAGCGTCGCGCTCGCCTACTACAAAGTCGTTCCACCTATTACGCATATAAATTGTTACTTATTCATACTTGATCATTGATCTGCAGTTTAGTGTTTTATTTATTTGAGTGAAATTTGATGCGTACCATGCCTTCGGAAAAAAAAATTTGGTTGCCTGTAAAGTCGGTATACGGGCGAAAGTTTTACGTGACAACGACTTTGAATGGTAAAATCATTTTAATGTGAATATTCATTCGTATAGTAGGAAGAAGGATGAAATAATAGTAACAATTTAAAACATTTATTTATACAAAGAATTATATTTAAAACATTAATTTATACAAAGAATCTCGCACTGAATTTCATATTAACAAAATTTTATTTTTACCTTTACACATACATACGTATTTATATACAAATATACATACAATAACTTGCAATACATTTGCAAGCTATGCACTAATTCTCTAGTGCTGCGCGCGCGGCAGACCGATCATAGTTGAGTGGGAGAGAGACGCAAGGCATTCGGCGGGCCTCTCTCTCGTTCGGTGACTCATCGTTACGTTACCGAGCGTTACACTTTTTCATAAGTGACTCCCAGCCGCAACCTAATTTAAGACGTTGTCACGTCAAAAAGTGTAATCGTGGATAACTGACTTTCCTGGAACATTTACATACGACGGAAATGTTTTGTACTGTCGAGTTTGCGAGACAAATATTTCGTGCACAAAAAAATTTCAAATAGACCAACATATCAAAACAAGTCTTCACATCGCAGGATTGCAAATGAAAGGTCCACGACAACAATTTTTGGGGATTCCTAAAATTTATCATATAATTTCGCATATTCTGCCAATTTTCGTGCATATTTCAAGCATTTTTTATGCATATTTGCTTGCATATAACAAGCTTTTTATGTTGCATATAATCCGGTCTTTACAGTAATGCCCCTAGCTACTGAGCCACCACAGACGGCATGTGACAATAATAACTAACTCATTAAACGTTTTGATACGAGTGCGTGTTTCTTTGTGTTTGATTTTTATGCTCACAGGTTAATGCCACTCTCTACTGACTGTGGAGCTTTTTATAAATGCAAAAACTTACTCTTTGCTTATACAAACCCTTATTTTATTAACTGGCTGTTTCCTAGTGAACATTTTAATAACTGGAAAAGTTATAAAAATGGAGATTAAAAATACTCAACCATCCATACGAATAAATGAGAGAATGCTGCTTTTCTACCTGTTATGTTTAGACGGCTAAGTCCCTGAACCGATTTCGATGAATTTCAGAATGTAAAGATTGCTTCTGCTTTGGAAAAATACATAGGCCACGTTAAAAAAAAATAATCTCTAAAAAGGATAAAGAACGATAAAAAGAACAAACCATACTAAAAACATGAAGCACTAATGTACTTGCAAGTTTTATAATGTGTACTAACTATGCATTTTTATCACACGACGCACCGTGTGCACACCCCCATTCCTTCTCCTTCGCTGCTTGAGATGAGAATTTTGACGGGATCGATATAAGACGAAAACATTTATTCTAGTCTACACGAAAATGTCTACACGAGCCGCCGACAAAAATAATGGAAAACATATAATTTTGTTTTCAGCCAAATCCAATCAGTGTTCAGTCAATAAAATGACTACGGGAGTTTTAAGTTTTCTTCAAGACACAATTATTTAGAAAAGGAATATAAAGGACTGGCTTCAGAATGTATTTTCAGAATACCAAGTTTCAACGGTACGATTATGGTTAAAAACATAGTGACGCTATCTCTAGAATTCTAATGATTAAAAGTGCCGTGTTTGTATTCAAATAACTCGATAATAGAGCGGTGCTCAGAAACTTTGAAAATAATGGCGAAGGAAGAACTTCCAGCTTGTGCTCGAATATGTGCATTGATGGAGGGATTCCTACAAATAAGTATTTAAAGATCTGATGTGTATTAGAGCAATAATTTATGGCATAAGTGAGAAGCAGTCAGCTTAGAAACGGCATATTTACGCTTAAATAATGAGTTTATGAAGCGTAGAACTTTAAGCACCCGATTATTTTCGACGCCTATTCCACGTTATCCTTAGGAAAGTGCAAAATACGGCATCTGCGCCTATGCACGACCGTGTACGCTCAGCGACCTGCGGCCGCCGGCAGCTAGCGGATACATGGAAATCGTTCAGCCAAAGGTGGGCCCGGCATAGATTACTGTTGCTACAACAATATCAGCTCCTGTTTTACATATTACACGCTGTGAACAATTAGAGCACGCGACCGCGCCCGGCCCGGCGCTCGGGGTCCCGCTCCCTCGCCGAAATCAGTTTATGTAAATTTCGAGATCTCCTCGAAACTTCCTCTCAAAATATTCATATTGCATTAAACGCGCCGCACTCTTCTCGACGTGGTACGTCTCCATCGAGAGAAAGTTATCCGTTTAGAGATTTACGCTTGTAAATGATGGGTGATTACTTCCTTGCGCGGATTTTAATGTATCAATTTCATGAATAAAAACGTTTACGCCTTGCTAACTTTTTGCAATTATATTTGCCAGGCGCGTTAGAGGAAATGTTGATAATGTAATTACAGAAAGTAATGAATATGCCCTTACACTGGCTAATAACATTTTACACCACGTATTCTATACTTAAATAAAGGATACAGCCTTGTTTCTTTTAGTTTTAACCTCTTTAGTGCCTTACTCTTGTTAAATGTATAAAAACACATATGCGAATATATATTGCAATGGGCAGACTTAATATTGATTTTGTGCATATTTTTCTAGTGCATTATTAAATAGAAAATGATTCCGGCCAAGCGTTACTTCATAAACAACAATAGTAATTTTCCTAATCGACATTTTATCAATCTCGTTAAACATCTTGTGATTACATCAGATTAACTATTTCGCTCTTTTTCATGCAGTATGTTGCGATAACCGGAAGTTAATAAGAAAGTAGTTGCATGCTGATACTAATGCAACATAATAATTAAATTCAAGCAGTTCTTGTTTACAAAATGCACAGCTTATTACAAACTAGCTGGCCGACCGAGCTTTGCTCGGATTATTTTTTGGATACAATAAGTGTATAAAACACTGTTAACATACCAAGTTGTAAAACTAATGTCACTTCATTAAGCTGATTAAAAAACAGTCCATTATCACCAGTAAAATACCAAGTGTCGTAATATTAAAATTGGAAAATATGGTTGTCTGAGGCGATTTTAATGTTTCCAAAATATTTTTTTAATGATTTCTGTGCAATTTGTAATATTCGACATATTTTACTACTTACTTACTGCTACTAATGAGATCGTATTGAGATCTAATTGAGATCGTAGTTTTATCTTTTAACACAAGATGGCACTCGTTCCCCATTGAATGGACCACAACTGACGACTGACACATTTTCAACTTAATATTCCAAAAACAATCATGAAAATAAAAAAAATTAATATTGAATTTATTTTTGATAAAATTAATCTTAAAAAAGCAACCGGGAAGTGGATTAAATTTAACTTGCAAGATAAAAATGCTTGTCATAATAATAAAAATTAAAAAAGCGTGATAAAAAAAAAGAAATAAAAAAAAATCAAGATGCACCCCAGGCTCGAACTCGGGATCTTCTGCACAGAAAGTATACGCGATAGCTGCTGCTCCGCGGCAACTGTAAAGGCCGGCGAAATATCTATATACATTTAGTAAGTAAGCATTCATATCTCGGCTTTTAATTTTTTTTTGGAAAATCGCGTTTTCCCGGGAAAAACACCTATGTAGATAAACTTGAAACACTAAACTTTATCTAAATATAAATTTTTCATGAAAATCGTTAGAGCCGTTTCCGAGATAGCTGGTATATATAAACAAACAAATATACAAGAATTGCTTGTTTAAAGGTATTAGATTAAGAGATGTATTTCTTTGTGTATTATATTAATTTTGACAGTTATCAAACTTTGACGTAACGGAAACTAAGTAAAAAGTGGTAAAATAGATAGAAGGCAGTTACGAAAGAACTTGACTTAGCATCATACATTGAAATGATATTTGGGAAAGATAGCGCCTGTTAGACTCCGCGACGCCCCTCACACTTTTTCGCATTTTTGTCTCATTTTTATTGCTATCTCCCTCGTCGTGTAAACGGGTCGTTTTTTTTCTAGAGGATTCTTCGACATAATTGTATTAATATGTCGACGCTTTCACGTGTGTTCCCTAACAGAAGTTTATTAATATCAGCGAAATTCAAGGGGCTTTTCCAATTACCTGGAACTAAATCTAGAACCAGGACAGAGACGTGGACCGACATCAAGATAGGAAATAGCATCGAGAATGAGCATATACGTCTATGTGTAACCAAGGGCGTGCTCTATAAACGTTATATTATAAGTCGGTAGAGGAAGCCATCCCATGATATTTTCAACTATTCCTAGAGATTGACCTCTTAGATTTTTTAACTATAGACGAAAAATAGCAATGCACGCTCGTTTAGATTCGACGGTGTAAACGGCGGATCGTCCGAGCGGACGGAGTCGCGGGCGAAAGTTAGCGTTCCTTTTGAAATCTTTTTTGGATGTTCATTCAATAATTTCGGCGTCAAGTAAAAGAATACATGTCCAATTCTCTAAACGTATTTATTTTCTTTTCTTATAATACAAATAACATTATATACAAGGTTTAAAGTATTATTACAATATGATAACGCAAGCAAGGTATAACACATAGTACATATTTACGTAACAAAATTCGTGATGTACATTATTTGAAACGAAATTGTAGAAAAATAGTTGAAGTTATTTACAAGTAAAGATTAAAGAAGAGTATACACTAACATTTTTAATCAAATATGTAGTTACGTTTTGCAAATATTAGCAGATATTTTTTTGTATTGTAACATTGTTTTACGATTGGGAATGTTATCAATTTTGAACCGTTTGTTCGGACTAAATGTGAAAACTCTTAGAAGAAATATACTGAAAGAATAACGCAAGAAACAAATCGTTTGCGAGGTTGAGTAACTTTACCACCTATATTCGATTGTGTAAATAAATTAATAACTTAGAAGTTACAATCTGTCGGAGATTTGAGACCCGACAAATAAAAAAGTATTATTAATTTAATCGTTTACTATATACAAAATCGCAATGATATTTTTGTCATAAACACTGGTTCAATTTCAAATTACTAGAGAGGAAAGCTATAAACACCCGTTTAACAATTCGAATTGGATTTAAAGTAGATTTTTTTTTTGCCTACAAGAAAAAAAATATAATTGCGACTTATACATGTAAGGTATTGGCACTAGATATATTATTTGAAAACAAGCTAATTGTACGTTGCGGTGTCGAGTTTGGTTTTATATGCTTTACTTATCTAGATATAGTTAGGTACCCTAATATTTTGTATTAGTTTTTTATGTACACGGCACATTTTTTTTTGGGTGATCTTTAATCCACAAAATCGAAACGCACAATTCAGTGCTTCTATATTTACAGGACTTATCTACTCAAAGGTGCATTGAATCGTCATTTTTTTTTTTGGCAGACGACATGTGTTTCACAACACTTTCCCTAATTCCGTATGGCAAATTTTCATGAAAATGATAAGAAAAAAAACCGTTTTCTTCCCTATGAAAAAAAAGGCAGCGTTTATCGATAGAGATCAACGAGACGCGATCGATCGCCTTTCAGTCGTACATCGCGTAAAATTGATTGGAACAGCGACATCTTCGGCATAAATACTGTTCCTTATTCATTTGCTACTATTTTCCATAATATTTGTAAAACCTTCTCTATACCTGAAATATTTTAGATGTTAAAATACATTTACATTTAAAACTGCTGTTTATTATTTATTTTTGTGCACGTAAACGATTGGATTGAAGTTGTTTTTTTTTAATTATTTTTAATGTGCTGACAATTTTGAATTTGTTATTTACATCGAAATAAAATTCAATCATTTTCAACACAGCTCGAATCGTACTAAACGAAAAATATGGACGAATCACGGGGATTTCATAAGGGAATCGAATTCGCTTTGACACAATCATATTGGATGAGCGCCTATCGACAGTATCACAGCAGCGGCGCGAGCGCACGCAGTCCGCGAGAAGATGCCTACAATTTTGAACAAAAGCTTCAAGCTTGCGGACAATTTGATTGACATTCATAATTAATCGATTCCGTTTGGGTTATAGTTTCCTGTAGACGGAAATTAACTTTGTATACGCGAAGGAACATCTAGGCCATTGAGAATTCTTTGCCAGTCAAGAAAAAATGCGTTTTTAATATACCATCTAATGTTGCTAACTTGCGGTAAAAACATATATCGATATATAAAATTTTTTAAAGTTAATTTCTTTTTTCTTTTTTAGTATTCAGCGTGGCAGGTCGCGTGCACTTTACGCCGTTGCATTAACAGCATAAATATTTTTGAACCAAAAAAAAGAGTGCATTTCAAATAAATAACCGGCCTTCACTATTGTCGCGTAATTTAAATGTCGATTATGCGTTTATCGAATACATTAAAATATAGACTGAGTTATCATCAATTTATGACCGTATAATTCGAATATTTGGCTCGAATATTTTTAGTTTCTAACATAATAGTAGTATAAATATATACATCTCGTTATAAATGTGCCAAAATGTCTATCTCCGAAGAAGGTTGTGACGTTTCGTTGAGCGCCGGCGACCCGGACACGGTGACGATGACGGGCTGCGCGTCCGTCTGCACTATCGTCACCAGGTGCTCCGGGTTCTTCTCGTGCTCGGCGCCGTTGGCCAGCTGCTGCGCCAGCTCGTCGCCGTACTTGAGCTCGATGGGCGCGATGGCCAGGTCGTCCGCCGGCGTGACGGCGGCGGCGACGCGCGGCGCGCGGTACGACGGCGGCCCGCTGTACTCGGAGCCGCACCAGCCCGCTACGCTTGCGCCTCTGTAATATTAGAAGAAGTGATTAATCAGAAGAAGTAATTAATAAATAATAAACCGCTATTTTGATTTTCCGTAATTTTAACGCACCCAGTGGCACTCGCGCCACAGAGACAAATAAACTACGTATAACCTATTGATATCGCTTTATAAATATATATGTACCCAACCCAACTAAGTAAATACATATTACTTTTGCAATACATTTTTTGTTAGCAAAAATATTAGAATTCTGAGTTAAGTTCATCCTTTTTCTCCCCTGAAGAGATGAAATTTAAAATACTTTTCCTAGTGAACGTTTTATGGAATCTACAGTTCATTCAAATTTTATTTTTCTTGTATTCAATGTTTACTCTGCGCCGTGTATTAGTTATTATATGAATTACTAGCGACCCGCCCCGGATTTGCACGGGTCGCAATAATTATCTATTGCCAGATGACTTCTAATGGATGGATATAAGCGTTCGTGTGACGAAGTCAGGCGTGAAATAATCGTTTCCTTTAGTCGATTCCGTCCTGTGAGTGAGCGTTCCTGTGACCCACTCTCCCTCCATCACCCTAAAACCTTCCACCATCAGCTTAATTCTTCTTCCATCAGATATCCTATTGCAACTTAATATTTCTACCCAAGAGATCGACAACGCACTGGTAATTTCCGAATTAGCGAGTGTCCATAGACAGCGGTGACCACCTATAGTCTGGTGGCTGGTACGTTTGATCTTCGATAATGCTATATAAAAAAATCTGTTGATTCAATCGCTACCAAACTTTACAGGATCACCCGCTAGGTTAATCCTAAAAATTTCATTAAAATTGGTCCACTGGTTTTGGAGATCATGGAAAACATCACACACACACACATCGCCTTATATATATATAGATGTAATGGGCTGTAGTATACTTAACATTATATATTTTGAAATACTTTTGTTAAAAGCTGAAATTTGATAACTGCTTGCATATTTTTCTTTTTATTAGACTGTGCATTACAGTGTCTAACGGCCGCCATTTTGATAATATTGTGGTATCACCTATTTCAGGACACTTGGAGTGTTTAAAGAAATACAATGATATGTCATTTATTAAATTCGGTTCAGCCAAACACTGAACGCATAACACTCATTTTTGCAGTTGTGTAAAAATAATATATTTTACTGCGGCCATCCATACATGAATTTATGATGTTTTAGACGTTAACAACTTTCCCGTCTAGCTTAAATTTGAGATTGTCAGTATTGCAAAATTCCGTATGAAAAGTCTATAATCTATACATATATATATATATATATATGTCCTAGACCTTTATTTATTTCATAGACGATGAGAAATGATAACTTGACTTTTTATAAATACTGTGTATTTATGGCATGAATTCAGGCAATCAATAATAATATCGCCTAATCGCCTACAAATAAAATGTATTGCATTCAATTTCTGCTCTTTACATACACAACGTACTTTTCACTATAATACTTAGTAGGATTTTAGTATACATATATAAATACATTGATGTTAAATAACACAAAAGAGATTGTTCGCTATAAAATCGGACACCCGACTGAAGATCAGATCACGGCGGTAGTAGGTTGTGGTTATTTTGGCAAGTTTTTTCAACAATTTGATATTTAATTAACTTATGTTGTATTTTACGTTGGGATTCACTTAAATTATATTATATTATTATGATTATACTAAAAACACTATAAAATATATTTTTGAAATGTTGACCGGGTGAACGGTTTTAAACGAGAAAGAATATAATAGTTTTTGAGTTTCCAAATAAATTATGATTTTTTTAATGGCCACTGAAAATATTGAGTGGGTCCATTGATTAAGAGCTAAAAATTGATCAAGGAAATACTACAAATTTCAATGCTGTACAAGTCTATTCAGTTTCTATAAATTATTAAAATTAATAATACCTACAATATTTACATATCACTATGAAGCATTCTTAACAAAATCATCTTTTTGAATTAAGATTCGAAGAACAAACATGCTGGGCGGGTGAAAGCTTTACCGCCGTACGCCCTCTGTTGACGTCATTATGACGTCACAACGATATATACTCTGTCGTTTTAAGCAAACGTTGTTGATCCATAGACTAGCGATGGTCGCGTCAATACCTGACTAGACTAGCTGAGTTGGACCTGTAGGTGGGCGGCGGCGACACCGCCGGCGCACTTCTGTCCAGTAGAAGTAACCTGCAAACGGATGTGTTTATTACGTACAAATGATATTGACGCCATCAAACACATTCATGAGTATAGGTATAAGTGTCCGACTGTTATTCAACAAAGGGTTGATAAAAATGTGACAAAACATAAAAACAAATAAATAAATAGTGGCTTATATTTAATTTGCGTTCCATTAGCGTATAGCGAATTTCATTAGAATCGTTTTAGGTATTGTCAAATTAAACAGTAACTTTTGTTTAATGCGCAGGTGTGTTCTGTCAGTTTCAATAAAATCGATTCAGCCATCGTCGATTTATAATAAACATACAAGCAGACAAGTATTTAAAGTAGCTTACAGCTTTCTTCCGGGTTCAAGCTATCTCTATACCAAATTATAACCGGTTTAGCTATACAAGCGAACAGACAGAATTACTTTATAATTTTATTCAAATATAATACATTAAATACTTAGCACGTTTTAACAAGAATAATCCAGTCGAATTTTTTTATAGTAAGCTTAGTATAGAACATCATCTTTAATTTTTTTTAAAGACAAAAATCGATGGCGATTTAAGACAAAAATTTAAGACAAATGGCGTCTAGATTTGAATGGCCAGGTAGCGGGCTTAAGGAGCTAGTTCAAGCTCATGTCGCTCGTTCAGGAATCGAACTCAGAACATTCGATATTTGAAGTGCATTTATTACCCATCGATATTGTCGAACTTGTGTCTTCTAATAATTCAAGTGACTCAAATGCTCAAAATTTATATAAAAAAAAAACAAATAATAAAAAAACGCCAAGAGCATGTCGGACCATGTTCAGTGTAGGGTTCCGAAGTCATTATCATAAAAAAATGCACTATAGATGAAAAAACTACGTTGTTATACACAGAATAGATATAAGCACTTTAGTCGCTTATAAATTAGAGAAACAAGTAGATATGTCGACTATTGCTATTAAAGTAGTGTAAATTAAAGTGCACCCGCAAAAGAGCGTATCTTCAGGGCACTTACGTTCTTTTTGTTGATGAGTGCAGTTTTTCAGCAACAACTCAAAAATAATATATCTGTTCATGTTCAAAATAATTTTCGTTGAAAGTATTTATTAAGCGTTACCTTCTTTATTTTTATGGTTTTGTATATGTTTTGGACATATGATTTAGAAAATAAAAGGGGGCACACAATTTCTACTGGTTTTGGGAACGTCTATTTCTGAAATTGTTCACGTAATCAAAAAAATTGCTTAAAAACCTTAAAATGTTTTTAAAAGGACTGACGAAATATGGGCCACACCATGTATCCCTAAAAAATTTTTTCAACTTCTATTACATGTATGGGGTGCCCCTCCTATAAATATTTATTTTTATTATTTAACTACCAAACTAAGTAACGGCTTATAGAAGACACTTAAAATCCAAATTTCATGAATATACGTCATGTAGTTTTTGAGTAAAATGCCTGTTACATCCATACGGACGGACGAACATGACGAAACTATAAAGGTTCCGTTTTTGCCATTTTGGCTCGGAACCCTAAAAAGAACTTTTTATAAAATGTTATAATAACAGGTTATATCTTACAAATCAAGGTCAATAATTGGTTTCATTAAAGCGAAAACTAATATCTGTTCCTGTAATATATGTATACTTTATTGAATTGTTAACTGTATAGCATCAATATAACGCTATCGAATTACAAAGTTAGGTTACGTACCTATATTGTAAACAGATTGTCGAGGCACTCCAAATCCATTGTAACAATATTTGATGTGCGATAATCGAAGCACGTCAATACGAGAGCCGCGGGCGCCCTCTCTATTTACAACAATCTAATTCGCAAACACGTGCGTATTACATTAGATATACGATATATCAATCGGCATCCTGTCGAAGAGATGTGTCGAACCTTTATGTTCATAATAATATTAATATTTTTTTTTGTAAACACGCTCTAGATGGAATCATTCTGTATACAGAAAAAGGAATGAGTATTATATAGAGATTATATTGACATTGGGTCTAAATTTAGAGTAGCGCGGACGAAGAGCGGCGACGCCAGCGCGAAAGTATCAACTACGTGTCCAATCGCTTTTTTCTTATCTCAATCGAGCGAGGTTGGGCGTTTCCGATTTGGAGAAGATGCAAATGTTGGCGAAACTAGGTCGTCTCAGTTTATGGCATAGCACAGCATAAATGGAGTAGACGAGAGTCTAGGTTGACATTGTTTTTAATTTTGAATCGCTCCGTTACGAACTCCAAAGATTTCAAGTGAAATCGGTATTTTGTAACATGTATGCGAAGTCGCTAAGAATGATCATTTTAAAGTTTGAACGTCGGTATTGTTATTTTCTTATTATTTATTCCCAAATGCACATCAAGATCGTGGAAGTGTAGCGATTCTACACTGGGATAATATAGAGATATAAAAAATTTAATTTCACAGAAAACGCAAAAGCCGGTCTCACCTGAGCCTGTACTCGTGCATGGAGGCCTGGTAGCTGGGCGGCGGCGGCCGGTAGTGGAACTCCGGGTACAGCATCGCCGCGTAGGGGTGGTGCGGGCGCGCGTAGCTGGGCGGCAGGCGCGGCACCAGGCGCCGGCACGACGCGCGCCGCAGCCCCAGCAGCGCGCAGGGCCCGCCGCGCGCGCCCAGCCTCCACGCCAAGCCCGCCGCCGTCACCAGCACCACGCCTATGCCTGGTGGATTTTGAATAATGTCATTAATAGGTATCGACAGACTCTTACAAACAAAAAGAGATAAAGGAAGTCTCATTTTAAACGTAATTCGGTAAACCGTTTTTCTTGTCTTCAAAAATGACATCTGGTATAATACGAAAGCTCAAAGAAATATTTTAATTTTTCAATTTATCCTTCATTTTTCATGAATGAAACATCTATCTATATCTATAGTAATATGTGTACGAGAATTGACATTTTAGTCGTTAAAATTAAGATGTGAACACCAAAAACATTGAAACAATGGAGTACTTTACTATTTTTTGTAGTGAGTAAGAGTGTAGTGAAAAAGTTTTCTCAATAGGTATGAAAATACTTGAATAACGGCTTTTTTTAAAATGCCAATTAAACAGAGATAGCACTAATGCTCCGTGACGTCATTGTTTACTAGAGCCATATAAGGTAACGTTAAATTGCGTTTTGCAAGAAAGAGATGGCATAGAACTTTTGATGGCTTATAGTTTATTGTTTTTAAATCGATTTTAATTTTGATTTCACTTTAAGTCACCATGTCAAGTTGGCTTACATAATTCACCAACATATGTAACATTCTAAGTATCAGTAAACTACTGATACTTAGAATGTTAAAAAATATTCGTTATGTTACAATGTTATGTATGTCGGTCGTAACCTGACATCGGTGTCAATTAAAATCGGGATTGTTGAAGGTTTCGGAATGATACCAGCACGTACAGATCGAAATAAGGATTAGAAGTGGACATCGTGATCAACTGCACGACCGAGAGAAAAAGATATAGGTACCGAGATAAATATTGGAATTACAGGAGAGGGTTGGAATGGGACGGTACATAATTAATGCTGTTGTCTAAGCTTGTTGACTTAGTGTAAAAGTTTTCAGCTACTCTCGAGTCGAACCTAAAGAAGTTTCACTTTCGAAAACGAGTACGAAAGCAAATAACCACACGACAAACTCAATGTACGACGTCGTATTAAAATTTGTTGACCTGTCGTGTATTCAAAAGGATAGGAATCAAACATTTCCACATCACAGTGATCGATTATTGCAGTGCTGATGGACGTACAGATTGGCGGCGCCGCTTTGGTGCCACTCGCGGCCGTGCCGGTGACGCGTGCAAATTGACCGGCGATAACGCGTCGGCCGCGGGCCGCGACAGCGTTGTCGTTTGTCCCGGACGCTAATGAATATCCGATTAATTCCGCTCCGAAACTCATTTTAAGTTTAATTGAAAACTTCACCCCCAGCGAGGGCTGCCGTGAATACCGGCAGCCGGCTTACGATTATGGCATATGAACCGTATTACTAATCGTAATTCAAATGAGGGACTCGGTTGCGCGGCGCCCCGCACTAAATTCGCTCAACATATGTTCGAAAATACGGTTCTAATAATAGATAAAGTTTAAAATTGCGATAACGGGACCGGAATGGTTGTGCTGGTGTTCTAAAATTTGGTATATATTCGGAAAGAACGTTTAGACTTTGGAAATAAGACAATGAATCAGGAATTAGAAATAAGTGAGAAAATTAACAAATCATTTTATGTATTTGGATGATTAAAAAAAAGGTGATTTTTTTCTAACTCTTTCAATTGCATCTTGAGAGTTCATTGGGTTAACACTTTTTTAGAAAGCTTTTATTTAATTTGCCGTGTTAGTGTGTGGGTCAAATCTTCGAAGCTAAATTAGAACCATTTCCTTACGGTCGATTGGTTGGAAATTCGGTATACTTGGGTATCTCCGATAACAATGAAATAATATGGTACCATGGAGCTGATCTGATAATAGAGTCGGAAGGTGGTCGTAGGAACTTCTGAACTAAAGAAAGTAGACCCATCGTGCTTGTGCTTGTTTGATTGCAAGCAAGTTCTTGGTAAACACTCCGGTGATACATGATATCCATGGCCTGAAGATGGAGTCGGAAAGTGGTAAAAGCGACTCTGTAATACAACCACGCATCCATATCGAGTTTGTAGTCACTTGTTTTATCCTAGTACACTCTGGTCCTATATATCTAGGTTCTGAAGATAGACACGAAATCTAGAAACGAAAGATAAGTATAGGAACTGCTGAACTACACTGTAGAGACTCATTGTGTCTGGGTTCATTTTATTTGGTTTTACAAATACACTGTACTTTCCAGGATCTGGAGATGGAGCTGGAAGGTAGCCAAATTAATTCTGTTATAAAATGTTGCAACCCTATACGGTTTGTAATTGCAGAGATCGGTGAGATGGTCATCGTTAGCATTGGTCTGGCACCTGTCTAGGAGAAGGGAAACTCCAAAATCAAATTAGGACTGCAATTTTCGGCAGGCGCAAGTAAGGTTCAACCTAAAATCAGCGGCGGGATGTAATGCATCCAAGTGAAGAAGAGGCCACGCTGATGTACTGGAATGCAATAGGGGGACGAAAACTATATTATCGCGAACAAACCACCTCAAGGCATCAGGGCGCAGGGCACATCCTGTTGTAATTAAGCCCTTTCCATGCTATTGTGATCACTGGGGAGGTTGACTCTTTAATTATCCGATACTTGCGGGAACAACATGGGGAAAGAAACATTTACAGAAAAAAAAGAAGACTAGAAAAAGCCAGGAACAAAAATAAAGAGAAATTTTGTAAAGACGATGATGAAAGAAAACGCGTGTGATTATAAAATAATAATGATGCATTACTAGATATGTACAGATTACGGCAAAAATAAAAAAACTAAAATAAAACTATTAATGAAAAAAGGTTTTTTATAAACATGCTTTTATTCAATAACTCAACTGCTTGAAAACAAAAGAATAATTTTATGCAAGGGTTATGCCGATGAACATTATTTATATAGATGAATATAATAAAATAAATCGATCGAAATCCTGCATAAATCTATCTACTTATACAGGCACGACATAAGAATAATTATGAAAAAAATATAAATAATTGTGCCTAATATTTTATTACATCAAGTAATTTCAAAAGCTTATAACATAAACAGAAAACAGAGAAAGAGGAATTTAAACTAAATAATTTCTTGCACGCTACAAGCTTTTGAAATTATTTGATGCATATTAGGTACAATTATGTATGCTTAATTTTTCATTGAATATCCTAAAATCGTATCTATATCATCAGAAAGTTACATGCAGGATTTCAGTTGATTCATCTGTACGAATAATATTCATCAGCACAACCCCTGTACAAAATTATTATTTTTGTTTTAGTACAACTTTTTGAATAAAAGCTTATTTTTAAAAAGTTTTTTTTATTAATAATGTTTCTACTACTGGCTTTTACCAGTGACTTCATGGGCAATGGACTTTAGACTTAGATGGAACGTGACTTGGATTTTAAGTTAGCTGCGAACTATGAAACTGTGAAAATAGAAATCCGTTTAGAGGTTTTCTGTGATTCGTGACCAACAGACAGAAAGACGAAAAGACCTTAAAACAATTGTTTTTCATACAGACCCCTCTAAATGAGTGTATCTAGTTCATCTCAATTAGTACGTCTAAAGTCCAAAACATTCCTATTAGACAGGCGCAGCCCCCGTCAGTTTCATGATAATATAGATAGACATACACATACCGTAATTTAGACTCATATAAATCTTTGTGAATATATATTTTACAGATTATAATAGAACCTTAATCTTCGGACATTTTGAGGTCGAATTGTTCTCTAATCTGCAATAATACGATACCGTAATAAAATACCAATCCCGCTATACGTACATAGGGACCGTGTCTCTAGATTACCACGCCAACTAGTAACTAAAATTTGTATCTTTCGGGCAAAAACATTAACACGTGCTTTATCGTTTATTTACTTTTATTGATATATATTTATAAATTTTGGGCAATATCTTTAACGTTGAAGTCATTTTAAATTACAAGATATACAAATCGGGAATTTAGAGTAAATTAGCCAGTGAAATTTTATTATTTTTCGCTGAGAAGTTATAAGTGCTACACAGAAAAATGATAAAGGTGGTCAGAGTACAATTTGCTCAGAGCACAAACTTTACGATTTTACTTAACGTACGATTATTTACGTGGCAATCCAATTTTTTTTTTAATTTTTATGTAATATAAAAAAAGTTTTACTTCCACTATATTTGATGTATACACGGATATAAATATTCTTTCACCGTTTAAGTTATTTATACTTCAGTTACTATTGATTAATATTTCGAATCGGAATCGGACTTCGGATCGAAAACCTTATTTGATCGTCTTTTTTAATTTTTAATAAATTACTTCATTAATTATTGCAATATTTTTGAACTTTATTGTGCGTAAATTTAACACCAGTGTGCGCGAACTTCGGCAGAATAGTGCGCCTTCTATATCTTCCTACGGCCGGTGCAGAAGTATTAAGTAACTATGGAATATTGTCATTTACCCATATGATCGTTCGATTTGTGAAAACTGGATCAAGGTGACTTTCGTGAAGTCCGCTTCGGAACTTTCATCTCGTCGACAGCACGAGCGTGTAACTCGGTTTTAATGAGTTATCGAAAAAGAAAACTGCGGGTTATGCGCCACCGAGCGTGAAACGAGATGCGTCTGGCCGGCCGGGCCCTCGGCGCGGCCAGTCGGCTCGCCGGCCTCTGTGTGCTACGGTGTCTATGTGTATAATAGACAGCTTAATTATAATATACTAGCCGGCCCGGCAGACGCTGTTCTGCCCTTTCCGGTAGGTGGCGTGCCTGTGAATTACGTGGCTGTTGCTCCTCCGTCGTTGACAAGTCGAAACAACTGATAGCGTGAAAATATTTCTCGTGTTCAAATACCGATATATATCTACCACCTATCATGCAGATCTGTTAAACGAATCTCCGCGAATATTGTCTTTTTCCAATAGCAATACAAAAAGCAGTTCAGAAATGAAAACGAACAAAACAATATATTTAAAAATTTAAGATTCTCAAAAATGTATTACCAATCATAAGCATGAGAAGCGTGAGCGGCGCTTTGGGGTGCGGCCTCAGCGCGCCCAGCACCGCGCCCGCGGCGACCAGGCACGCGCCGAGCACGCCCAGCAGCAGCACGCACAGCCGCAGCGGCGGCCGACCGCAGCACGACTTGGGCGCCCCGCCGGAGCCCTCCGAGCAGGCGTACGCCGCGCCCCTGCCGGATCTGACAAATAAACACACCGTTGTTAAATAATATTTTTCAAACCGTGTAACCTTATTTAGTACAATCAACTAGGGTGCTAAAACAATAAATTGAAATTCCGTAATAAATATATATATATATATATATATATATATATATATATATATATATATATATATATACATCATATAAATATCCATTTCAGGTGTTTATTTTGAACTGCGCTCGTTTAATTCTGACCAACTTTAGATCTAAGGACAAGGTAAAAGGAACTCCTTAATTGATGTTAATTATTGTTGTATTTGAATTTAGTTTCTCTTGGAATTCTCATTAACGAAACGAAACGTCTAATAATACCATTCATTTAATTTAATATTCCATTCCTTATTATTCTTTGATGTTATTATGTAAATTCGAAATATCTTCATTTTATAAGTGATGATACATTTAAAATGAATTAATATATTTTACTAATTCATAATTCGCTCAAAAAGCAGTTCTCCTCTCAAGGACAACAAGCGCGGAACTTGAAGCTAGCTCTTTTCAAATTTTATCGCATACAACTCAATGAAATACAAAACTATTAGAGAATGATAACACCGTGTGAGAAATTGAGCTGGTTGTATCCATAATTATTTATCCTTTAAATATTGTGAAATTTTATAGTACCTCTTTTTAACAAAGTATTTGTTTAGTAATGAACTTTAATTTATGTAGGGGAAAATTTAACATACGTTCAATAAGAGCCCTGTAGAAATACAACTCCTTAATAAAGGGGGCATACGGAACCCCCTAAATGAATTAGTGCTAAAAGTCCTAATCTCTTTTTTATCTCGTTACCAAATTTATGCAAAGCGATCATTCCGAATCATCTTTACATATTAATTATACGGATATACAGAAGTGATATATTATACAACATTTGACAATAACAAGAAAATCAAATATGACGAATTTTTTACTTAAAATTATCTACTATAAATAGACTGTATGTATAGCTTAGTATGTGTATATATATATCGATACAGTCTATTTATAGTAGTTGCCACGTTATACTATGTATACATCTATAGTATAGCGTAGCGACCCGTCGCCACACCGTACACGTTACTACATTTTGACTATATATATATACCATTGTATAGTGTGGCGACGCGTCGCCACACAGTGCACTCTACTATAAATAGACTGTTTATATACCCTAGTATAGTGTAGCGACCCGTCGCCACGCCAACAACCCGGTTTACCCTGCGCCTATAGATGTTTCACATCAAAAAAATAATAAAATAGTAATACAAATCATTTTTCAAACTATAAACAGTTCAAACGTTTCGATAATCAAGACAGTGCGTAAACGGAGTTGCACACAATCGGATAGAAAATGAAGTCGCCAATGAGAAATTTCATTTTCAACGCGACATCGTTACCGGACGGCCGCTCGTGCGGGGCCGCGCCGGAGCGCCCGGCTGGCGCACTGCCGCCAGATATAAGCCTATTGCCGCTCGTTTACCGTTGATGTTTCAGCTTTTATCGTATCGTAACAAGAGCGAGAGCTTTTTCACCGTTTAGACGTAGTGATGTACAACATGTCGACAATGCTCCAATTATTATTATCATTAAATCACGTACGTCAATGGTATTGCGATGATGCGTCGTTACTTTCGAGAACAAAATGCAACTCAAATCTCATTTATGACTTTAAGACTGAACTACAGAACTACACAATTATCACAAGCGTACGTTGAGAGTATAGCCGGCCGTCCAAACGTAATATAACTGAAAAATATCTATAATTTCGTGTAATTATCTAGCCACGCGTTAGCGTGTCAAGCCAAGTTCAAGCTAACAAAACCGGCGAGCAGCACCGTGTGTTATACGGACTGTTTGGAGCCACTTTTGACCCCCTCATAACTCAAAAACTATTTTACATAAACAGATCAAATTTGGCTCATAAATTGATACATGCGAAGTACATATGTGTTCCAAATTTCATAAACACACCTCAAACGGTTATTTTAGATATTAACGTTCAAAAATCGTCGTTTTTGTCACTGACTGGCCTATAGATCAAATCTCTAACCCAGTTCCAGATGACCTATACAGTTCAAATTTGGCATCCAGATAGGTAGTTGGGTGAATACAAAGGAATAAATCAGAAACTAGTATTTTTTTATAATTTTATTATAATTTTTCAATTTATTGATTCTATTAGGAACACATACTTTTAGTGCCTGTAATGTAAGAATCAGCAATCAAAATTGATAACAGCCGGTTTTTATGTGGATTTTAAGGTCTTCACGTGAATATATAACGAGTAGAATACTACCCCAATTTTTAAGTACCTACTAATAATTTCTGTAAAAAAGTAATGATATCCCATCAAAA
This sequence comes from Eumeta japonica, assembly GCA_005406025.1. Classification (NCBI taxonomy): domain Eukaryota; kingdom Metazoa; phylum Arthropoda; class Insecta; order Lepidoptera; family Psychidae; genus Eumeta; species Eumeta japonica. The sequence goes on from BGZK01000283.1 coordinate 189,120, forward strand.
ACATAAACGTGAAACGAGAGCTAAGTTCAATATTATGATACATGCCTTAGTTGTTGACTTCAACTATAATAGAAGTGAGATCTAAATGGGTGTCATGTTCAATGGTCAGTTCTGAAATTTATTTATAACAACATCAAATATTTTATAACAACTTAATATATCATTTCTTCTTATAACTTAGGATAATATATTGAAGCCTAAGATATGACTTGGCTAGTTTTCATATACAAATTATATTATAGCCTTCGCAAGTTCTAAAGCTGTAAGTTCTTATTTTATTCTCCCGAAAATTTGGCTTGCTGGTAGAAACTAGCCATCGAACATAGGACTGTTCCATGACTGTTTTTGTAGGTACTTACTAATAATTCATATATGAAAACTAGCCAAGTTAGACCATAGGCTTCAATATATTATCCTAAGTTATAAGAAGAAATGATATTTTAAGTTGTTATAAATAAATTTCAGACTGACCATTGAACTTGGCACCCATTTAGATCTTACTTCTTTTGTCGTTGAAGTCAACAACCAAGGCATATATTATAACATCGGACTTGGCTCACATTTCACATTTATGTTTTTGATGGGATCCTAATTATGCAGCAATTTGTTAATCAAGAGCAGCGCCTGTACGGTTATTTTCCAAATTTAACACAATTGTTCAATTTTATTTTATTAATTATTTTTGTCGTGAATTTAGGCGTTTTCTTTTTTTTATATATTCCGCTCTTAAATTATCCGTCTTGCCGTTCCGCAGCGTACTCGATGTACCTGCCGCCGCAACCAGCGCACGCATTAGTATGAACCTTTGGATATTTATATAAAAATATCTATAATTCAAAGTGAAATGTGCAGTTAATACAACTAATTCTTGGAGACAATCCCCTGTAGAGATGGTGTGCCAGACTAATTTCAACATGCTCCCGGGAGAAGGAGGTTACTTTGGAATTTACCCCGAAATGCAGTGTCTGTCTCCATTTCCGTTCTTAGCTAATTTCCATTGTTTTCACCTCATATCCATAAAAACGTCTATAGGCGCAAATATTAAATTTGGCACATTTGTAAAATATCTCTCAAGTAGCTGAACCAGTGTATCGCAATCTCCGTTTAAGGACTGGTCCTTCGTTTATTATTTTTATTTAACAACAATACAAAAACTGTGTAGGAGTTATAATTGCCGAAAAATTGAGAATAAGCGTTAACAAACAGAATAACATAAGTTCACGCCTGTTTTCTATAGCGGTAAATAGAGACAAAATACCTTTAATCGAGACGAACTATCATCATCTCTATGGATTGAGCGATTTGATAATTGTTGGATACACAACACACACACACACACACACACACACACAAAATACACGCACGCACGCACGCACACACATTCATTGTCGCTCTACTTACAATTATTCAAGTGTATAGGTTTAAGCATTAAAATACGTTTATCAAATTTCAAGCAACAATTATTCCTTTACGATGTCCTTCAAATGAAACGGATCACAAATGTTTACATATTTACAGGGCTTGATTTGATTATGTTTCAAAATTAAAGGTTTGGAATAGATGATTCGCATATAATTTCGATAACATTATTAAAAATTTATCTTTCACATTTTTAAATAAATAACTTGCTCAATTAAGAACAACACTTATTGATATATAGATATAACATAAATTAAATGGTAAACAGTGCGGTATACGACGCCCCCGGTGCAGCCGGGGCGGCGGGCGAGCCGCATTATGCATGCAGTTCGCTTCGCTCGAGTGTTTCTGAACGATATGAGGCTCATTCATCTAATGACCTTCCGTATGACCCGCTTTATAAAACAGAAATCATAGAAACCCTACAAAGTACCCTTTGAGACGAAGGACTAGTTCGTTCTAATTTAATTATATAACTTATCTACATTATTACGTATAATTTTTATACGTTCAAATACAGATGTTTTAGTACAATTTTCGAAACGATTATTTTTTTTGTAAATTTTGTAAAGACTTCATTTCTTAACAAATGTCAGTCACTATTTTATAACTCTGTTTATTCACAGAATTTATGGATCGAATATTAATTGTTAGTATATATTAAATATTTTATTCGTTTAAATACCGATGAAAAAGTGTTACAATTTTCCTTTTTTTTTTCATATCTCAACGCTTAAAATATCATGGTTAAATATTTAACCGAATTTATGGAATCAACAACTCACAACGCGCGTACTACACAAATTTAGTTATGTGGATTTGCATGAACAGAAGGTACACAGTATTTCTAGAGTAGCGGGTCCTCAGAGCATTAAGTAGATGGGTAAGTTTTAGTAGACCGTTTACCTGCGTTAAGGCTTGCTGTTAGCTAGAGTCGGACGTCTTAAGTTCGTACCCATGATGTGTTCAAACAGCCACGTTGAATTCGCGGTAAATTACGACGCAACATAACTATGTTTAAGGATCCGTAGCCAAAACAAAGAAGGAACCCTTATGGTTTCGTCGTCTCTATCTGACCGTCAATCCGTAAGTCACTGCCTTGTAAATCTGCCATTCTTTCATCGATTTTGATGAAATTATAAACAGTTATTTTACGGATTTACCTTTATATATTACGTAAGGTACGAAAAAAAATCTTTGTGTATATTTATCTATGATCGCAAGAAGTTATACCTCTTTCGCGTAAATAAATAACAATTTTTTTTTCATCGACCGGCGATCGAGATATCTTTATTTTTTTATCAGAATACGCCACATTAAATTAATCATAAAATAAATGTTTTATACTGATTTCTGTGTATGCGGTCCTGTGACCTGATAGAACGTTAACGGGTGATCGAGACATCTTTTAACAGATAACGCCACAATAAATTAGTTATAAAATAAATACTTTGTACTGCTTCCTGCGTATGTTGTTCTGGTACTCGGAATTTAAAATATGGGTTATATCAGTGCATTACATACTCAGAATACAATTCCTGTCAACAGTTTATTAAATTTTGAAATCATAAATAAATATAATATAATAAAAAAAAATAAAAATTTTTGACAACTTTAAAAATAAGGTTCCCATGCGTAAACTAAAGTCGGTTTTTTTTTAGCGTTTTCTATTGCATGTAACATTGTTGGATACGTGTTTTTTGTGGTTTATTAGTTTCTAAAATCTTTAACCTGTCTCACTCTAATTCGTGAATTAAATTCTAGCCTATAAAACTGTTTGTAATTTTTTTTTATGCTATCGAAAGATTAAATCAGATTTATAAGAAACTTCTAAATAATGAAACGATTTATAGAACGTAACGGTCTCCAAGCAAGTGTAACGCGCAATCAAATATTCTGCCTCTGAATTGCCTACGAATGACGCCATGCGCAGGTTCAACGTTCTTTGATCCTTCTCCCCTGTGTTCGTATTTTACGCCATTATTACGCCACTACCAACAGAGTCACCGTCACAATGAAAGTAGAGTAATCTTATATTTGCCCCACTGCATGTCAAAAACTTAAAATTTTTGAAGGAATTGTAATAAGAAATAAACTCAATGTCTAGGCATAGTTACTTTGTCAATTTCATAAAGGATAATATTGACAATGTGTCATTGTAAATTGGGTTTATATAGAAATTAATTCATAGATTTTCAAAGATAGTTAATTTTTATTTTGAATAAAAGAAGTGTGGCGAACAAGAACACATTTTAAATATGTAAATAAAATTACATCAGAACTTACGAACGAAAATTATTTCGAAGAATCTGTTTAAAAGTTTTTTAAATATTCACAATTTTCTATTGTCAAATAATTATAATCTAACCACCGGTCTACATCGACATACGTATAGATTTTAGTACAATAGATACCTACCATTCAAACATGTATATGTGACCATACTATTTTAGATGATATTTTTCTCAAAATTTTAAATAATGTTGCAATGCACGTTTAATTTCAACTAGATACGTGAGTCGACTCTCCTCTTAGCGGATTTTATAGATTGTCTTGAGATTAACCCGAAAGATTAGTTAAGGATAGATATTTCTTAAATCTTTGCATAGCAGTACAAATGCCTGAAATTACTTGAATTTAAATTAAATGAAATTTAACCCGACCATAACGATGGCTTTAACATTTCAAATCAAAATTTTCCAACGCATCAGAATGAAATCTTGCAAATACAATTTATCATTTAAAATTTGTACAACATGTTGAAGACTTATGATCGATACCGCAAGGAATAAAAATCGATTTCGCTTCCGAGACACGATTCATCCACTAACCGAATCCCTCCAGCAAAGTGGATGTGGGCGCAGCGTTCCAGTGTAAGAGCCTTCCGCGGGTTCATAATTCGGTTTGGAAGCGGGCGCTCCGCCCCCGCTTTGTGCTGCACCCCCGTAAAACCCCGACGGGCCCCGCCTTTTGTCGGGCGCACGGAGAGCGCTAAGCGACCCAATTTGGGCGCAGACCGCGTCATTTCCCATCCGTCCGCTCAGGTATCAACTTATGTAACCGGATTTAACCTCGCTCGACTCCTTTAAGAATGCGCCGAGGGGACCTATCTGCGAAATGGCGCTTCATTGCTGAATGTCGAAATTTACAATCAAGTTCTTAAACGGCATTAAATGGGCTACAGATCGGCATATAAATGTTTAATACCGGGGCGATCGAGCTTAGCTCGATATCTGAAATTTGACCTGGGAATGTGATAACTGCCCGCGGGAAAAGCTGTATATTAATTTCCAAAATTCAGATGTATAACAAGAACTACACAATACGCATAATTACTTCAAAATAATTAAAGACGTTTCTAAGAAATCAATGATAAGTTGCTCGTACATACATCTGTATGTGCGTAACTTAATTTCTTTGTATTTTATATATATGTATGTAATTATACATACATACTCACAAAACAAAAGACTAAATTTGAAATATTCGAAACTGACAAATTTGCAGTAAAATATTAATTTGATGTAAGAGAGGTATGCAAATACCGTACCATATGCAGTTTCAGTACAGTCTCTGCCTACTTTTCTGATATATAGGCGTGAGTTTCTATAACAAAAAAGTATGTCTTTTAATAGTATTAGATACTTTACATTACAATAAATAAATTATTATAAGTATATGGACCAATACATGTGAATATTTTTTTAATTGTACTGCATTTTACGCATAATAAGTGAAATCTGTTAAAAATATATTTATAATTTATTTCCTGTTTTTACTTTTATTTATTAGTGTTTCAATTCTAAATTCCATCTTCACTTTTAAGTTTATCTAGATTTTTTTCCTTTTGTCAGGGATTATACCTACTTTTACGATTACTTGGAAAGTAAAACATGAACTAAATACAAAGTAACATCGAAATTGTTGAAGCGAAAAATTACACATACGTAAATTTAAATACATAAAGTATTAATATGTAGGCATTCAGTTTTAAACAGAATTTTTGTAGTTATGAATTCAATTATTATGCACCGACATGTTAAGAATGACATTAATAATCATACCAAACGATTATGTCCAATTCACAACTCAATCGCTTTATCCATAAATGTCTCACCGTGTACTTTGATTACATTATTGTTATCAGCCTATAGTCTGCCATCGCCGGGCTAAGACCTCCCTCGTCTCCTTCCATTGTTCTGCGCAATCGCGAACCATTGTTACTGAATGAATCAAGCTCGACTCTCCATCGATCTGTGGTCTACAGTGTCGCCATCTGACGCTTGTCGCGATGGCCATAACCTAACCTAAACTAACCTAACTTAACAAACAATTTTGTCCACAATTCATTCGATATGCGGTCCACGTGTCTAGTAGCACTACAGTCCTGCGGTTTTTTGTCCCGCATCAAGAATCCGATTCCGGGAGCATAGCTTAGTCTATGCTGGTCACATTATAAATATGTATATATTTATAACGTGATTGATCAGTTTAACTTCCGATATACCATTTTCCATGCTCCTATAGCAAACCTCGAGTGTGAATTTCTCACGGTTTGTCGAGTGCTAAAGGTACTCCGTGTATAAAGAAGGTAAAACATAGACGTTTATGAGTTTTAAATTAAACAACATTATAAGATCATCACTGATTAGTTTTATTATTTGTCAATAGCTCCTACAAACATTTCCTATTCGCCGTTCCGACTTCACCTCTCGACATATGCTATTTTCTCTCTATTTATTTACTTACCTCAGCTTCGTCTTTAATCTATTCATCCTAAATCCGAGCTCAAAGCTCGCCTCTTTCAGATCCTTTGCCATGGTCTTCAGTTCCGTTGACGTTGAATAGAACAGGACTATATCTTTGATGAAATAACGAATTATCGACTTCGTCTCGCCTTTGATGATACATACGATATCCAGAGTGGAGTTGAATATTTCAAGTTGTATGACTATTCCATGATGTGTACCTAAAACACTCGCAATTAAAATATATAACACTATTGTCCTAATAAAAGAGAACATTGATATGATAATACACTTTTATAAAAATCTATTAATACTTTAGTTTTTAATTAAAAACCCAAATGAACACTAAACTTTTGTACAGCGAATATTTAAATAATTATAATAAAAGTATTTTTAATGAAATTCTATGAAAAGACGCAAAAGGATCACCTGATGTTTCTCACTAAATACAAGTGATTTGCGAATATAACTCATCCCTCAAGATTTAAATCGGCTATGTCGAGTTTAAACTTTATCTTAAATAAACTTAGCGTCAAAATTAATTAATAAACCTTTGACCGTAATTTAATTTTGTGTATATTCGAGATAAAGGTATCTGATATATTTACATTGGCTTCAAGTTAGTTGTTCTGTATCTCTTGTTTAAACATTTAATAACGAAAATTCCACTTTGATTACCAGCTCATTTAGTTCTGATAATGTTCCGTCATTTTGTTCTTATCGTCGCATTGCTGCGGCGGACCGTCTTAAAACTTCTACTTCCGTTTAATGTGTTCTCTGAGGCACAGAGCGATCGTTTGATTTAACTTTGGTTAATTGGTCGATTCGCTTGTGACGCTACGAATTTACTGGACGACTAGTAGCGAACGCGTTTCTCAACAATATTGAAATAAAAAGCGATATTGTCGCTTGACAATGGAAAGTTGTAAATGACGTTATTCTCGAATTCATGACAATATTCGTTAGCGCAACCCTTATCCCCACCGAAGTTGTGTGCAGGGCTTGAGGTAAAAAGATTGTAGGGACGTCGTAGCACCTCAGCAGCGGTGATAAAACTTGACACAACTGTATACTGGATTAGTTTTCTATTCTATTTTTTGCACAATCACAAAAACCTATAACATCACGTTCTCACATGATGACCGTTACGTTTTATAAACCGAATGAATGTTAATTTTACAAAAACGATTATTATAGAGATGAAATGGATGAAAGATGAAATGAGATGAAAGTCGCAACGTTTCAATTCCAAATTGGAAATAACACGCATTAGCGAATGCAGCGCCAAAGACGACGTTTCAAAAGGTTTTTTAGAACTATCGCATTTTCCCAATTTTCCTATAACATGACAAAAATACAATTCTTTACGTGTGCATTTTCCAAACAAATCTAAACGAACTAATTATTTCAAAAATTCACAGATCTTAAGCCAGGACGGGTAATATCACGGTCTAATATGAAAATGAGACTGCACAGTAATTTTTCTTGTCTCTTCACCAACTCGAATAATAGCTTATATCCGTTCGATTAGTAGTCTAACAAAAACTGAGCAAAGGATGGATTCAATGGATTAAACCAAACGTATAAAATATATTATTACAGGGACCAGTAACGTGCCGCTATCCGCTTCGTGTTTTCGCCCCAAAGCAGTTGCCGCCGCCGGCTGTCACATCAGTCGGCTACAATTAGTGCGCCGCGGAGCTTCCGCGCCAGCTCTCGCGATCGTAATGCCCTTTCCGTGTCTGGAGTTTTTCAATTAACATCACACATCACATCGTCGGCTTTTACGTTGGCGTTCATTATGATTTCAGCGCCCTACACGCATTCGCACGTCTCGACTGACAACGGGCCGCGGTTGTGCGCCTTTCAGAATGTACGTGATCGTTATTGTTCAAATTTTTCTGTTTTCGTACTCGATCCTCGGTTAGAACCGCTGATTTGCCCATTTTTTGAGTTGACCTTAACGATTGCGAATTTTTTAAGAACATCATATTGCATAATTTATTAGTAAAGGTAATAAATTTTGGACAGAATATTTCTGTTCATTGCAATTTCGAAGTCTACCAATGGAATAGTGTGATTGATAAAACTATATTTCTGATTCTATCTCTCCACTGACGATAATTCAATTACAATTTTTGGGCTATCACTAAAATATATTACAAAAAAAAATTATATACTATTTATTAACACATCAAAAGGAAAAATATGCCGTAAATCTTAATGCTTGGTATTTAGGAAATGGCATCTAAAAACACATTCAGCCGCTTTTATTTCAAATTTCAGCAAATTTTACTAAGAAATGTTAAACTCGCGTACATCTGCACCCAATGGAATTATGTATATTCTGTCGCAACTACGGCCTTAAGTGTTAATATAAATGCCTTAACTTTTAAACTACCCACTGGAGGAAATAAGTTTTACCTCAAATGTGAGGCAAAGCGAGCCATATTCCTTCACACCGGTCCAGTACTAATTCTCGGGAGAAACGTTCATGTAAAATATTCTCAAGCCGTCCAAGGTTTCTCACCATATTTAATGGCTGATACGACGCCAGTCGAGGCTAAATGGATAACGCGCTTTCCTAAGCATGAAGGTATTCGAGATGGATGTAACTTATCCGGATGGAATGATCATTCATCCAACACGACCTCGGTGTGCATAGCCTAAGCACAAAAATGGCTACCAAACGCTTATATCGTCACGCAGCCACGAACTAGGAGCACGCAAATCGAATACGTAATTCTACGCGCAATATTATACGTATCAATTTAATGGCAGCACTTCATTTGGCGTAGTGATTGTGTGTATTCATGTGTTTAGTCTGGTTGACAAACAATATTCGCATATGAAGCATAATATATTCGATGAAACATTAACTTTGTTTGCCTATTTGACAAATACATACACACGCATACGTGCTAATTAATGGTAGGTATATTTGTTTATGAAGATCCGGTCTTTTCCATTCTTTCATGTCTCAATTTTTTTCCGTTAGTTTAGTCCGTATTTTTGTTTAAATTTTGTGTTCTCGTAGCAATCATAGCTTGCCTATGTTCCTTTGTCTATGACAAAAACCGATTTTTTATTTTTCTTAAATGAGCTATAATTATTCATTTTGCAGATATGTTCGGCTTTTCCACTTCAAAGTTCTAATTATTTTATTATACATGTTACTTTTGTTTGTCTTTACCTTATCATTCTTTATTCTGTCAAATAACTTAAAGCTGAACATAGTCCTTTTTAAATCCTATGTTGAACACGTATCCTAACATCGGTTTTTTCTTTGAATAAGCTTATGTGAAATAGTGATACATACGTAATTTCATGGATCACAGTTTCTCTATATTTCAGTATTTTTTCGTACATTAACGATTATTTTGTTAATATCTTTTCACGTTAGATTTCCGAAAAAAAATTATATAATACATCTATATACTTTTATACTCTATTTCTTCTTTTGTATAGTAAATATTTCCCTTTTTTAGTATTTTAATGTTTGACATATAGAATAATTTGACCATTTTGTGTTTCTAATTAATTATGTTGGCATTCTCTCTAAGTGTGCGCGGTTTTCAGTGACATCACAATATCACTCGTGAAACGTAAGTACTTTTAATTTTTTCTATCCCCTTAAGATCATTATTCACTTACCAATGCTAAATTTTTAAATGTTTAAAATATTTTACAGATATAGCAAACACAATTCAAATATTTCTGCATGCCTGTTGCTTTTTGCAGTCGTACACCGTGTACGACGTTGTCGTCTCACATAAAAAAGGCGAAAATAAACCATGCGTAGAATGCGTAAAATAGACAGAAATGCCACGGTCAGAAATGCCAGCACCGTTAAAATATATAAAAATCTACCAAATCACTTATAAACAATGTAGACAATTGAACCAAAATTAACTAAAGCAATCGATATTGTATTAAAACTCCCCTTTTCAGAAACACATTAAAAGTTTTTGAACTCTTGTTAACTTTATCGAACACGTAATAACTCACATAGATAACACACAAAGAATAGGCAAGATCATCGTTTATAGATATGTATCTATAAACGATGATTTTGCCTATTCTCAGTCTTTAGATTGGGGCTGAGGAGTACTAAGCTCCAAGATGACTATCAGTCTTTTTAATATACACTTTCATAAGCGAAGACCGGGCGGCTTTTTAACTTGTTAAATTAATCTCGATGAATAATACTTTGCGATGCGCATCAAGATCTTATCATGTAATCAGAAGGTGTTCCTTGTTAGAAAGAGTTCTTCCTTGGTCAACAATGGTTCCTCGCATTTAGATTTGTGATATTGTTTGTACGATTGGCGAAGTAAGATGCTGGAAGGCGAACTATGTAATTATGGAGTCAGTACAGGATTACGAGATCTCAGTTTTGTTTAAGAAAGACTTGCCGGACTTAGGCTCGTTAGATCATGGTGATGACGAGTCTTTGAAGTGGTTTTCAAGGTTTCATCATGGCTCTAAAGACTGGTTTTAGCATCACCGCTATGGTGAACGTAGAATCGTGAACTACATTGGTTTTACGATGTTAACCAGGGGTCTCTTCATGTGGCTGAAGTGGTTTATAATATCTCTACTCTGATGTAAACCTGCCGAGTTTGGCTCGATAGATTCCTTTTAATTTACAATTAATAATCAGAATATTATCACGTCATCCAAAAATGACTGTAATGACAGACTGTACTCTGTTGAATAAATATTTAGTGAATTTAGACTCACTAAAAGAAGTATGATGCTGTTTTATAGTTAGAAGGGTTTGAATGTGCAGTCTTAAATGGTGAGAGACTATACGGTTTGATGGAAGAGAATCCATCAAAGCAAGGTTCGTCAGAATGATCTTCAAGAGTATGCATCGTTGATGGTGAACAGTATCCGAAAATGGGGTTGAAAAACAATTACACTGTTCTGGTTAATGTAGATTCGGCGTATTCGTGTAAGATTTTGGAACGAAGTTCCTTATGGAGCGTTGCGGTGGGTACCCTAGCCGGCAAAAAACGTCCGTAACGTTAAATAAAAGCGTAACATTTTTATGTATAGTCTATGTATGAGGCTGTACAGTGTCTGATGTATAGTCCACGTGATGACTGTTATTATTATTCCAGTTTGCTATTATTATTATATCAATCCACTAACGTTTCATGATCTAAGCGTGGCTTGTGTTTTTTTTTTTTATTACTTAAATTATGTTCTATTTATGATATAATTGAGCATAATTAAATTTTGTTTAAAATAACAATATTTAATTTCTCTGACATCAATCTAATTATTACTATTATTGATTATACAAATAAAATGAATAAAAATTAATATAAGAAAATTATAATAAAAAATGTATTCCCGAATAATTCTATTCTTTATACCTCGAATAGAACTTGAAATTAATATTTTTATAATAAGGAACTTCGTTCCTATCTGGTGGCCCACGACACCACTCGTTTTTTAATTATTGAAACCAAAATTGATGCAAAAATCTTTATTGATTACTAGTACTCAATATTGGTCAAGATTATTGAAAAATTTGTGTGTTCTATATATGTTTATTCCGATCTAAATTTAATATCAAAATGCATTAAAATGAATAAAATTGCTCCGCTGAGATATCTATACCATATTTAACAAAATTGTGCGCCCATGTCATGTTGCGTATTAGCCGGCGTGTGAATAATTTTACCGAATACGACAATCATTCTCTGATATACACCGCACCAAATATAAATGTCATCAGGAGAATATAAAAAACAAATTCCCTTAATGAAATACAAGTGAAAGGGAAAATTTCCATCGTCCCACGCGAACGATACTTAAGGGTCGTCAAATCGTAGCCCATAAGCAATAAAACAGGTCATTACTACAGAATATTCGTAAAGACAGATTCATAAAATGGACACCCTTAATAAATACAAATTCCCATAGCGCAACACTAATAATAACCATATCTTTATGCGCACGCACGGCGCGAGTCTAGTACAATGCGAGAGAAACGAAATAGAAGGGAGGACGCCACAATTAGGCGTAGACGAGAGAAGTCAAAGGTCGCCTCACAAAAGTATGAAAGCGCGACGTCAATACGGACGCCATGATGAATTACTATCGATGGTATAATACGCGTTTTGTCGGGCGGGCCCGACGTTTCATTTCATTTCTGGCCGGCCGAGTCATTCTTGCGTACGGTCGCGGGGCGAAGGGGGGAGGGGTGAGTTGGAGGGGGCCGAAAGTTAGCCTTTTTATACGAACAAGTGGGATTCCCTTAAAACGGTCTAATAGAAAAGTTGCGCGCGGGCCCGCTGTGATGAAGTTGCAAATCACTACCGTAAACTTGCGAGAAAACTTTTCGCGTGATAGAGGCAACGGTGGCTATTTCATTCGCGTCGGACGCTTCGCTGGAAATCGGAGACGACATCCAGTTATTCGCTGGAATCTCAGAAAAATCAAATCTCGAGGTATGGATCAAAGTTTATTTGAATATAAATATTTGTTACACATTAAAAGTATCATTTGACTCCCACTTTAGTAATCGCTTCGTTGGATTTAAATCCAAGTCTCGCTCTAAATTAACGTCTATTTACAGCCTATATAGGTAATCTTTCAAATTATGACTGATGATAATGAAATATTTTTTTCCTAGTTAAAAACAATTTACAGGATTCTCTTTGGTAGACTTTTTTATTGTAGCTAGAGAAGCAAAATACAGTATACATTGAACAAAGAACAAACATTTTGAAAATTTGATGGCTGTAAGATTCAAACATACGTCATGTCATCGACAGACAGTAAATGAAGAGGCAAAAGCCAAACCAAATAATTCCGAATCACTTCCAATTTCGAAGATCAAGAAACTTTACTGTAAATGTTTCAATATTTAAGTCATTAGTAATTGGGTATTATATTTTATTTTTTACAATAATAGGTGCTAAGTATTAATCTTTTTCAAAATTTATAGAATAATGACCACCTTTTAAATCTCATTTATTGAAATCAATAAGTCACTTTTAAATTGGATTTCGAATTTGAAGCAAACTTCTAAAAGTAACAGTATTCCTATCTAAAACTTCACCTTCAAAAAAAATATCCTAACGCCGCCATCACACGCCATTAACGTAATACCCTATTAACAGATTGCCATAAAACGGTCCCGCAGCCTAAACTCGAGTGGGACGGCCCGATAAGAACCTGAATCAATAAAAACTCGTAAAAGCGCCATCTGGCGGATACGCCTTTTGATCTCCATTTACGTTCGAGTACGAAGGTGACTCACTGCGATGGCATTAACACATTGACGACCGATTGCACGATATCTGCGGTTACCGCATATGATAGGAGGGAAAAGAGTAAGCAGATGATACAAAAGAAAAGCTAATGAAAGAAGAGCTTTCCTTTTTTACTTTTCAATGCTGGTTGAATTTAATTGTCAATTTTAAGTTATTATTTTTGGAACTAAGTTCCGTAACGCGGCTTGAAGGCTGGAAGAAATCGTCACGTAAGGAAAACACGTTATGCTCCCTTCATTGGATTCTCAGCGGCTCGCTTTTTCTCTCTAATAAATGCTAGTTATTTAAGCAAAGTCTTTAATTAACTATTAAAATTTCATACGCATAAAAATATATATTTTGGATTTCAAAAATAATATAATTGTGCAGCTTAGCGAACTCAAAAAAGTTAAAAAGAAATAATGTTATGTTATTTTAAATAAATAAATTTATTTTTAGATTTTTATTCGATTCTGGAGATGGACTTTTTAATTTAAGTCTTAAATAAATTCATTCTACACATATAAAATTGACAACTAATATCGATTTCAAAGTTTACACAATTGTTGTAGCTTGACGAACTTAACAATTTAAAAAAACAATGACGTTGTTTAGTGCTTTATTTAGTGTTATATATGTATATATATAAGCTTATCATTGAGTATTTCATATGTACTGTATCCAATTTTAAATAAGTGAATATTTTCCTTAAGATATTATTTTGTGTTTCTCGTTTGATTACTCTCAAAAGTTGTTAATTTGTTTCAGTGTTATATATTACAACATCTCTAGTTTTTTTTTTCACTCGCACTTGAAAATATTTTGATGCGAATATTTTTTCATCTTTGATGAATTTCTAACGTTTTCACATTTTGAATGTAGTTTGATAATACATTAAACGGTGTCTTTTGTATTTCTTATATATATGGTTAATTAATTTTCTACATTTGCTTGCGTTAATACATTCATTTCGCAAGTTTCAATCAAATGTATTTTCCGACATATGAAAATGAAATAACATCCATTCATTCTTTACATTATAAAATTTTGGGTGTGAACAGAAGCGTGCACAAATAATTCAGACGGGGTATGCAGAGCTAAAAAAGACTTATCTGTTCTACCATTTTTGTCGGTTCGTGGCCCACCGACGGTGGAAATTTACCCTACCAGATTCTTAATGTACGAAACATTCTTAAGGAAAATTTACACAATAAGACGAAAATTTTACAAACCGATGGGTTAACAAACTTCAAACTCTTTCAAATTTTTGTAGCTACCACCACGACACCCGTTCAAAACATTGTCTATAATCGCGCAAAACACACATGCTTGTAATAATGTTGAACATTATGAATATCACGTTTTTTTTAATCGGTCGCAATTGGATTTCAAAACAGACATATATGTAGTTGATATCAAATTTAGATCTGTACAGTTCGACGACAGTTTCAAACTCTTTAAGTTTTCGAACTCAGTAAGCAATGTCACTAATAATTTCTGTAATGTTTTAAACGAAATGTCTATCTCAGAGAATATGTCTGAAAACATATTTAAAAATAAATAAATACAAATTCCTTTCCATTCGCAATCAATTAAATCGTATCCTCAAAAGAAAACGGCAGATTTTAATTTATTTAAACACACTTCGCCACCACAACAAATACATTTTTCTTTTTTTGGAAGTTAATTCACTAAATAATTATTTAGTGGCAATCAAAAACTTCTCCTAAGAAAAACAATTATAACAAATTTATTTTTATTTCATTTATTATTTAGAATATTGTATGTATGGGACTACATGTTACGCAAGGGTTTTTTGCTTGTATCAGCGGTACGCACCTCTGAGTGAGTACGTACATTTTTTTTATCAATATCAAAGATGAAATTGACATTCAGGCAAATTAATTTGAAACGATTAGCGTTTAGAAGTTGCGACCATCTACATCAACAGCCACACACAATCTGAATGATAATAAAATATCATTGAAATCATACGGTCATACGCTGATATCAGAAAAAAGATCAGCGCATGACCTGAAAGTTATGAAGACGGAAATTAGAATAGTTTATTTATATAGTAAGGAATATAGCATATTAAGGAACTTAATATACCATAGTATATTAAGGAAAAGGAAGGAAACGTATATTATAGTATATTAAGGTAGTATAGTAAGGAACTACTTAACATGACAAATGTTAACATTTTATTATTTAAAATCACAGTAACCCTTAACTCCTCGTGTTGTTTTTAAATTATTGTGTGCTTGTGACATAAACATTTATCTGAATACAAACATACGAACGCTAATATCAAGTATTGAATTGCAATAATGTTTGACGAGTTTCAATGAAATTTCACAAATCCACATTTTGCTACGGGCTCATGTCATTTCATTTGATTACGCGCATTTAGGATGCAGACCTATACATATTTCAGCGGCTCAGTTACAATTTTACATACGGCTCAACGATAACGTACACGATTCAACATAGCCTAATTGGTGAATAAATATTTCCGCGCACGCGAATTCAAATACGGCCCCATTCCACGCTATTATCTATTTCGCGTGTCGTTAAATAAAATCCATCCAAGTCGGCCTGCCGAACGACCCGGCGGTCGCGGGCCGTTCCGGTCACTCATTTCCGGGCGGGGCACTCAGCGTTATACGCGTATTAGAGCGCATAACGTCTGGAGTGGGGGCGCGGCGGCCCGCCAAATTTATGCCGTTAATAAGACCCCGACCGAGAGGGGATGGGCTAATTACCTGATTTATGTAGCCCATATTGCCCCACTCCGGCGCACGCGTTGTTATGACTCCCTGCCATTGACAGTTTAATAGCGTCGACGTCCCCCTCCGCTTGAAGGCTCGCGACCACTTTATAGGTTCGAAGTTATGGTGCATGTACTCGAGTATCTTATTTGTTTAAATAGTCCCGTTTTAGTGGTACGGTCGTTGTTCACTTTTATACTCTCTCGTATCATTTAACGAGTATTACGATTTTTTTATTTGAATTTTTTTTATGTACATATTATATATAGGATGAATGACGGTACCGTACGAAGGTCCAAGAGGTAGGTATGATAGGACTTGAACAATAATGATTTGAAATTATTTAAGGCAACATACATCGAACGATCGGAAAAATAATGGAAGAAAGCGATATAAGCACGATACGAATGACAAGGTTTGACTGTGTGACCGTCGAAATTGTTAAAAGATGCACCAAGATTATATTTCAGTGTTTATCCTTAAGCGCCGTCATAAATACACAAATTAGTGTACCTAGATTTTTATCTTAGTCTAGGTGTCAATTTTAAGGATTTTATTTATACTGGTGCTGATAGCATTACTGCATAAATGCATTTTAAACAATTCCTTATTAAAAGACACATTTATTTTGTATGATATTCAAATAGGAAATTTAATTCTTCTAATCATATGATCAGAAGAATTAAATTTCCTATTTGAATAGTTTATGAATAGTGTCGTCACATGAATATTCAAGTGACGAAAGAGTGTTACATGTTACGTCAGTCTGCCACATACACAACGATGTACTTTAAACTCTCAATTGAAATAATTAACAATTAGGTCGTTTTAACTTCACAATTGGTAGTCAACTAAGGTAATATTGAAGATATTAACATTAGTAATATTAAATTAATATCACAAATGCCAGTATCTCAAAGATTATCGATATTTTGACATGTTTAATTTTTAACTTTAACAGTTAGCGGTACGTCTACCATAAGATCTGGTAGAGGTAACAATATCTTTGAAAACAGTAAAAATATAGAAAAGCTGCGATCGCACGTGGACAGATTAAAATTATGAAACAGAACGTCATTACGTACAAGCACTATCCGAGAATGAAATATAAATAGTGCTATTTCCAAAAAAAAAAATATGTCAGCGGACGGCTGACACTACCAGTGCGAAATGTCACTTCCGGCGACGGCGACACCGGCCGGCCGCGCTCACGGGACTACAAGCAACTTATCGTTGCCGCGTGTCATAAAAATAGCAATTTGGGGTGCAAACACGGGGCCGTCTCTCGCGTCTTGTACAAATGTTTTATCTATACAACGGCAGTTGTGTCGGATATAGGTTCGAAAGCGAATGTGTAGATATTCCAGACAGATTTCATACTATTACAGTTTTGTAGTTGTAGAATTCACTTCTACGTAAAAAAAAAACTCAGTTAAGTACGAGTCAGACTCGCACACGAAGGGTTCCCTACTACCGTACAATATTGAACACTAAATCTTATATTAATAGTTAATAAAAGTAAGAAAAAGGTTTAAAAAATCTACAAAAAGATTTGGTTATCCATACAATTATGACCGCGCATACCGTTGTTTAACCTCAATGATTGATAACGTACTTTAAATAATAAAGGCTACATTTTTACGATTTAATTACAAATGTATAATTTTCAGATTTTTTTCCTATATTTATAGTATAAGACGGTATTACTTGCTAAATTTCATAGTTCTAGGTCAACGGAAAATATCCTATAAGTTTTGATTTCCTTGAGAGTGTCAACATATACGTTTTTTGCGGCATATACTGCCGTATCTTTTTTTCACGTTAACTTAGAAGTTCGATATTTTCACAACTTCAAGGACTGTAGACCAGAGTTATATATTTTTAATTTCAACTGGACACCTCCACGCGTTCCCGAGATAAAGGGTCTTGACAGACAGACGGACGGACGGACAATAAAGCGATCCTATAAGGGTTCCATTTTTCCTTTTGAAGTACGGTAAATTATTAACGTCAGCTTTGGGCTACATGCAGTAATAACTTTTGATCCATACTTGCGGATATATGTTATTAGTGTATTTATAAGGTTTCGGATAAGTTAAATGATGTTCAGCATCGTGATCGTTTACAAGAATTTTATCATTAGCATGAAATCCTTGAAGTAGATTTTATGCCTCCAAGTATATTTTAGTTTAGATGACAGATAATGGAAAGCAAAGCTAGCAGTCTAAAATTCTCTCCTTTTATTTGACTCATAACTGACGTACCGCGACCTAGTTTCTCGTTCTGTGTAAAGTTCGTCTTTTTTCTTTCGGTTCCAGCCACATTTCAGATCATTTATTCACGAATATGAAGCCTCACGAATGAACATTATTTTTTATTTTATTTTAATATCAAACTAGATGTTTATACAACACTAATCGAAACATATTGCGTTAACGTGATAAACGTGATGGCGGTGTACGTATTTTTGATTTTCATTGCTTCATATTTTACTTTATTTTAATGAAATTTCCTAGATTGTCATAAGGGAGAAAATTCCTTATGCGTTAGATGTCATAAGGATACATATATGGGTCTGTGATTTTCATAATAGGTACATACGTAAAAGAAAAAATATATACAACTAAATTCTAATTAATATGTACTACAATATCACTTAAAATACAGAGTCCATATTAATAAAATAATTTGAAGATTTTAATATAAAAAAATCATTAATTTAAAACAATCTCCGTATTAAGAATAAACATCCCCTGCAGAATTATTGCCTACATAAACTATTTTTAAGCTATTGCATAGCTTCTATCGCGGGCCTTGAGCGTGGAGACCGAATCCAGAAATTCCGTAACGAAAATAATCTAACACCCCCCACTCCGATCGGCACAGCGGTGATACTTTTTACTTTTGCCATCTATCGATGAATAGCAGAACTTTTAATGACTTTTTTGAAATATCATGCTTGTCTCTTTAGTTCAGCAACTCGCCTCTAGGTGGCATTGGTTGTATTGGCGTTACTGCGCATGCGTAATTCCCCTCTTCGCCCCGCAATCTAGTGACTCATGCCTGCTTAGAGTTTCGGCGTTAGGGCACCTCCTCAAAAAAAAAAATACTGCATAAATAAAATAAATAAATAATTATAATTACATAAGTTGATAAAAAATACTATGCAATAGCTTTACCGCGGCAGTCCCCGAGTGTTTTTTTAATAAAACAACGTTACTTGCTTTTGATACATGATACCCAAAGAAGTTTCATTGCGTATGCACACAATACTTTTTTACTACATCACTGTTTATTTTATTGAAATACAAAAAGTATAATTGTTTCTGTTGTTTGATTGTTTCAACAAGCCAATAGCACCGCGAGCCGCGCCCCGTGTCACCGCCCGCGCATCCCGGGCGCGGCTTAACGGTTCGCTTCCCGGTTAAAACGCGCTAAGAGGCGTCATTAAGGTGCAATTACCCAATTCTCTCGATTTATTAACGTGCGTGATCACTAGTTAACCGCTAACTGGGAAATACAATGCGAAGACCACTTTACACGGTCAATGATAATTTATTTGTTTTGTTTGTTATTCGTACGTCGCGATTGTTCGCTAAAACATCTTCACGCACGCGCCATCGCCGCTGAAAATTAATACAATTCATCTATAAAAAATTTCAGTCAATGTTATAAGAAAAACTTTATTTAATTATCAGGTTTAATGATGGTTGCCTCATCAATAAACGATTTACAAAAAAAAACACTGTAATTACAAATTGTATAGATTTGATTAAATTATATAACTTTCGGTCTAATATTAATTTATTTTCAAATCAATAACTTAAGCCTATTAAAAATATCAACTTATAATCTTTAGACCTTATTTAAAAGATTTTGATGGTCATATGGTCCAAAAATTCGTAACAGTGTTTGCGGTTGAGGATATTACGAAATCTGTGATAAATAAACGTAAAAGACAAAAATCACAATTTATCCTGAAACAGTTAAACTGCAATTTAGTTAAGAATTTTTCTTAAATTACGTAGATTTGTTTCAATTTTAAATTTCACCAATTTGACAAAGGAAGTATCTTATTTCCCATGTTCGATTACGTTTTCGATAATACGATAATATGCATTACGACATAATAAAGCGTTTGTACGATACTAGTAAATGAAAATAATTGAATATTCTTTTTCTTCTTTTTCGAGTTTCACAAGCTTCATACATGAAATTAACGAAAAATATTGAATAAAATTATATATTCCGAATAAATCTAGTCGCATATCACGTAGTGTTCAAAAGGTTTCACTTGATTTAGCACAGCGCCATTAAATCCTACATGTATTTTTTTTGCAGAGTATTTTGACCTTTATTTACTACTAGACCTCGCGACTACAAAGGCCCCTTAACCAACAACGCAATCGAATACACAAAATTGTACACAATCCATTATCATAATCGGGATCCAATCAAAAGCACGGCGCATTCAGATCGGTGCATGCGCACCTAGGAAACTGCACAAAGGCCTTACGCACGTGGGCCGCACTAATTCGAAGCGCGAATGCCCGCTGCAGCGCGCCTTTCATCACAAGCAGGATATCACATGGAAAATGAAACTTTATAGGGGCTTTGTGTACGCTTTTAGGCTCGCATCACGTATTCACGCGTGCGATCGTATATTGGAACGTAACTGTCGACTCCGTTCCCGTATTTACATCCGATACTTGTGTGCGACGCGTGAAATATAAAACGCGACAAGCGCGAGTCGTGTACTTTGACATGAGGCTGTTGATATTAATATTTAAAGGTCGGATGTGGTTTTCGTTTATAGAGCCAAGAAACAATTACTTTTTACTTTTCGTTAAGAAACTTGAAAATTTTCGTAAAATTATAGAGATTATTCTGGCTACTTTACGGCGATGCCAGAGATAGTGAAAGAAAAATCTTCATAAGTGTTATTTCGTAATAAATTTTAATTTTTAAAATATAATATATTTTTGCGCTTCAAAACTGCATTGTTTGTAACAAGTCTCGTTAAAATCAATTGCATTAGCCAGAGGCTGTCAGTTGGAAGATTTTAGAAAGAGAATTTTGTTTCAAACAACTTCTAGATTTTGTTGACGTATCGCTTCTTAAAATCCAAATACTATTTCAGCTCAAACATCTGCATTGATTGCGCAAATCTTCTCAAAAGGTATGTTTAGTCTAAAGATACCTTTTATAAAGGCAGGTGAAAAACAACAATTAGGTCATTTTTTATACCTCTAATACTTTCAAAAAAGGAGGTGATAGACTTGCATTCGAAAATATAATGTTTTTTTTTAATGTGCAATAACGTTTTCGTGTATTCCTAGCCCGCAAATTTTATTACTAAAAACAATGCGGGATTATCAGTGCTCTAGAGAGCGGTGAGTGGCCAAGTGTTTCTGATTATATGATATATGTTAAAAGTCGAAGCTTCCGGACAGTTAACCAAACGGGTATGTACGACGCGGACTCGTTCATACAACGATTCGGGACAAAGAGTATCGAAGAACGAACGTGATGGAACATAATCGATATCGATTTATTAAGAATTACAGTCGTAATGGTAGACCACATCGACCTCCTTGACTTTCTCCTTAATCTTCGACTTTTAAACAAATTTAATTTTATCTTAGACTTTAGTTAGATGTTGCTGCAATTCAACAGTGTCAGAATCCCATTGAAGATAGTTCGAAATAAAATAAAAATCTAGTTATTACCATTTTATGTAATTATATCGAAAATATAGTTTCACATCAATTTTTGACGTCTTTGAAAAACAATGTCTGACTATTTTTTTCCTTCCGAGAAGGCATCAGATTAACTTTTCGTGATTTTAAGATAAGTAATAAAATATTGGTACAAAAACTATTCAATTCAATTCCTTAAAGATTCCACATTGACGAAAAAATATCTTTCGAGTTTTTTTAAGTAAATGTACACTCTCTTATTCAAATGTGACGAAACCCAAAGGGAGGGTAATATATTTGATCTGTAAATATGTCATTTATTATGTTCCTTTGTAACTACTAAACTTAAAAAACCGATTTAGATACGTTTGTTATACGTCCTTAAAATTGTCTTCGTGGTGTAAATATCATTTGAGTACATTAAAATTCCCAAAAATCAAATTGACAAATTTTCGGCACCAAATTAGACATTTTGAAGGATTTTTTCCTTACAGACATATCGCGTGCGATGTCAAAATGAAGAGTTTTAAAAACCTTTCAAAAAATATATACAGCACGTATGTGTACAAGTAATTTGCAACAACAAAGGCTATGAACGGAACTTATTAAACTTTCTAACAACAACTTTCACGACTCACATTGTTCAAATTAATTTCTTATACCGCCCACAATGTCTTTTTACCCGATTACGTTGTAGTAACGACAGAGTCACGTTGTTCACTCGTATCTGATGTAAGATGCTGTACACTCTCGAAAGATCCCAACGGCTGAATAGATTTTGATCATCGAGTTGTCTATCGATTCATCAAAGCCGTGCGATGGTTACAGGCTGGAAATTGCTTGCATAAACTCAGAATGACAGCCGTAAAATTAAAAAAAAATGCATACCATATTGAGTGACATATTATTGTATAGCCAAAGTGAAGATGATATTTCCTAAAACATTTTGTGGCATGTTTAAGACGTTGACGGTGCTAATGACGGGAAAGCGACACTAGTGTATTGTTAAAACGGAACTAAAAAAGCGATGAATAAAAAAATAATAAGGAAATGAAAAACACCGACTTCAAAAATATTTGTAGTCAGAGGCATCAGATTCATGTCTCTAGTAGCGTGTTTGTTTTCGGTTGCAAATATTTGTCATATTTGATGGGAAGGTTTTTTTTTTTAATCTTCTTGCTCCTGTCCATTTCTGAATACTGAACCTTGACTTCATTTTTACTCTGTCGGTTTTTTTTTTGTTTTTAATTAAATTCTGTAAGAATAGTTCTTAAGCTTTATGCACTTTTTTAGAAAATGAATGTTTCTTTGAATCGATGACATGCTGTCAATATTTGACTACTACAAAATATAAATACATTTACATGTCGTAGCAAGAGATATTTGTCCTCAATCGGAGTTCAATATATAAACAAACAAGTAATGTTTATTCAATTCTTCTTTCTCCACAGATCCGTGGACTTTCCACGTGCTGTTTAGTGCATCTCTCATGGGGTAATATAAAAGAAAAATATATAATATAAAGAATATAAAGTTTATTTAAGATTTTTTTTTAACAAAGTTCTTGAAACCAACATCAAATAGGATTTAAGATGAATAAAATATAATGAGATTTACTTCTTTTGAGGGATTTTAATTGACTATCAACTACAGCGTAGACACAGCTCTACTTTATCTATGCGGCTTTTGTTAAATGAAACTTTTTTTATCTGTCAAATTATTGACAACGAATAAGAAAATGTATAAGTGATGTAACAAAAACAGGCGTTCTCAATGTCATGATATTTGTAACGAATGTAATACGAATTACGAATTAATTTGAAGGGCATTGTTTGCACGACATACGACTGGGCACACTGTGGGCGTGGTCAGCGCATACACAATTATTTTATACTGTACCAAATGGTAAGGAATCTTTTTTTATTTGGAATGAAAATCTTGATACTTTTTATTTACGTAAAATATATATTTTATATATTAAATTATAATAAATTTTATTTATTATAATAAAAATGAGAATAAATAAGTACATTAAAGAGATTAATAGAAGAGAAATAGGTGAATAACAGTTTTCTTCTTAGCTAGTTATTTTTATAGATAGTGGCTTACACTTGAAAAAAGGAAACTTGTAATAGTTTTGAACAAGAAATATAAATATACTCCCTTGAGGTTATTACAAAGATTGGAAGTATATGATAGATTATCAATTACATTTCTTTTATTATATATATGTATATACACAAACAATATCAATTAAAGTATATACTAGTAACGGGAAAAAAGTTGAAATGTCACATTCAACATGAACCAATTTGAATTTAAAAGTTAATTTAAAAATATTCAAAACATAGATCATCAAACATTTCTATACTTATGCATATGTACATATATATCTTATCATTCATCAATAAAAACATCTGTTGAAATGGTTAGACTTTAAAAAAAAAACAAACTGTATATAGATACTAAACACATACAAATCCAATCTATCTGACTGCTTACGATCAATATTACTCATAGTATTATATTCTGAAACTTACGA
The DNA here is from genome assembly GCA_005406025.1 of Eumeta japonica. Classification (NCBI taxonomy): domain Eukaryota; kingdom Metazoa; phylum Arthropoda; class Insecta; order Lepidoptera; family Psychidae; genus Eumeta; species Eumeta japonica. Next base: position 213,570 of record BGZK01000283.1, read on the forward strand.
ATCAAGTTATATGAGATATTCTGTTTATTTAATGATCAACTTCATGATGTTAAAATTATACACTCGATATTGAAATTGCACATACAAACACGACATTTTAAAATTGCACTGTTGTCATTTTTCACAAATGGGCCAAAAGAAGTTTAGGTTAAAATATTTCATTTATGCATCTGAGACGATCTGCTTCTTTAGCATAAAAAAATGATATTTTTTATGTAATTGCAAATTGTTTTTTTTCATTGATCACTGATCGGGACACCTTTACTTTTTTATTAGAATACGCTATATAAACTTAGCTATGAAAATAAATTCTGTACTGTTTCCTGTGTTTGCAGTCCTACTATCTGATTGAATATTAATGGGTAATCGAGACATCCTTCATTTGTATCAAAACACGCTACAATAAATTAGTTATGTTTTGTACTATTTCCTGCATATTTCTGGTGCTCGGAATCCGAATTACGTGTTTCATCGGCGCGTTACAGACTCAAAATACACTGCGATCAAAATCTTCCTTATGCACCGAAAGAGATGTAAATTCAATAAAAAAAAAAACATGAAAAATACTTTACGTTATCTGTACTAATTCGTTTTAATTTTGTAATTCATCAATTGTATTCATATTTATGTATAATATTATATAATTATCATTATATGACTAAATAACATGAATTAATGTATGATTATTTGGTACAGCTTGGAAACCACTAGGAACAGGAAGAAGTCGACGGAGTGTCGTGTGGGACTCCGTGAGAAATCCGGGCGATGTACGGCGAGCACGTCCACGGCGCGCCATAGACACGGCCTTTGTTCTATTTAATTGCTAGTTAGTTTCTATTGCGGTCGCGTTCTATTCATAATGACAGCTATCGTTATTGCTTGATGATGCCGTAATCAAGCCCAAACAGTATTTAAGTTCTTGATTCGCTGTCAATTTTTCAAGTTTCCAGCGCCTCGTAGAGGAAAAATGGAATCCTCTTGGGATTTGTTTCCGGTCCTTGTATCCAAGGATTTAAGCTTTTAGACATTCAATGGTATCAAGTTTAACTCGATATAGAATATAAAGTATATAACCTCATATAGTATCGTAAATAAAGTGGATCGTAGCTTAACGCATTAAATAACCAACCTAGACCCATCAAAATCTATTTTCATACTGAAAGTCCCTATCGATATCTATTCACCAAAACTTATTAGATGTTTCTGATGATATACTATCTTAAAATTTGACATGAAGCAAATGCTTTTGACATAAATGGAAAGCGTATTTGAAAATCATTAATTTCAAATTCAGCTTCGAATAATTACGAGGTAAACTTAAAATGTAAGAGTAAATACATACAGTTTATTAAACGATCAAAGCAAGGAACGTTTTAATTGCAAAGAAACGTTAGGAGCGAAACTCTGCAAGCGTTGCAACCCAGCTTCACTCGGTTTTATAATTCTTGCGTCATAAATGAGTCTACTACAGCAACAAGAGAAAGAATTTTTAAAGAAAAAAAAATTTTGAAGACCCAAAAGTGCGCGACTCATAATTTTCTTACTGCTTTAGCTTTATTTGTATATATTGTATTATATGTTAATGAACGTTAAATTAAACTTTGCGATTTTATAGTAATTTTATAAAGCTCAACCTTGTGTTTTTACTTAATTTCATTTGAAAAAAATTATGATGTAACAAAAAAGGATTGATAAGTGACTGTTATTCATTATTAATTACAAAAAAAAAGAAAAGGGCCATCTATTACGACCAAGTTTGTTCGACTACACGTCGCCACTATTTGTGAGAATCCCTTTTAGTCTATAGTTACATTTTTATCAATTATAATTTAAAGACACCGAATTATACAGCCACTTGCAATAAGAGACTATTTGCTGCAATTCAAGAGCTAATAAAAGAAGGATACACTGATGGATTTGTTCACAAGTAATCGTATTATTTCCAAGTTTCGTGACTGATCGAGGAGAAAATTTTCTAAACTATTTTCCTCCATTACATTAAATCATTCCGCGAAGATGATAGAATTCATTAAATTATTTATAAAATGGTACGTAAACTTTCCCATCTTCGTATACTAACGAGAGCACAACGATAGAAATATTTGCTGACAACAGGTGAAAAAACTATTCGATCATAAAGTTCTCTCAAGTGCTTTTCCATTGAATCGTGCAATGCTTGACCATCTTTAATTCAAACAGACATTTCGATATTTTATGAACAGAGATTCACAAATTCAAAAGTTTAAAAAGCTAAAGCCTTCCTTCCCTCCTTCGAAACCATAAAAGTGGGAAAACAAGCCGTCGCCGCGTTTACCAGAACTGACATAACAAACGTCTTGCCTTACCGCTCATACGGGAATTCATCATTTGTAGTAATAAAATATTTTTTTTCGCTAGCAACACCCTCCCGTTACATCCGGCCACGAGACCCGCGCACGGGGCGCGGTCGGTTCCTTCACAAATATTGCAGTACGATATTTCTGCTAAAACGCAGCGACGACGCGGTGAGGCGAGTTATAATCATTTGTATGAAAATATTAGCAAAAGAGTTAACCAAATCTACAATCTTGTTGATATTTCCTAATAAAAAAAAAATCAGTCTATAACTTTTTCAGCATCCTAATTAAGATAAAAATCGTGTTCACATTACGGAAAAGCGGCCAGAAATACGTTCATAAACGAAATTGGAGCGGCCCGCCGGAGAAGAAGCTTTCACGGTAATGGCTCCGGCGGACCGATAGCTTTGATGTATGAATTCAAGTTATGTTATGTCCCTCAATGCTTACCTCGATTTATTGCGATTCCTTTATTGCAGCACTAACCGTAAAGAGGGAACGGCACATGTGAGCAATTTATTTAAGTTCCACTACATCCTCCGAGGTGACCTTTTGAACGAGTCCTTTTAACTATTGAAAATTGTTATACTTAAATAAAGCGCTAAAAAAAATCTTCTACACGATAACAGGAAGGTTTACAGCTTGTCCATCATTATGATAATTTTCACTAAGCATAGTATGTGATGAATACACGCACGCATACATGAAGAAATAAGCGCTTTAAATATAAAACCGACAGTTAATCCGGTGCTATCATGACTTGGAATGAGCACAAGTTGTTCTCCTTTACAAGTGTATATATATGCGGTATTGTAGGTCAAAATGAAGAAAATGCATATTTAGTAAACGCTGTTCTGCTATGACATTTTTCACTTCTTACTACCATGTATTTAATACACTATTCGTTGTCTAAGTTAATGGGAAAATTTTATTCACATAACGGCGAAATACTTCGGAAAAACAAATTTTATTCAATAGTGACTATAGGAAAACAGCTTGCGCGTTAAAGCCGACTTAAATTTTCGCTAGTGCAATATCGACATTATTTCTGCTAGGAATATAATGGTATAAGGTTCATTAAGTCAATATTACGGGTAAAAGATTTTCAGAAATGGATGGGTTTTTTTATAACTTTTGACTGTCAATAAAAAATTGTAGATTATTTAAAACGATGGTTAATGCGTTGTAAAATAATCATATAATGATAGCGAACGCAAAAAAAATAGTAATAGTTAAAATTGAATAAACTATCAAATCGAAAAACACAATAACTCACATAAGCTTTCTTTGTTTGCGCAAAGCGAGTGCAATGACACGCAGAAATAAGCTTGATTCATTCCTATTAAAATATTGTATGAAGTATTTTCACTTCATACATTTTTTTGTTGTATAGAGACTGCAATCTTATTCATAAATATCTCGAAAAAAAACCGGAAAAGTGCAAGTTTAACTCGTGTGATGAGAGGTTCGTACGTTAAGTAAGTATTAAATTTTTTTTTAATCTGACTGACCCATTCTGACACAAATTTGTTTATGTCAGCTAAATTAATAATTGTTTATGATTGATAATAAGTGTTTGTGATAACCGTAAAAAGTACGTATGGATTGTAGAAGGAAATAGCTGAATATATTGTCTATTGTTGAATTCTGTTTTATTGTGTATCCTGGAATACGTGAACTAAATCTAAAACTGAGTGATAGAAGGTGTTCTGATATGTCATTTTCTGACTTGTCCTCAAAATTAATATTGCATCGCAATAACGCAGAGTAAGCTATAAGCTGACACTCGCCAAGTATGTGACCTTTATTTAGCGAATGTCAGTTTATAGTGGCCACTGAAACCTAGTGAAAGATAAAGTTCTGTATAAACGGACACGCACAAAGTACTTGTATTTACTTACTCACGTAATTACTATCAGGTTGTACTGGACCTTGAAACGAACTCGAAGCGAACTATAAGTTCTTACACATTTTCCTGTAATCTATATAAAAAAAACAGTTTCTGTATTTTTTTCAAAATGTCTTAGCGCAAGGTTCACTTTAAAATTATAAGAGAAACATATTTGAGATCTTCAAAGGTGCTTTTTTTTTAATTTACCCTCAAAAGAGACCCTCACATTTAAAATTCCTTTCATAACACTACACGTCTTTAGCAACAAAGTTTCCGTATTTTCATTTAGACGTATGATACCTAAAATAGGTTCATCTCCATCTTTGAAATACATTCATCTAAGACGGCCTCCATCTTAAACTGCAGCGCTATCGGGAACTAAAGCATTAAAAGATTCACGACAAGCACCACTCCGAGCTTCTCCGTAGCAATCGCGCCCGCCATTACGCGGCCGGGGCCCGGCGTGCGTAATTCTGGGCGCCGCCGGTGAAATAGCACCTATGAGCTGATACCGCGCCAAATCCTTTGAAATAAATTGGGGGCCCCCCGATAAGCGCTCCCTTTGACGAGCGCTGTCTGCGGATTAGGACGTGAAAATGATAGCTTAAAACGTTGCCGGAGACATCTGACGGGTGTACCGAAGCCATTATTGTTATGCCTCGTGAGCTTTAAGCTTGCACGTATGATGACACATCATGCGTGTCGTGTACGGCGATGAGAACACAACTTTTCGTGTTCGTATGCGAGCCCGCATGGGCGGCTACGTCAATCGATAGAGAGAACTGGGTCAGTGGCCCGACTTTGCTCGTGTAACTTAGAACCGCTGCCGTACTTCGGCGCGCCGTGTAATCGCACAACAGTTACCCTTAATCGCTTCGTACTATCTTTAAGGCATCAGGACGTCTTTGGTTAAATTCTAATTTAAGGACCTATAAGTTTAAAGCTTAACCACCACTAAGGATAGGTACGTTTAATTTTGAAATTTTAGCGACGTGTTTAATTATAGACGTTTAGTTTGTGCGAAAAATAAAATAATATAATTATAAATATTTTCTTCATTGCACTACAATGGAATACCGAATAAAGTAAAGTAAGATGTTTAAGACGTAATTAATGTGTAAAGGTCGAAACAGATATTGGAACAATTCATACTTCTTCCAAAAATTAACAAAGAAAACTGAAAATAATTATAATATAGTAAATTACAAAATATAATAGGTCTAGAAAACAAGCAGTGGATAGCTCAGCGCTGGCTCAGCAGGTAAAGAGTTGGCTTCGAACCTAAAGGCTGTAGTCCTCCCCATGGGCGAGTAGACGACATGAGTCCTTAATTCACAGCTTTGACTGCTCGCTGCGTGCCTCGGAGAGCACATTAGCCGCCTACACGTACTGGACCGGTGTTGTGCGCTGTGGCGTATCGTAAACGTAAAAGATGTTTTGTTTGATGTTTGCATTTCAATTACTCTTTGCTTAATAGGGCTTACGTGGTCGCACTAAAGTCGGGCGTCCTGATTTACTAACAACGAGTATTTAGTGCATTTGATTATACGCAGAATTGAATTTGATGTAATTTTAGTATTTAGAAGAAGTAGTTTTTACGAGTCGTATTATTTGATGCTTAGTAATAGTAATGTAATTTTTGGTGAACAATCAAAACAGATAATAAATTCGCATCAACTGACAAATATAATATACCCATATTCATACTTTACCCTCTCAGTTGTTATTTATCTAACAATAATTTCGAGAAGCAAATGAGTATGCGGACCACCAGATAGCAAGTGGTCACCGCCGCCCACGGACACTCGCAACCCTAGACGAGTCACTAGTGCGTTGCCGGTTTCTAGGGTAGAAATAAGATATGGCGGAAGTGGGAGGGGGTGATGAAGGTCGAAGGGATAATGGAGGGGGCATTGAAGTGATTGAAAGGAGACTGGACCACTAGAATTCTCACTCACTGAATCAAGCACAACAGCGGAAGCTGTTACTGCCTGCCTGTATTTTGCGGAAGTGTGGTCTCTCTCCGGTCGAACTGGTCTATTTTCAAGCTATAACCTAGTTGACCACAGCGTGACTACCAATAAGAAAAAAATACTACTATTACACTGTTGACATATAGTAATATACGTATATTACAAAAAATGCACGGACGTTCTGAACCCGAATATTTATCGTCATATAAAAGTTAAGATAATAATAATAAGAGTTTCTTTGTTTTGAAATGAAGAAACATGTAGACAGACACACTATTAACATTAGTTAATAGTGTGTCTTAATATAATAACTAATGTAATAACATTAGTGTTTTATCATTATTTTTTTACATTTAACAAAGACTTACGTAAAAAAAAGTACACCAACAAATCACGGAGTTGCACAAAATTATTTGACCCCAATACGGTGTAACAGCGTTTTACGTTCTAACTCTAAAAAGCGTGATTAATCAAATTACGTGACGAAAATTTAAACTTTAAAGGTCTGTCGATGCCGAATGAAAAGGGCCATTCAGTTTTGGGGCTTGCTAATGGATTTACGGAAGTCAATGGCGAAGTTCAGATAAATACAGCGAAAATTAATTTCTTTAGAAGTGTCGATATACAAAAAAAATGTCACTGAAAACGAACAATAAATCAAATTAATGTGGCGTTGTAGATGAGATGTAATTAAGAAAAAATATTAAACAAAAACGTATGCCTGAATTTATTTCCACAAAAATCTCAATGATTTAAATAATGAGACATGTCGTTTTTCTAGTTCAGGTTTGGACTTAATTGTCGTTCTGTTGTCGAGGATGAGACCCTTGAAAATCCTTAAACCCCCTAACTCTCAACCCCGATATCGAATAAAAGTAGTCCTGCGACGTTATGGTGAATGGTGGTCTCCGACACTTGTCAGGTATCCGATCTTCACTCTACCTAGAGGGAATAATTCAATGCTATACGCGTGAAAGCCTTGTTCGTGGTCATCATTTATGAAGCTTTCTTCCGCAGCGATTGTCGGTTCTGTGACCGATGTGGTTTGTTCCCCGAAATTTTAAAATGCTGATAAACTTATTAAGTACACTGACTATAAAAGATTACACCTAGCATCTATTTGTCATTAAGAGCAAAACATTTTATTAAAAAAATATAACTTCTGATATAGAAATATATTGGACGCTAACTAGTTACAAAATTTCGTGAATGCTGTTTCGCAAATCAATGAAATGAAATTTCGTAAATAAATTTTAATTGTCCGTTTGAACTCTCTTTAGAATTCGTACCTGCCTATTCGAACAGCCCGTCCCATGCAATAAGACATATCGCCGACAACTTCGGGCGTAGAGTTGTATTACTGGACTTGTCATAGAAATTCAGTTTGACATTTATAATTTTCATCTCATCAATATTGATTTTTAGATCTATTCAGGGTCTCTAACCACTAGGCCGGATCATATCATGATCATACTATAAACGTACGGAACGTAAGATGAAACGGACTACTATGTCCACAAGAACAAGCTTACTTAAGTGATTGTACCACTCGCGTATCATCCCCGTATCATCCGCGTGTCACACTCGTACCGGTTCCCGTTCTATCGGTTCTAGTAGCCCACCAGTGGAAGCGAGCAAATATCTCTGTTGAGAAAATTATTTCCTATAGCTATTCAATGGTTATTAAAAAATTGTCCATGAGAGGATTGGCAATGATAGCCCATTATTTTAGAAGAGGACGAAAGAGAAAAAAATAATATCAGACGACCACTGTCATTGTCTCTGGTTTCACGCCGCTTTAAAAAAAAGAAAAGTCAGAGAGAATATTGGACAATATTTAGGGAAAATATTCATAGTATTAAAAAGTGTAAGGTTATGGCCAACAGTTCCAACACCGACCAATATACCGACCAATGCCATGCACGAAACGTATCGTCCCCGGCAAAATATTCTTGTTGACGATTGTTGACGGTCCGTGCACGGCACGCGACGATGTTGGTCGGTGACTGAACATTCTAGTGGGCATATTGTCATACTTTTCAATACAAAGAATTATTTTTTTGCCTGACAAGCTCCTAGCACGGTCAGGGTGTGGCGAAAAGGGGCCCATAAGAAATTCTGGAGTTGTCCCTGAGAATGGTACTTGAGTGATCGAATTATCTTTACTGACTTGTGCACAATAGGCAAGTGATCTCTATTCGCCGTTGGGACTGACCACACACCCTTGTCATTTTCAAAATGTGAAAACATGTCATATGTATGTTTTATTTTTATAATATTAGTGGGTCATTTGCAAAACCAAATTTGTTACATTCAATTACAATCATATCTTATTTTTAACTTTTCACAAAGAAACATTTCCCTTTCTATTGTATTTTAACATAAAGAGTATTTTCCTAGCTTTTAATATTAGTTTCACATATAATATATCACAGACAATTTCAAATTTAATTCATCATCACCGTTTCTTCCGTTGGATGCCCACCGCTGGACATAAGTGTCCCTCTACACTTCCATGATATACGATCTTAGCCCATATGTAGCTAAAGTTGACCTACTTACTTTTGCTAGATTGTTCGTCCACCTAACAGCCCAAAATTATGAAATACCTCTTGGACAATATATAAAGTAAGTTATACATTGGATCCAACGTACAACGGAAGTATCGATTCGAACTTCCGCATAGTAATATGAATGTGTAGTGAATCGCGCTAACTTAGCCCTCGACCCGAGCATAAGTACCTACTACCTACACCCTGATCCCTTGTTAAGCGAAAACTCAATGTATCTCACGTTAACCATATGTGAAGAAATATTAACTAAGGTAAATTTGCGGAAGTTTATAACATTGAGAGGCTTGTTTAAGGAATTATTAAGAAAAGGTTTCCATATAATTATTTAATAAAATAAATATTATTATTCTTGTTGTATATGATATTACATATTTAAAAGAAAGCGAATTCTAAGGAGGCTCATAGTACTGACCAGCTTGCTTATTGCTTTCTTAAATACAAATAAATGTTGTGAAAAAATTCAAATAAAGAACTACTAGCATTTGTCGCCGACTCTGTACGTGTATTTGTAATATTAAACCAAAGTATTGTATCAATTTTAAAAATTTTTTCACTCACAGAAAATTATATATACATACTTCTCGATGTGAAACACGTAACGCGGCGGGTCGGACCGCCGCGCGCCGGTTGGCCATGCGTTCGGCGATTTTTTTCTGTTCGGCTAGGTTATCCTCCCTCTCTCTCACTACTCTAAGCTCGTATGCCTTTGCGCATGCAGTTTTGTTGTTCACTTCGGAACATGTTTTAACATTTTAATTGTGGTATTAATTTAATATGCATTAAAAAAAATTAAAACTAAACTTTTTCATGGGAGGGCTTTGATATTCTGATCCGCAACCTTTTCGTGTGACGATAAGTGGTGGGGGTAGAGTGGAGTAGGGTCTCGCTTGCCGTCGGGTAACGGAGAAGAATGAAACAAACGCTCTTCTCGCTTTCTTTGCTTTTCGTCGTCCGTGGTTGCGTGTACTGCGTTCAGGCGGCGTGGTGATTATTGAATGTAGCTGATTTTCCTTACTGCTTTGAAATATATCGATGTCATTTTCGATGTAATATGTGCAATAATTTTAAAGAAAGACTGAACATTTAATTCTATTGGCATTATTTTTTTTGTGTTAGTTTGACTAGTATTTCGCATAAGAAAAGAAATATAGTATTATTTTTTTGAAAATTATAGTACAAGATTAAAACAGTATTTTTAATAATGTACTTAATCTGCATTATTTATAGAAATAATGTGTCACCAGAGAACTATAGTAGTTCCACATACCGACTATAATTGAAACTAAATGAAATAATTTCATATGTGATACTCATTTGATACGGTGTTCATGATGTTGACGTTAGAGGTCGCTGAATATTCTTTTTTAAAATTTCAAACAGTATAACAAATAGATCTCAGATTACAGTACAATACAATAGGTATACGAAATACGGGTGTCGATCCATATAAAATATAAGTTATCGTTTTTTCTTAACTTTTTTTAGTACAAAATTTAAATATTTTCTAATAAATAACTTTCATTTTTGGTTTTTACTACTCATAGACCACATCTACAACCTTATTAAAATGTAAAATTACTTTTACATTGTTATAAATATTATAAAAAAAGACAAACCCTACAATTATCCTACTCTTGATACTGTATATTCATTTCATTCTCTCGTAAATTACTTTTCTGAAGTTTCACTTCTACCGCGTGTGAATTGCATACGCACAATTTTATTTTTAATCAGGTTTGAACATTTTGTTTTTGATAAAGCCATATTTATTGATAATGTCATATTTTATATATGACGGAAATCTAGTTATAATATGTAATAATCGTGTTCAAGTATTTAGATTGCATAGCGCGGTATAATGCCCGCCTATTAATTCTCAGAGCAAATCATAAGATCCTTCACAAACGAGCTCTAAAAAGAATTTTCAGTATTTACAGTCTAATTGCATTCATTCAAGCGTTTTTTGTGCGGAAATTCTTATAACATCGATAATAGTCGTACCGAGCAGCGTGCGCTGAAAGGAGAACGTGAAGGTCATCCTATCAGATCTTCAAGGTCACGCGAAAATAAACATTTTACAACGACCAGCTGTAGGCCGGCGAGGTGCTCGTTAGCGGCGGCCGGCGGATACCAAACTAAACAGTGCGAGCTCGGAGCGGCGTCTGCTTCGTCTCAGGCGCGCGGGCGCCGAGTGCCTGTTTACCATCTTACTTAACTGCGACTAGGTGGTAAATTATTCTAAGAGCGCGCGCATGTTTATTTTTTTCTTTCTCTTGTTTTGTTAAGTTGAAATCGTTCACAGATTAAATAGAACACGCATCGTTGGAATTCTGTATATTCTATCTGTTTTATAATTCTGTTTTGTCTTTAATGAGGTGTAAATTTTGGTGTAGCCATATTGATATACAATAAAATCGAGTTGAACAGGGTATAATTTTTATATGACGAGTTTTTATGAATTTCCGCAAAAGCAACAGTTACACCTGCGAAGTTTATGATAATTCACGATAGATATCAAGTATATTTCTTTTATTTAAGGGATTTTAGATCCACACTCTTGAGAGTGGTTCGATCTTACTCCATGGAAATCTATAGTCTCTGTCTACCCTTCAGGGAAATAGGCGTGACGTGAGTTTATATTACATTTATTATTATTATATGCTTTTGGGAATCTCTCGAGACAACACGATTTTTAATAATTCTACAGAAATACCTGAAGTCGGATAATAATGATTGTGATAAGCTTATGTTTTGACATTTACTTGTTTTCCTAATTAATTGAGATCCAGACTAGTTGACAAATCAACATTACCGAATGATCAACTTTTAGACTCATTGGCCAACTGTATAAACCGTGATTGTTTGACATTTAGTGTCAGAACGACCCGACATTAGAGATGATTTTGTTTTCTAACAGTTAACTACAATAATATGTATATATTAGGTAACGGAAAAAGTTTTGTCGTATTTTATAAGTACAAAGCTACACTAAAACCTCTTTGGTTGTACTATTTGTATGTAGCTAGTTGTGATAACATTAAATAGATGGACCTTTAAAAAAAAGAACAATAAAAAGTAAAAACGGTGTCCCGCTATTGTTTTTCTATCCACTAAAATGAGTGAATCTAACATAGATATTCGATACATTTTGAATTTTTATCACAAAAAACGAAAAAAATGCGAAATAAGACGTAAAAAAATAATTTGTGACGTTTATGGATATTCGTCAAATTCAGTGTCAGTAAGAGTAGCACAAAACTGGTTCAAGCGTTTTCTGTCCGGAAATTTTGATGTCGAAAATGAACCCTCCTTCGGTCGATCTGTTACGGATAAAGTCGATGGAATTTTGGAAAAAGTAGAGCAAAATTAGCATATTCATTCTTATTAAGTAGTTGAAGAGCTGGGGATCGACCACAAATTAATTTTGACCCATTTGAAAAAAGCTGAATTTATAAAAGAGCTCCATATCTGGGTCTCACACGAGCTCATTGAAAGAAATCTAATGAATCGTGTACATATTTCCGATTCTCTATTGAAACGTAATGAGACCAAACCGTTTTTGAAAACACTGGTCACTGGTGATGAAAAATGGATTACCTACAACAATGTGCGAATAACATCATGGTCAAAAGGCAAGCAAGCTCCACAAACTATAGCGAAACCCGAATTAATTCGCTAAGTTGATGCTATATATTTGGTGCAATTGGAAGGGCATTATTCATTATGAGCTTTTACCGCCAGGCAAAACCATTCAGTTGGATCTCTACTGTCAACAATTAATTAGATTCAAACAATAAGTAGAGAAAACGGCCGGAAATTATCAACAGAAAAAGTGTGGTTTCTCATCATGATAACGTCAGACCAAATACATGTTTAACGCCTCAGAAAATATTGAGAGACTTTGCTTGGAAAGTGTTAATACATCCATCATATAGTCCTGACCTTGCACCCTCAGATTTTCACCTGTTCCGGTCTCCTTAGAATTCTTTAGGTAGTGTTGGATTAACGTCAAGAGAGAACTGTCAGAACTACTTGTTGCAGTTTTATGATTAGAAGTCCCAAAATTTTTACAGCAATGGAATTATATCACTACTTACAAAATGATAAAGTTGAACAAAATCGCATATATACTGTAATTAAATGTAAATAAAATATAATGAAAAAATATGTTGAATTAGTATATAAAATATGAAAACTTTTCCCCGACTCTATATAAAAATAGATATTTAAATATATGAGATCGCTAAACTCTAACCTTTTAACCATTCATCACCAAACTTGGTACATGTAAGTGTTTTTCATATAAAAGGTTTTTGTGCGATCTATTTTTCTGTGATTTCGTCCATATATTTATACTATTGGACTGAATTACTACACCATTCTATATTTTTGTTAGTAATTAAAAGTTACACTATCTCTCAATAATATAGCTTATATTTTATTTACATACTAGTAATCGTCCCGGCTTCGTATGAATCAGAAGCGTGACCGGTAGCGGTATCTGAACTAAAAGAGGCACGGGAATCTCTATCGAGAAGTAGGACTGATACCGAAGTCGAATTGAGTGCGGGACCGGGTTTAGAACCAACAGCTTGACCGGAAATCAAGAGCAATACCGAGACCAGAATATAAATCAGAGATGAGATCTGGATTGACAACAAGATCGTTTTATTCAAAAGATGAAGGAACATAATATTCTGTGCCCACGTGGACGAAGCCTCGCCCGGAAAACTAGTTAACTACAATATAATATTAGTAATTTATTACATTTAAATTGAATATTTATTGAGACGATTATTTTATTCTATCGTAATTTACAATTACAGTTTTGTACATGAACATCGTTTCCGTTTCTGGTCGAGATAAATAAATGAACATCCGAGCAAAAGAAGTTGAAAGAATCCATCTTCGCGCGTCACATGCCCGGCCAGGCCTACCTAGCGATGAAAGCTGATTCGTTATTATTGAAACAATTATAGAGATTTATTTAAAATAGCTATAGTTAGTGTAAAAGAACACCTTTGGTAATTAATATTTCAGACGTTTATTACAGACATTTATTAAATTAGCAAGTTTCTATGTACTACGTGTAATAAATCTTTGAAATAAATAACGTTTAATTTAATTACACCTTCGATTGTTGTAATTTGTATTGCTATTATTATAATTAATCAACCTTTTAGGAATGGATCAAACCGTATTTATCCGAATGTAGCACAGCCCATTCAATGGAAATTTCCGACAAAACTCGCACCCAAATTGCAAATATGAAATCGATCAGCAGAAAAATTATGCCGTCGAGGCAGTAATGTTACGATACACAAGAGCGAAGCTTTCCGACTTCCCTCGCACTACAAGAGCGAAAAATGGAAAAAAAGGTCTGTTCTCAAAGGTCGTTACTCATTCACGGCGATCTGCATGGGCGGAAGGTGGAAAGGGCCATTTGGAATTCTTATGGGGAATACACTCTATTGATGCGAAATATTTGTTTTGTATCCTTTCCCCGGATCGCCGAAAGTGTTTTCCTTAAACGAAAGCTTACATATATTTCCACTTCAGGAATCGTTGCGAGTGTTTGTAAAAATCAATGCTATCGGCTGTAGGGTCGTTATTTTTAGAAGGAACTTCGATACTGTGGTTTTAGATGTAAATGCGTTAAATAAAGCTGGAAACATAGCGGAATTTTTAGAACAAATTTCTTTCTCTAGCCTGAAGGGGAAGAAACGTGATAATATTCATTAGCGTCTGTTGCAATTACCTTATAAGAATTAAAGCTACTTCACAATGGGACTTTTAACAGGCTTTTATTAGCTTCACTCGGATATGACTAGCTATGACACTAACGAAATACGTAGACAAATCCAGGAAATTTAATCTACTTTCAAATTTCATATCGATTTGAAACGTTTCGAGGGTATGCAATCTGGATGACAATAGTTTGGTACCTTCAAACATTGAAGTGATGTGTATTCGAGTTTATGATCGTTTGGGTTATTATCATACATCCAATACACTGAGCTTTGTGATTAGGACCAGATTACTAACCTGCAGATGACTATATTATTAAGCTGCAATGTAAATTGCTTCAAATGCTACTTGTAAAGTCCACAAGTTTAGTTTCAATTGATCTGAAACAGCTGTTATATAAATATATAAGTGTCTTATATATTACATTCTGTAATGAAGGTCTGATGATGAAGCGATCATGAAGCTAGGAAGCTACGAGTTTCCTTGCCATATACAATTTGCTCAATAGAGGAAATTAAATGAATCAAACGTATAAAAATCAATAGAGCAGCAACTATAGTAAAATGCTAACTATAATCTATTTTTCAATTATCTTTTTTGACCGATTTATATGAGTCAATAAGACTTTAAAATCAAAATTTTAAAAAACTCTAAAATACCTTACATCAATTATGCACTAAAAATTACAAAAAAAAAATGATTTACATAAAACATTTTCTTACGATATATGACATTCTATTTTTGACAATATTTCGTCTTCATTACACATTGATGAAAAAAAAATACATATTTTTATTTGTTAACATACGTTATGTGCTATTATAATAGACTAAATAAACATTAATATCCAACGACTATGCCAAAAAGTGTATTTTGTCGAAATCAATTAAGAATACACTCTTCTCAAGGAAGCCCCATGCGTTTGGTTATATTTTTACGATAAATGTGCAATGAAATTAAATATACTGTAAATGGTAGAATGCATATACATCCTAAGAAAGGTTTTTTGTATTACGTGCATTCTAAAATTTAAATATTATGAAATATTGCATCATTACGCTTATTTGTACATAAGAGTGTCACAAAATATCCAAGCTTGACGGGCCCGTGTAGTTCTATATTGTTATACCTCTTTATTTCTTATACATGACATAAAGTATAAATAAAAAAAAAATAAAATGTAAAAAAATTAAAAAACCCGACGGCGTGAAAGCGAATTACAAACTATACAAACCATGACTACAGGATAATGTAAGAAATCAACCGTTTAAATATGATGTAATAGATAACTTTACAGTCGGCGGCAAACACACACATGTAGCAAGAATCACAGCGAGCACGGGACCCTAAATCTTATGCTTCCGACTGTAAATGTTTGTCATATATTTTAATATGGATAATTTTTTACATTACCTTGTTTGCATATTTTTAGTTCACTATTATGTAGTTGGCTTTGTTAATTTTTTTAATTATTTTTTATTCGCCACTTTTTAGTTCCGTTTTAACAATAAATTTTAGTTCTGTTTTCACAATAAACTAAGATTGCTTTCTCTTATTGAGTGGTGTCAATTTTGTGTCTTGTAATAATCGTAATAAGTTTCTTTTATCCACATATTTATATTGATTAATATAATTAATATTAATAAACCATACGTTCAAGTTGTGTTATTCGTAATTGGAGGTTATTGCTGTAAAATGGTTTAGAAAATATCATCTTGTTTTTAAAGACCTACTCAATATGTTACTTAACATGGTATGAATTTTTTTCGTCTCTACCGCAGTTTTGTATTTGACCGCCATGGTTCTGGTTTTATAATAATTATTTTTCAAGTTAATAACATCTATAGAAAACTATTATAACTTTATTTATCACAGCTTTATTATAAATTTAAATATTTAAAAGAGAATGCTTGTTAACCATCTTGTAAATTATTGTAAACTCTAAATAGTCATTAAAAACGAAAAATAGAGAAACTTGATCATTTTTAAAGACCTGTTCAATGCCCATTTGACGTAGTTAGTCAACTTCCATTTTTTTTTGTCTTTTTCACGATATGGGCTCTGGTTGTCGCCATAATGAATTTTGATTACTCTCTCATGTCTTTAGTAACTCTCAAAATGTTGAGAGAAATCGATTGACGCAAGAATCATCAAAATCGGCTCACGCGTTTGGTCTCTAGAAAGCCACAAGGAACGGACATACATACATACAAACGCATATAGGTTAATCAACACATTACCCTCGTTATAATTTTTGATAAGTTTTAACGAAACATTTACAAGCTTAGATTTTTTCAATCCACTCAGCGAAGTGAAAAACATCTTTCAATTTATCTCTTAAGCTAAAGTTCTTAGTCGTGTAAGACTATCAAGTTAAATCGGTTCAATTTCATACCTTCTATTTCCACCCATGTACTAAATCTTAACTTTTGCGTAAGATAATTTTAGTCAATATCGGTCGCGAGAAACGGACGATCAAGTAAGTGACTATATATAACTTTTCGTTGAAGTTGCAGTCCATGACACTACAAATTCAAACTTTAATTTTTCCACACTGCCATAGTTTTTGTGGCAGTGTCTATAATAGAGACTGTTTGGGTTGATGTGATGAAGGATTGCCGCTTCACGATATATACCGTTTATGTTAGTTTAGAGTTTGAACGACTTGTGCGTGAATACGCACAATAAAAAGCCCTCATGTCACGCCAAGATTCCGGATTTTACCCCCAGTTGATTATCTTGTTTTACGCGTCTGACAATCTTAATTGTTAATAATAAATTGACTTCTAGTTTGGCATGAGTTTTAAATAATTTTAGTTATTTTTAAATTTGCATTTCGCATTGCAAATTGACATGCTACTAACGGTGCTGCCTCTACAATTGAATCCGTAAATTATCAATATAACACCGAAGTTTTATCGCATACGCGAATTCAGAAATGAGATTTTATAATTATTATAAAACTACACTGTCGGACTTAAAACTGATGTATCTATAGCGATTCTTGGGCTATTTATGATCGATTTTATTTCGTTCGTATTTTGAATAACGCGAAGAGAGTTTTTAGTTTTGGAAATTTTTAGATTAGATCATAACTTTGCACACTTATTGAGAGGTGATGAAAATAGAAGAATATGGTATAATTGGATTGATTTTATGATGGAGCCAGAAGGTAGACACAGGAAGTTCATAACAATAACATATGCTAGTCATATTTGAGATTTTTGGAGTTGTCTTGAGATGTATTCTAACCATGAGCGTTTTTCAAGGTCTGGCGATGAAGCCGGACGGTAAGCACTAGCTCCGTAATAGAACAATGTACCCTAGTCATGTTTGAACTTGATGGATTTTTTTTCAAATGCATTTTGGTTATGATTGGCTTTCAGGGTCTGATGATGAAACTAGAAGATTGAGACTGAAACTTCAATAAAACAATATATATTAGCCATCTTTGGAATTGTCCCGAGATATACTTTGGCCCGTGTGAGCGACTTTCAGAGTCTGATGATGGAGCCGGGATTGGGCACTAGAACTCCATAATGGAACAACGTAGCCTGGCTTGTTGAAATTGTCTTGAAATGCACTTTAGTGATGATCGGCTTGCAGAGTCTAATGATGAAGTAAGACGGTTGATGCTGGAATACCATACCAGAACAGAACATTCTAGTATTGTTTGGGCTTGTTGGAATTGTTTTAAGATAGCACTTTGACCATGATTATTTATCCTGATCTAATCATTGAGCTGGTAGTTTGGTACTTAAACTCCACAATGAGACAACGTTTCCTAATCATGTTTGGGCTTGTTGGAATTATTTTGAGATGCACTTCGATCGAAATCAATCTAATATGAGTTGAAAGGTAGACATTAGAACTTCGTAACGGAACTATTATTTCTAGCCGTGTTTAGACTTATTATAATTGCCTTGTACTCCAGTCGCGAAGTACAAGATCGGCTATGTTTTTCCTTCCGGAGTTCCAGCTTTAACTATCCGGCTCCATCAGACCCTGAAAGCCAATCATGGCTAAAACGCATTTCAAGACAATTCCAACAAGCCCAAACACAAAAAAGTTAAGTTGTTCTATTATTTTTCCGGCTCCATCATGAAATTCAGAAAATCGCTCATGGTCGAAGTACATCTTAAGTCGACTTCAACAAGCTCAAACACGACTAGGACACCTTATTCTGTTAAGAAGTTCTTGTGCCTACCTTCTGGCTCCATCGTCAGATTAGTCCAATTTTACCATACTATTGTATTGTCAACAGTTCTCGAAAAGCGCGTAGTTTTAATTTAATTTAATGATTAAAAGTCGATGTATTAGATTTAATAAGATTATTGAATCTTTTAAAGTAATCTTATCTAAGTACAATAAGATTTTTTTTTTTTATAGCCAACAAGTTCGACTCGCAAATTCCTTCCGTAATCGAAAGCGATATCTGCTTTTAGATAATAAGGGCGCGGGTGTCCATATCGCACACTCGGTACGTGCTTCTGAATGCCAACTCCCTGGCATTTTCGAAGAATATTTACCATTCTAGTATGAGGTTATATACTTAATATAACAAACTGTGTTTGCGATTTCTTAAAACAATCTGTGATACATCACACTATATATTAAATACAAATACAATATCAATTAGGTTTTGCATTCTCCCTCAAAATTCTTATCAAGCTGTTCCTTATCTTCAACAAAACATTAAAATATCCAACGCAGCGACAACAGCTTTCGGGTGTTTGTCGTGAGCGTGTGCGCGGGTGGAGGAATGAATGTGTAATGACGAAAAAAAAAGCTACGAGGGATGCTGCAGTTGAGAAGGGTGCGTTTTTTTCGCTCTATTAGAAGCAGATGTTTGTAAATGGCGAGCTTTATAAACAACCCTTAAAATTATGATACCATTTATTTCGCGGTCGTCTCGAATGTATGTAACTCGTGCACACGTAGACTTTTACCTGAAACAAAAAATAAATACAAGTTAAAGCATAACTCACTATTTCAGACAAATTACATCTAATTTCGAGCTTATAAATATTGCGACACAAGTTTTATAATTTTGTTCATGAGCAATAAACTAGACTGTATTGATGAAAGACTATATCCGTTCAGTAAATCGAAAAACTTAAATGTCGTTCAAGTGAACGGTTCATCTTTATCTGATTCGTTTTATTTTTGATACATAGGTTTCGAAAAAGAATCGTTCGGCCACTACCAATTCCCACACGATTCTCATAAAAAGAGGTAATCAAAGTGTTGCATACTCCTAAAAACGACCCTGATATTTATAGTTTAACCGAACGAAAGCAGTGTCTATTGTACGACCGCCGCGAAATATCACATACGGAAAAAAATAAAAATAGATTTTTACCATACAACCGATTCTTTTTCAATAACCACCATAATTAAGTAAATTGAATCCAGGTGGCCGACCCGCCCTTCCATTGTGGGCAAACTAGCCTGGCCAAAACGCTCAGATCAAAACTGAATGGACGGACAATTTATGATGAAATATCGAAATGTATATTTTTGTATAATAAACAAAATTTTATCATCTAATATTATACGAATTATAATTACCTATACGGAATAATAATATACTGATACTATAATATACGATATTATAGTATCGTATATTATAGTATACGATACTATAGTATCCTCTGATGCTTCATAAATACATTTTGCACAATGATATTTATAATTTTCGTAACACAGTTATCGATTTTGCCGACTTATTATTTAAGAATGCATGTTTACTGATCTATTTAAAATAATTTTATTTGAATACTTGTATTTTGACTATGTGTTACTACACAAAAAATAGACATTAAATAAATATGATTTCTATAAAAATATTTTAGGAATATGCTTTAAAACGATACCTTTTTGTTGCTCCGTAACAAATGTCAATCGATAAGTCAGGAATGAACTCGACAGCGAGTTTTGGACATCTCGGTTATTAACTAATTCAAAAAATAACAACGGCCACTAACAAATCATCATCAAATAGACGAAATTATCGCTGATACGTTATCGATGTAACTTATAAGCCACGTTTTTTTTCCGACACTGAAACGCATGAAAAACACGATGTTATCAGCCGTCGCCGGCGTCCTGCGCCCCTCGTGACGATCACTCCGCCTGGCGTCGCCGGCAAATCCAGCGGAACCCTCACAAGCGGACAGCTAGATAAATAGAAGCGTGATTGGTCCCGAGAGGGATTCCGAGATAAGAAAATCCATTTACCGAATCGATATTATTGTACGCGAATTGTGTTAGTACTATTTTTTTCTTTTTTTGATAGTTAAAGTGAAGAAGGAAATTGTACTAGGAGAATATTGTCTTTGTTCCGAAGTACCATATACGTATAACGCAATAAGTGACAAATAAGGGTAAGTGAATCTAAAATCTGTCAATGCAGCTAGGGGCTGGAAAGCGCGCCGGGTCGCCGCCGCCCGCGCCGAGTCGTGCCGGACCCTCATCTCGCGCGGACAACTGTAATGCGATTGAGGAAAGTGGAAATGTGTCGGGATTTCTCGATTAAGATACGCGCCGCGCGCGCCCCCGCACGGCGCGCGATTGCGTTCTGTTTCCGATAGGAACATGATATAATACTAGTTCCCTCGTATGCGTTTCATATTAGCTTATATACGAGGCGTTTTGAACGGCTACCTGTTGCCATTTTGTTGGAAATGTCCTCGATCTATTGTTGTGTAGATTCTAGAATTTTTGGTATTACTCTACATAAAAAGATGTATAGTGGAAGAAGCAAGCGGCAATCTGAAAGGGTACACTGGTAGACGTCAACACATCCCAGCCAGTCTTTCAACTTTTGTTGGACGGCTACAAATGAGTGCAGCATGACGTTGGCATGATAAAAGAAACATCTTTTCTATTTAATATCGCCGACCGTTTCGTCACAATTATTTGTCTAGATGTCATACATTAGAGTTCATAAATCGATCGCTTTTACCAGCGGTAAAAGGTAGCAATGCACAACATCTCTTCAAATTCACAATATAGTAAACATCTTGGTTCGTGTCAAAACAAATCTGTGGAGATCTTAAAGCGGAATATTCTGATCCTAGGTGGATATTGTCAGTGCACTGTCTTTGAACACCATTTTTTTCACGAGTGCTGTCATAAGTGATCCATTCTTCATCACCCGTTAGCAGTCATTCCAAAAATGTCTCCGAGTATTGCTACAATAGAGATTAAAAAAGTCAAACGTGGTTTACGAATAATTTCTGTTTCGGTGAGATAACGTGACACACAAATATCGAGCCTTTTCTTATATACAGACTTTTTCAAACGACAGAAAACCGTTTTACCAACGATATTTAGTTCTTCGGCAATATCGTAACTACTAATGTGTCAAACCAGCTCCATCACACACACGGCGCTAACTTTATTTGTTACAAGGCGACCAGAGCGGGGTTTATCTTTTGCCCTTCAAGTGGACACAAATTAATTATTGTAAAGAATATCTAATAAATCCATGTAGATATTTGTTTTTGTAATGTCATTCCAACACGGACATCCTGCGTTTTATTTTAGAAAACAAACAGTCCATCGATCTCATTGATTATGGAACGCCAAATAAGATAGGGTAGACAACAAACGAAAGTGATTATACACGACCACACAAACCATTTCGTATTCTGTACGTATTCTGTTCAACCAGAATGCGTACGATTATCCTCTATTAAAGCAGCTGGCATAGAAATCATTTTACGCGTTCAATTAAATATAAACTCAAAAGGCAGAATATTTTTATAAAAAAAAATATTCCAAGCGTAAACGCAAGCTTACTTTATTAGGTATGATCATAGTAAGTATTTAATTATTTATCCAGTCTTCACGATGACAATTTTGAAACGGGTGTCCAAAAAAGGTGCGCGTCGTAGTGAAACGGAAAATATCCTTTTCCGATTTAGAAAGCTTGAACCAAATGTTCTAGACAATTATGCAAACCAGGCAGTACTGGCATTGCTTTAATTAAATCCATAATCCGCGCAAGTTTAGTATGCGGCTTGTACAATAGTTTTGCCTTTTCTTAATGAAACTTAAAAATTAGTAGTGAAAAATATTTTTAATAACAAGCTTTTATTTAAATGCTCTAAAAAAAAAGAAAATAAAGTATAAAGTAAACCAAACCTATCATTTTGTAATATTATACAATTTTCTTATGATATACAAGATTGTCGCTGGAATATCATAACTGCCATACTCTGTTAAGGTGGCGCACTCCTTCTTGTCTATTAAAAGATGCGTGACTTTCTAACTAAAAAAGACTTTCCAAAGGAAAAAGATGTAGAAACTTCTGCGATTTCAAACGTTAACGCGCCATGATATTACTATATTCACGCGACAAGCTTTAACGTCATATAAAAATTGTATAATGTAACAGTACGATAGGTTTGGTTTATTTCATAATTCGTTTTCTTTTTTAGAGTATTTGAATAAAAACTTCTTATTAAAAATTTGGTTGCCTGTAAAGTCGGTATACGGGCGAAAGTTTTACGTGACAACGACTTTGAATGGTAAAATCATTTTAATGTGAATATTCATTCGTATAGTAGGAAGAAGGATGAAATAATAGTAACAATTTAAAACATTTATTTATACAAAGAATTATATTTAAAACATTAATTTATACAAAGAATCTCGCACTGAATTTCATATTAACAAAATTTTATTTTTACCTTTACACATACATACGTATTTATATACAAATATACATACAATAACTTGCAATACATTTGCAAGCTATGCACTAATTAGCTGCGCGCGCGGCAGACCGATCATAGTTGAGTGGGAGAGAGACGCAAGGCATCGGCGGGCCTCTCGTTCGGTGACTCATCGTTACGTTACCGAGCGTTACACTTTTCAAAGTGACTCCCAGCCGCAACCTAATTTAAGACGTTGTCACGTCAAAAACATTTTTACTATTAATTTATTAGGGAACATATACATACTACGTGACCCATATTTCACAATTCTTTACACCCCTCGCCCCTCGGTGATCAACCGTATTATATGCCAAGACCTCTTCTCTAGTTTTCACGTAGCAACGCATAGATATGGTTTTAAATATTTTTTTGCAAACGGAAAGTTAATATAAATGAAAAACTTATGTAAAATAATATTGTAACAGAAACTTAGGATTTACTACAAATAGAATACTATAAAGCACACTATTGCTGACTGAATACAAAAACTGTCATTTTTAAATCAGCTGGCGTCCCAGCATATGTGCGTTATTGTTAACCTGCGAGATTATTAAGTGTTGAACGCTGCGCGC
Source organism: Eumeta japonica (assembly GCA_005406025.1). Lineage (NCBI taxonomy): Eukaryota > Metazoa > Arthropoda > Insecta > Lepidoptera > Psychidae > Eumeta > Eumeta japonica. Next base: position 237,389 of record BGZK01000283.1, read on the forward strand.
CATAATTTGAATGTAGCTCGAAAAAACAAGACATTTCTTCATTACGTGACGATCCCTTGCCACCCCTAGCCCCCAGCCCTGTAACCAAGCGTGGTATTTTAAAGATCCCCTTCTACCCCTGAACGAGTCACGTAGTATGGGTAAAATCTATTTCGGCGACCTTCCTCGCCGGAAGCCAAATCTGAGTGCAGCAGCCATGTCGTGATGGTGTTTATAACAAGCATATAAAACATTTCATGTCAATGCTTTTAACCTTTACAGAATTTCCTTGCTGCGAGTTAACTCTGGGAGTCACATTAGGTCATGTTAACCATAAAAATGTATTGTTATCGGAACTGAATCGACATGTAAAATAATTCGCGGAATAAGAGAAAGTGGTTCAAATTCAACGTGTAAGATTTGTTCTAGGCAAACAAACATACAGACACAGCAAGACAAACATAAACTTTGTTGTAGTAAAAATGTCTAGAATAATTCATCAGATATGTCCATTTTATGGACTGAAAAGCAACAGACAAACGATGGAACATCTTTTCTTTTCATTACGTCAACTCTAAATGAATACAATTTGATACGCAAAAAATGACTATTCCCCCGAATTAGATTCCAATTAATTCGTAATCACAATCGCGATCTCGATCACGAGCTCACTCTAAACTCACCTTGTTATTTTTTTCTATTGTAACTATATCTCAAATAGCGATCCGCTCACGGCTACATTCGCGTAATGAACCTCCCAGTCGGGAATTTGAAATTCTTCAAAAAAATTCAAAAATAGAACTCGATTGTTCATAGAAGTAGTCTATGTAGTAAATTTTAAATTTTGGAGTTAGTACACGAGACGTGGGGACTATTTGAAATGCATTCTTAGGACGTATCCTTACATTACAAACACACTATTTGTAGGATTGTACGTTACATTTTTATTTGGTTAGATAATTATTAGTAGCAAAAGTCTTATTAAACAGGAAATGAAACATTCCACATTGAGTATGACGTAGTGTAATAAATAAAAGGAAACACCCTACACGTATTCATAATTATGATATGAAAGGTTAAAGTTAAATTAAATCAATTATTATGTATTCCGAACACACTCGGCGCGAGGAATTACAGAGTCTAATCTCACACCGTCTCACTCGTACCATCGGAATTCTAAAACCGAACAAACGAAAACAAATTAGGTCCCTAATCGAAAAGCTACACAAAACTCATCGGCGGAGCGCTCCTCATGAATTTTAACCGTGCATCCGTCACCGGCGCCGGGCGCTGGCTGCGCGCGCGCGGCGCACTGCTCGCGATCTTCTTCCTCGCATTCAATTCGCTCCGGCCTTCGGGGAGTAATGAAAAATCCCCCTTACAAATTATGAATTTGGCGCCGTCACGCGCTCCGAGAAATTAATTGTGAAGGAACAATTTACGGGCGGCGGGCCCGGCGCCCGGCTGTACCCGGGTCACGTCAGCTTTTAATACGGGTACACCGTTCCTCTAATGCTTTTTTCTTCCTTTGAGCGAACGCCGTTTGAGACGCAGGCCGGAAAAACAGGATAGCTACCGAGACGACTAACTTTTCGTTAGTCGATGGCGATCGAAAAAAAATCCACTTCGAAACTTGTGCAACTGCGAGATCCTTATGAGGGACAAAATTTACCTAGAAATGTGACTAAAAGCTCCAGTCTGCCAGAAAAAAAAGGATAGATTTATAAAGTTCCTGCTGGTAGCGTCTCATACTAGAAAGAATTTCATGTAGTTCTGTATTAACGCCGTCATATTGTTAGTCCTTTTCCTATAACTTTGGCTACAAAAATGTTCGAGATTTAATTGTAGATATATTAGAAAATATGTTCAGATGGCATGCTCTTTAAGATAGTGTTTTTAAAGAGTTTTTTATTTTGTTGTTTTCAGAATACTTACACTAATACCGGATTAAAAGTGTTGGCTAGATATAATCTTCTTTAGCTTAAAAGACTATTTCAACAAAGCAAAACCTTCCGTTTATTGAAATTCGTTTACACTTCTCTGGCACCTTGTACAGCGTTCATGTAGAGAATGTGTAATTGGGGCATGCATTGATACTGCTATGACATCACGGTGATGTCATACATACGTATTTAAAATACACATAATTAAGTAAATTTGTCAATTTATAACATACAAGCTATACTCAATATCAAAAATAAAACGATGGCCAATACAAGCCGTGAGTAGACGATACTCTGCTGAAAAGTATTCGCTCATTCCCAAATCAAAACGATGTCAATTGACACTACAAACATTGATGAAACAAAAACACACGTGTAATTTAATTTGTAGCAACGACATTGAAAATAAGTCAGCTGTTTTGATCAATTGATTTGTGTGAAATAATAACGTTTATTTCCTTTTGAGTTAAACTTTATCACGAAATGCATACATTGTTGCTGAGATGGACAAGAATAAGTTAGTTAGAATAAGGAGTTACTGCGCTAGAAGGGGGCAGTTTTTCAATATGTGCGCATTAATGCACGGTAGGAAATACCACTATTAAGGTCGGTGCTCTCTTAAGTCGATAAAAATGTTAATTACAAATAAGGAGCGATTGAAGCATATTTCAAAATAAACCTTTTAATAATTCGATTGAAATTTTTCGGTTTCCTTATAATTAGCCAGGCAACACCGAGAAGGTAAGCTGTCGGTTTCACATTTCGTTTTGTTACAAAGTTACGGCATATTATCTAAATCTAGATTAACAAGTATCACGTTGTAATTTATGTACGTCATAGCCGGGAGATGATGTCGGGTTTCGCCGACAACTAAATAGATGGCGCACAATTACACGACTGACGTTTAATATCTTTAAATCTCTAAATTTTAAGAATGATAATGGCCGAATGATCGAGCCTCGCCTACGATCTAGAATGAACTAGACTCGAAAACCAAGACTGCAAGGGAATCATACAACGATGTTTTAATTCAAATTAAATTAAACCTCTATGCCTTGAACATTTTAAGCCATCGGTCCTACACGTAGGTCACTGTGTATGTGGCGGTCACCATTAACGACTTTCAACCCTCACTGGATCAGCGTGAATGGCTGGAGCTCTGAGCTCGTCAGTCTGAAATAAATAGATTATGGGAACGTACGCCTCACAGTGGCATGATTAGATAACACAACTCCTAAATCAGTAACTACAAATGACCCGATCTAAATCAATTTTTTGTACGAAACCCTAGGTAATGTGTAACACTTTATTACTAAATACTACTTATTTATTTGCAATTTTCACACATATTTACGCAGAACGGTAATAAGCTCAAAATAAGCCCAAATTAAATTATATTAGCATTCCCTCAAACTAATGATGCCGTACGTCGTCACGTAATTTATCAACGAAATTAAAGCAGTGTAAAGATCGTAAATACGTCAGGCGGATCATTAATTTGCGGAGCGGTGCACACAAAGGCGCTGACTGCGCCCGCCTAATTGGCGCGCGCGCAGATTACCGGATTGCACACGCCCCGGGAATCAATTACGTTCCCTGAGCCTCTATTGTATTTAAGACTAGACTAGATCATTTTCTTCGGTTTATATCCCGACGCGCAGACAAACGGTTTTGTTGAAGTATTTATTTATGACACCTAGATTGATTGATAAACAGAATTAACTATCATCTATCTTTGTACAAGTTATACATTCGCAGGAATTAGAATTATTAAATATAATTATTTTATGGCAAAATATGACTGTCACTTACCAATTTTGCTTGAGAGAGCTGAACAATTTTCTTATTATCTAACATAGCGGCAAATTAAGAGATGTATATTGTTTTGTGAACCGTCAATTTATCTTCTAGAATATGTCCAAATGGTTTTTGGACCGCCGAGCACCTCCAAGAATTATCTTCCAATTTTAATGAGCAAAAAAGAAAATACAATATTATTATAGTTTTAGTTAAAAATCAATAGCGACCACGCGCAGCTCTGTCGGTGTCCATGGAAAAACAATACATCTGTTCCCATTTTTGCCTTTTAAGGTTCCGTAGTTAAGACGGAAACCATATAGTTTCATCAAGTCTGTTTGTTTGTCTGTCCGCCGCTTAGAGACTCTTAGTACTAGAAAGCTATACAGTACAACGCACGAAAATCTGCCGCTGTGAATTTAGTCATGAAAGCGTCGTAATGGTATAAAATAGGACTGCGGCGGAAAAGAAAGAAGGGTCGGGGAACGTTGAACCTGCGCATTGCTCATTCGCAAGCAATTCAAAGCGGCAAAGTTTCGTTGTACTGTAATTTGGTATGGGTGTATATATTAATCACGCTGAGTGGTAGAATAAAATTTTGCTAAAGAAATTTTTAAGGTACCTCCCCTATACCTATAGGAGGGGCAAATTTTTTCTCATGTATCCCAAGGTACTGCTGGATAGCTCATTCAACAATATTGTGAGTTCGTTAAAACCTTTTTTCACTTAAGGTATCCTTTTGTGAAACGCTAAGCTTTATAGTGGCAATTTTTGTTAGAATCACGTGGGGGGCACTTAATTCTAACAAAAATTAGCCATCAGGTACATAGTTATTCTTAAATATATACAAAAATTCATGACAGTAGCATATACAACGAAGTTATAAGAAAAACTGTCACAATTAAGTACACTTTACATATTAGAATTGACCGATTTATAAAATATACTAGAAGTATATTAGTTAGATGACGTTGCCGGTTGTGTAATAAAGTTAATAAGCCATGTAAATTTATGGGAATATAAAATCATAACATCCTTTACACCCGTCCAAAGTGGGCCCATTTAGACATTATTAGCCCTTAAACTGTGAACTCAATGAATATGTTCGTATCAAACAAAAAACCCTTTATATGTCCTTAAACTGTGATGGATTTCTACAGAGCTATACACTGCACGTGCGCCGACACTAATTTTTTTTCTTCTTACGACGAGGAGGAGGTAAAAAATGCATAACGCACACCCGCACACCCGTGCACGTGGGTAGTGTGGGGGCTGAAACCCACTAAAAAAGTGCCCCTGAAAGAATGACGAGTCGGCAGTGCTGTTAGCTGAGATGCTGTGATATGTTCACCGAACACGGCCGGACAGCACATGAGGGTGCCGACAGTGCGTGACTTGCGCTATGGACGATTCCTTAAGGGAATCGTCTTAACATAAGAAGTCACCGGTCACAGGATCGATACGGGTCGGGTCCGTTTGATTTACTCGGCACGAGAGCGGCCCGGTGGAGTGGGGGGTGAAACCTAGTTAGAACTTACTGATCCAGGGATAACTTCGCTTAGTCAGTCATTAGTGTCGTTCACTTTAATGATTCTTTCTACTGCCGCTGTAAGCGTCAGGTTGATCGGTAAGAACATTCTGTGACCTACAGATAAAATGGTTCGGTTGAGGTGGTTAGTAAGAGGCTGCCGAGCGGAGGAGCGCTCGGCTTAGAAGAAACAGCTTAGATGCATTCTACATGAATTTGGTTATGGTAGGGAGTTCTAGATCCCTGTGAAGCATTGAATTCCGAACACACCAGTGGGCGTCTGTGGCATCTGTACAGAACTTCTTCTGAATGACTTGAAGTCTATCGAGTGCCATAGGTGCGACACGACCGAAGATGGGAGTACAGGAGAGGAGAGAGGGTGGAGGCTTGAGGAACTCCTGTTTTGATTAATCATCTAGTCGAGAGTGTTTTCGTATGTAAAAACAAAATACCTATTGCTAATGTAACTATGAATGATGTGAATGAGATGATCTGATACTTCGAGAGCGTGAACTTTTTAAATAAGACCCGCGCATCATACCCTATTGAAGGCCTTACCTACATTGAAAAAAACAGCTACGGTTTTTTGCCGAGTTTTGAAGCCTTCCGTGATGTATTCGATTAGGTGGAGGGCTTGTTGTGGATACGAATGGACTGGGCGGAAACCGAACTGTCCGTCTATGATAAGACCTTTCCCGAGGAGGTGTTCACTTACGCGAGATTAGAGGATTTTCACGTAAAGTTTCCGTAAACCGCTCAGGAGGCTGATTGGTCTGTAACTGGCAAGGATGGAATCCACAAACCAAGGGTTTCCTTGGTTTGTGGATTCCATTACCTCCACCTCTTTCCAGATGGGAGGTAAGTAGCAGTTTTTAAAGCACGCGTTAAATATAACGACCAGTAGGCTCAATAGTGGCAAGAAAAAATATTTTATTGCTTTGTTATTCATATCGTCAAGGACCTGAGCCTGCTCGCTTTTAAAGTTTTTGACCAGCGTTTGTACCTTGACGGAGAAGGGAAATGGATCGTCTTTGGGTTCGAGAGAGGCTTTGTGTCGGACCTCTTTCTCGATACAGTGTATGTGTGAAATGTCATACGGAGGGGAAGCGTGGGAGAATTGAGATTCTGTACTATCCGCTTTGCACTCCACTATCTCCGCGTCGTCGATGTCAATGGTATTATCCGGTCTTTTGAGAGGTGGTACTGGAGTATATCCTTATTTGAGCGCTTCGGTTACTTGACAAACACTTTGTATGTGGGCGTGATTTCCTACATGAGATCGTTCCAGTTCTCATTTCGGAACTACTAAATGCGAGCCCTTATTAAGCGTCGGGTGGCTCGCGCTCTGAATCTATATTCTACCATAGGATATGAGCTCACGCGGCACAAAGCTGCGTTTTTTGCTCTTATAAATTCGAGGACAAGCCAGGAAGTTTCCGCTGGTCCGAGGACGCCAGTACCTCTCGCACGTGGTTCTCAACAATTGTTTTGACGTAGTTGGTAAGAGTACCTATGGCTGAGTCGATTTCGTCAGTTGTATTGATGTCATCAGGAATGCTATTTAGGGAGGAATATCGATTTACTCAAGCACGGTCGACATTTTGTTCCAGTTTGTGATTTTTATGTTTGGATTGGGGCCGCCGATGGAAAGGCCCATCCTCAATGAGACCGCGGAAGGTGGTATAAAACGAGACAGTGAAGTGTTTCTATACAGCTCACGTTAAACGCGACGCCTTGTACTAAGGCAATGTCTAGTGTGAAAGATCTGTTTGTGGGATCGCCGGGGTCGTGTGTCTGCGTGGAGGACGCTATAATTTCGAATTCAAAGTCTAGTTAGTTATCGAGTCGTTCGAGTTCGTTTCCGTAGTAGTTAGCAACGTGACATCCCTACTTGGGTTTTTTACAATTAAAATCGCCGAAGAGCGATGTCGAAAAGAGATGTCGGCATCATCTAGGGCGAGAATGGCTTTAAGGTTGCTCCGGAGCAACTGTTTTGTGGCTGGGAAGTAGACGGAGACTATGATAATTTTATCGCAGCCTGTCATAGAGAGTCTACATCCTGTGACCGGTGGGATATCAATCGGGTAACAGTATAAGGAGCGCTTGTAATACAGTGCGGTACCCCCTTTCCTAGCGTACGTTCTGTTCGTTCGTAATTGTACGTTGGACGCCACGTTTATGGACGCCACGGCAGATATAGCTCTCAGTGGTAGACCAATGTTTAAATAGAAATGACGTTGTTCATAACCACTATACTTACACAACATATGAAACCTCACAACGCATCATCGAAGGGACACCGTCTGATTATTGAAATACGACGTCTAGTAGTATACCCTCAAGGCAGTCGCGCGCCTAGAAGCGTTGGAATTTTTTTTCGAACGTATAACCCATACTCTTTGTTGGTCACAGCTTTGCAGTTTGGCGTGATATAGAATTCACAATGCGAGTTGAGAGTGCTTTACGATCGAAATAGTTTCCTCTCCAAACCCACTATAACCTGATCTCGATTCCGGTATTGCTCGTGGTAACAATCTCGATGCCAGGTTTAGCTTCAATTTATGTTTTTCTAACGGTCTCGATTTCGGCTCTTTTTCGATTCTGATCCCGTTCTGCTCTCGTTTCCGATTCCAGTATCGCTTTCTATTCAGACCCAAATCTCATGCTCGATTTGGTTGCAAGGTTACTTTCGTATCCCATCTTAGTTTCGTTTTCTATTTTGATTTTTCTACTCAAACATTTGTATACAAAAATTAACACCCCCATTGCGTTTCCGCTTACAGATTGTTTTAGAAACTACAAAGTACTAAAAGAGTAAATAATTTGTAAAAGTGTTTATTTTCTGAAAACCATAACACGAATATATTATAAATTTGAATTATGCCTGTGTTCATGGTCAATAACCCCAAGTTAAAATAGACCTTCATGAAAACGTGGATGACATCGTCAAAGATTAATAAAAGAACGAAATGTCGCACTTTTCAAGAACAATAAAATGTTTCACTTTTGTTCATATTCCCGTGAACCATGAAAAATCAAAAGAGATATTTAAGTTAACAGTTCAAAGTAATTTGATTATTTCGAACTATTAACTTAAATATCCGTTGAGCCATTTACGTATGATTGGCGTTATTCAAGTAGAACCGACATCAATAAGTAAATAATTTCACAAAGTAATTAACATTCATCACAATAAATTATACGGACAGTCATTTTCGCTAACAACAGGATGGTTCTGGGTGAAATAATAACGCTAACAGATAATATATCTCGTGTCTATTTTGGTCGCCAGCGAGAAGCAGTCACGGCGTTGAGTCGACGTCTGCAGGATTATCCGTTAAGTTATTAATCACGGCGTAGAAGCGACCTGAGAACACAAGAGGTGAAAGCGATGACGAAAATATAGGTTCATAGTATGGTATGTGTATATAGCTGATATTTTAATAACATCGCTGCTGAGGCATAAACTTTCAAAGATTTAAAATAAAAAAGTTATTGATCATTTCGCTCGTTATTGAGATCGAGTAAGCTTCAAAGCACAGGGTGCGTGCTTCGAAGGCGACACTTTTGACCACTTATATGCCACCACTACATGTGTATAGCGATTTTGGAATCGTACATAGTTGAATTGCGTTAATAGACAGTTAGCGATAGCCCTTGCTTTGAGATTGGACGGTATATATATTTGAGGAAGGAAATTGAATTGATTGAATGAATTGTACGACGGAATACTTGTAAGAATGATATATAAACAAATGACGATGTTTTAAATATAAATTTAAGTACGTGTCTGTATGTTTATTCCTTTTTTCATGTCTATTGAATGGATTTTATTACGTCTTGTAGCTGAAGACAAGGATATTGTGTTATCTATATCTACTTTTTGTCTATCTATTATTACTTGTAACTATACTAATATATAAAACTGAAAAGATCGTTTACTTGAAACATTCTCTTTACATTTGACAGCCCAATTCTTGAAGAGACTGAGTTATTTACTTAAATCTATAATAAAACATAACGTAAAACATAAAGCACAAGCAAACATATAATAATACAGAAACGATTCTAAGAGTTCCTTCACTGATAAGAAGTTCCCAGAGTAAAATAGATTATCAACATTTCTTCTTGGCTTCATCAGCATATTTGGGCTAATGAAAATTCTTTCACTCTTAAAAAGCTATACTATCCCCGAATAATATTCAATAAGTTTTGTTTTGACTTTTTTGAAGCATTTACCCTGGCTTCGTCCGAATCAGAACCCTGACCGGTAGCGGAAACGAAATCACAAGCAGGACAGGGAACAGAATCTAAAACGTAAACAAATAGGGATTAAATCGAAAATGGGATCAAGATTGAAATAGAGTATGGGACTAAAATTAAAAACAAGAGCTTGATCGGAATCTGAATCAGGAGCAGTACTACGATTATAATTGAGAGCGGACCTGACATCGAGTGCGAGATCAGAATCGAAATTTACTTAGTCGATATTGGGTTCGATTGTTCGATTCGCAATTGGATTCGAGAATGGAACAAATTGGCATAGAAAACAAGGACAATGTCGGAATCGAGAACGAGATAGCGATCGAGATCATGGTTTAAAGCATAATCACTCGATATATAAGATTAAGGAATGCATTCTATGTTCACGCGAACGGAGCCAGAGGCGAAAGCTAGGGTACCGTACAGATTAAACATTGCAACACTACATGGGTCGGTACGCAATAGATAATGAAATATACGAGAATATATGAGACCCAGGTTTATAATCATTTTGTTGCTAATTCTTTCAAAAAACTAATAAACTAAATTGAGTTTTTCTCAAAAAGCCAAATATTACAGTGATTTGATCAATTAATACTATTCGATGAGGGCAGAAACTGTTTCATCCGATTTCAGAAATATTGAACAAATAAAATATATACATTTAGACGTTAAGTTAGACTACAAAATAAGTGAAAATGTAAGATATATAAATATTAGGAAACTCAATGTTAAACCGTGATCTACGTCTTTATATATTTAGCTCAGGATGAATTTATTATTTAGTAGCATGAATTTGACACGTGACAATATATAATTTATTAGACGCAAGTTTAACAATATTTACAACATAAGAGAAATCGAAAAAAACATTAATTACGTAATTTTATTTGGAATTTTTTTTTTGGGGATTCCTTCACATCGGCTAAACAACAATAGTTATTATAGCGAGAGTACTGGTGGTCACGAGCATTATCTTTCTTTCTACATAACATTATTCGTTTTGTTCTATAAATGTTCGCTACACCAGAAAGGGTGTTTCAGCATTCCCGCCCACGGGGACCAGCCCGATGAGCGCTAATGTGTTTTATCGCCCATGAGACAGAGTTCGCTCATTAAGAAAATACAACGCGCTTTTACAAAAGGTGATGCGCGAAAAAGTTGGCAGAACAAAGGCGGGCGTAATAGAATAATAAAGTTTGGACGACCCCAACTTTTGGGGGAGCCTCGTCGCTTATGTAACGTATGTCACCAAAGAAATATTAGTATTTTTGTACAAACTTTACTCGTTACATTTAAATATAGGATCAAGGTATTTGCACATTTACAAAAATACGTTTCCTGATTACCGGAAGTACAAATAAAATGTATAGGTTAATTTCGTTGCATATTCCATATGATTTTTTGCCGGTTCGTGCCACTTTCTCTTTGTTCACATTTTACTTAAGTATTAACCAGTAAAAAATCACAGAAGTCTTTTAAATGCGAATCAGAGCAGTGTGATCAAACTGAAAGCATATATCCAATTCTGTGATGTATTCGTTATCAAAACATATTACAGAGCAGTATCTACGCTACTCTTGTTCACAATTGACCAATTCACATCTAAGCAGTGTGTCAACAAAAAGAAAATAGCCTCTTGAACGAATTAACCTATGCAGTTTATTTACACTTCCATTTGTTGTCGGAAATCTTTATTATCCCATTGCAAATATTTGAAATCATTTTGAAATATTGCAAACATTGCGTCAAATCTTAATCATCTCATTAATGAGGCAAATCTCTCCCACAATCCGTTTGGACCTTAAAACCCCATTCTGGCTTAGTGCGAGTCGGGGCTTACCACCGATCGTTGTCGCCAATGGGATGACAAAGTCCGCGACCTAAGGCTTAATGTGCCTTCTGAGCCAAGCAGCGAGTGATTTAATATAGCCTATGGACTCATTGCTTGATTAGCCCGTGGTCAAATAGAACCGGGTATGATTTAAAGGCAGCGCTCTTAACCACTGAGCAACAATTGTTCTATTCAATATGTATAAGTTCGACATCTACTACAATATTAAACCTTTAATCCGCGTTCTGTGCATACAACATCGGTGCAATCTATTAGGTTGGAGAAAAAGTTTTTATATACGTTATATATAAATTCAAAATAATTTTTCATATTTCATTTACATTTAATTACTATATATATATATATATATATATATATGCCATTTTATGCAACGACTTGTTGCCATTTTGTAAGTAGTGATATAATCTCATTGCTGTAGAAATTTTGAGAGTTATGGTCAAAAAGATTTGACAGTTTTAAGCGACAAGTAGTTTTGACAGTTTTTTCTTGATGATAACCTAACACTACCTTAAGAGTTCTGAAGAGAGCGAATCAGATGAAAATCTGAGGGTGCAAGATCAGCGGTATACGGTGGATGCATTAACACTTTCCAACCAAACTCTCTCAATATTTGTTGAGTGACTAAAGATGTGTGTGATCTGGCGTTATCATGGTGAAAAACCGCACCTTTTCTGTTGAACAATTCCGGCCGTTTTTTCTCTATTTATTGTTTGAATCTCATTAGTTGTTGGCAGTAGAGATCCGAATTAATGGTTGTGCCCGGCGGTAAAAGCTCATAATGAATAATGCCCTTACAATCGCACCAAACACATAGCATCAACTTATTGCGAGTCAATCCGGGTTTCGCTATAGTCTGTGGAGCTTCTTTGTCTTTTAACCATGATGTTATTCGCACGTTGTTGTCATAGGTAATCCATTTTTCTTCACCAGTGAAAAATGTTTCCAAAAACGGTACATTTTCATTACATTTCAATAAAGAATCGCAAATAAGTACACAATTCATTAAATTTCTTTCAGTGAGCTTGTGTGGGATCAAAGTATCGAACTTTTTGTTTATTCAGCTTTTTTGAATGAATCGAAACTGTTTTATGGTCAATTGTCAGCTCATCAGCTATGTCATAAGAACTAATATGCTGACATTGCTCTACTTTTTCCAAAATGGCATCGACTTTATCCGTAACAGGTTGACTAGCGGGCTTAGCATGACGCTCTAGAAAGGAATCTCTCTATAAGAGTCTTTCTCGCGCAACGTAATATATGAAAGAGGTAATCCTATAGAGAGACTCTTGTCTACGGCATCATGCTAGGCCCGCAGAGCGAGGTTCATTTTTGACATCAAAATCACCGGACTGAAAACGCTTTAACCAGTTTTGTGCTAGTCTTTCCGACACTACGTTAGGTCTATTAACGTCACAATTTTTTTTTTTTCGGCTTGTTTCGCTTGTTTGCTTTTGTTGAAATGAAAACTTCAAAATATATCGATTTTTTACGTTACATTAACTCATTTTGGTGGACAGAAAAACAATGGAAACATGGTGGGACACACGGGTATTTCTACGATCTACGCGGTAAATAATTTTTTTTATGCTTCATTTATTCTAAATGACATAATCTGACAGAAAAACCCACTTTTTAATTATAAATCAGATTTATTGTAATATAATTGCAGTAAAACTTCTTTAAACGCGTTGAGCAATTTTCGGCAGGGGGAAACCTTATGGGTTGGCGTCACCGACATACTAATGTTAACATTATATCTATTGCTATGACGACAGTGAGTACTAAATACATGTTAACATTTTTAAGTTTTCACTTCTGTCGGCAGTCCACATGACTGCCTTTTTTTATTATACACAAAAAAATATTATAAAACCTAATTTTCATATACGTCACTCTTCGAGAAATCATTGGGCTTCGCAGGCAAGAGAAGTTCAATAATTTCTGGCAAATAACAGTTTTATGTTCCTCATGCTATTTATAAGAGGGTCTTGTGTTAACAATAGTCGATTAAAAATGTCTCTATTGAAATGATGTCTAGAGAATTTACGCGCAAAGTCTTGACGATAAGACCTAAAATGTTTATTGCGCGCTTTCGCGGTCTCTTATGAAAGTTGCCCAATGGGCAATAGTGCGTTTTTTATAATAACCGCACCAGCGATCAGTATCTTGTGCATTGTTGGAGTCATTGGGTGTCAAGGGTATAACTGAACATATAAACAAGCATTGTGTAAAGCATATTTGTCGTACTTTTCCTAATAAATTATACGCCAGCCCAGCAATGCTTCTAGTATAACCTTTATACTATTATTATCAAAATAATATTAATCCGCGCTTTTCTGCGCCAATTTTTTTAATTTATTACTAGTCAAATCTTCAAGCATTCGATATTGTTACAAGATCTAACTTGATAATATAAGAAACATTCGATGACATAAAATTTTAAGAAACAATATCTCTATAATTTAAGGGTATTTTTAAAATACCATATCTAAATGGAATAATAAAATTAATAAAAAAACATTGTATTGTGTTGCATTGTTACCTGATGTATTAGGATCCATATACTTCAAAAATTAACGTAGAATAATAAATATTCAACTGCAAAGTTGATTATGTTATACGAACGCCGAGAACAGACTCAAACAAGTTGAAAGATCAAATTCCGACTGAAAGTAAAGGCGCCGTGTGTGAGGAGATAGAGTGGGAGAAATAGGGTATTGTACACGGAAGTGTCACTTAACTCAGATAGTCGTTTTTTTAACGGAACGTGTACTTTAATAATTTGATTTTTTACCGCTTAGATCGTTCTAATACCCGTACACCGTTTTTAATTCTTATTTTTCTTTTTTTAAAATCTCATCTTTTTAATGGTATCAAAACTAGCCAGATACAAACAGCACAACCAAAGAGATTTTACTGCATTTTTTTACTTAAAAAATATGATAAAACTCTTTCCCCGACCTAATATTTCATGTCAAGAGTAGTTAATGAGTTTATATCTGGCAATTGATAACTTCTCATAAATATAAGCTTAAATTTATATTTCAAGAATTATTAAAGTTTATCTTTGAATGATAAGATAATTGATTGTGTATTTATTATATTTTAACTTTATGAAAATTAAAATATATTTATATTAGTATTAATATAGATTAAATTTATCGTAAAAAATATATGATTTCGTCATTAAAACTCCTAGAGCGAGCACTGCGCGTTGAAATACAAACTTTGTGATTATAGTCTTTTATCTAAAGCTTCAAGCTGTAACTATTCAAGAAGTGGTGAACGAATAACTTTTTTTTAATTATTAATGCAGGTTACATCTGGATTAAAGTTAAATTGTAAATGGACCGAATATCATTAAAATTTTACGAATTTCAATTTTATGACAATTTTTTGAAAAAGAGTTTAAGGCAGGTGTCGGACTCCCGCACATAAATTCCTTACTAACGAACGAAATGACATAAATTTTGCAATTGCGCTAAGTATAAACGAAATGGCTATTGCATGACTCCTTAAAAAAATATTTTGAAAAATTTAATCCAAAATAGCATGAGCACAAACACATGTTTCAATTGTAGATATCCGTTATATTAAAATCTCATATGGGCCAGTAATTTAATAGTTGCTAAGTAATAACAATTGAAAATTGTTGCGACATGGTAGTATGATAGTAGCGACACTTGTCGCTTATATAATAATTTGCTAGTGTCTAATTTTCAGATATTTTAATTAACGAGAGAACATATGGACAACACTAGGGGCGGGTTCGCAAGTTATTTTATATGACATATTGTGTACGTATTGTACTCACGACCATTCTCGAAGATTCGCGTACGAGGATAAAATGGCAACACAGACACAGACGCTGCCAAAAGCGTCATCGCCCGATTATACAAATGCTTAGAAAATTTTAAAATAACTGTATTAAACGAGTTATTTTTAGTCGTTCCAAAATAACTCGTTCAATAAATTTCTTTTCGATTCCACAAATGAGCCGTAAAATTGGCTAAAATGACACACATTTCTTTATACCTAATAATGTTAACTATTATGAAGTACTACACGTTAAAGTAATTTCTTTTTGGAAATGTTAGATATGGCCCTGACGTATAAATTAAATATTTATTTCAATTGAAACAAATGTACCTCATTTAATTAGGAAGTTGTGTTTTTTTCTGCATAAGAAAAAATGATGAAAATTAAATTTTAGATCTTCGCACATTTTCAGCAAAACTTAAACACCGTGAAGTTAGTAATTAAACAGAGAGAAAGAAAGAGAGAGGTGTATCTAAAGTGAAACACATATATCTTATATCTACAGCGAAAATATGTATGTCGGTTAACTGCAGATTGTAATTCGTACTCACACAGAGATTCGCTTAGTGAAAAGATAATAGAACAGAAAACAATATTGAATATAACTATGGTTGCTATGTTCTGTTTTAATATTTATCTTGTAATTAAATATTTAAAAACAAGTATTATGTTCATCTGTACTACAATAAACAGAAATGACTAATTATTGATATAATTCAAGTTCTTTTAATAAATTATAAAATAGTGATTGTTTCGGACGAGAGTGGTAAGATTTTTTTTATTAGGAATAAATATAATTTTAATCATCACATTTAGCACGCATATAATCACGTCAGAGAAGTACAACTTCTATGGGGTGTCATACTGATTTCTGTATGAAGTTTGTTTCAAAACTTTCATGGATAAAAGCATATACCTAATTCTCAAAATATATGCTTTTACCCGCTAAAACAGAATCATCGTTTTGGGTTCAATAACCTGAGAAAGAATGTGCAGCATACCACTTTTGGCTAACTCCATATTAAGAGTAACGTCGATTTTAGGATAGAGCAATAAAATCACTTTTGAATCTCGCATGGAATCAAAAAAAAAAAATAATTAGAATTATAATTTTATGTCAGGAACACGAAAGCGATTTATTTTGTACAAAAAACTCTTATTTTGATCAACGAATTCCATATTTAGACCACGTATTTTTTCCAACCATTCACAACTTTAAAACATTAATTTAAAAAATTAACATAAAATAGAAATTAACGAATCCATCGATTAAGTTACGTGCTAACAACACTCGTCTATAAACAATTTATTTGTTTCATTCGTATAATAAACATTTTGGTAACGATGTATCCGATGCGCGTACTTCGGCGTGCACTCAATTTCCTTAACCCGTACAAGCACTTCATTTTCTCGACCGCAGCGTGGAAGCCTTCCCGAATTCGCGGTCGCCCCGCAATAAACGCGGCGGGTGCGCGTTTATATTAAATATTCCGCCGTATACGTCCGGGTAATGAGAGATTAGCGCCGCTCGCGGAATCCGCTGCGAGCGAGAATTAATTAAACTTATGATATTACACGGCGCCACGGCGAAACGGAAGGGCGCGGCGGCGGCCCTACGGCTTTTATGCGGCGCGCTAGTGTTCCCCGTAGGACGGCGCGATCAAAATGGGTCGGCCCTAGTGACGACGGCTGTACGGTCGATCGTCCACGTGTGTCGTGTGGAAGTGGACACTCGACACTCGTATTCCGATCGCAATGACGGAAATTATACTAATGAAATTAATTTGGTGAACGCCTATTAAGAAAGGGTTTAAGAGTTTGGATAGATCTCATCATCTGGTAGAGTTTGCTTTTGAAGCAGAGTTTGTTAACGTTGAGTTCGGGATGCCGAATTGATTGGGAAGGAAACCGGCCGAGTAAGAGTTGAATTCGCGTGTGGAGAGTGGCTTATTGTAAATCGTCGTATTATTTCTCTCAAAGTCACAAGTTAGAAATTTAAAAAAGCTTATGTATATATTAGTATATTTAGTTATCGTAGACTAGAATTTGAACCTAACTCCTTCGCATGAGTGGGCTGCCATCGTAACCACTGCTCCAATGAATTTATTATTGTACGGAAAAACTAAGCAACACATGCCAGAAACATTTTCTCTTCTTGGTTATTGTTGTATATTCTTTGGAAATTTATAGATTTATGATTTTTATTTAAGTTTTAAAATAACTTAAAAATGAAGCATTGCATTTCAAAATTTATCAAAATTTTGAGCTTCAATTTTTAAGACAAAACGAAAATACTCGATTTTTTTTATTATTTCATTTATATCGTTTAGACTGTAGAGTTTCAAATTTATACAAAAAAGTTACAAGTATTTTTCATGATAAAACTATTCATTTGACATGTTATATAATGTACAATTTTTATTTTATTTGCGAAAATTAACCCTAACAATTATGATGTAACAATTTACAACTTTTATTGTCCAGAAAAGTAACAGAAAATAAATTACTGTGACAGACGGATGGACAGACACAAGAGTGATTCTTATACAGGTTCCATTTTTCATTGGATGTACAGAACCCTAAAAAAAGAGGGCGTGAAGCGTCAGTCAGCCACGTCAAACGACTGCACCCCGGCGATGCGTCACGTGTTACCTTATCATAACATGGCGTGTCACATTGAATACGCTCAGAAAGTCTATCTCATCGCTGTTTTCTTTTTATTCCTTAATAGTTATCTAATACAACCTATATACTACTATTGCCAGTGTATTCTGAATTGCTTTAATGGACTTCCGAAACGGCTAATTAGTTGTTTTTGAAGATTGTTTAAAAACTATTTAAATACGTTTTTGAAGGCGGTTTCAATATTTCTTTTTAATTTCATTTTTTAGTTGTCGAGTAATTATAATTTTATAATTCATTTAGTAACTTTGCATGTGGATTAAATCATTATAAAATTAGCCAGGCGTCTCCTTTGTGTTTATACTGAGCAACTGGAAAAGCAGTTCGAATCCCGAATTGATTGTTCGCTAGTAATTCTTCCAGGATCTTTACTCTCTTAGTTGAAGTGCAAACACTAAATTATTATCATCCAACTATATAAATTATTTTTATTCTTCATAATATAAAAATTCTACAATTTATACAGATCATATTTTCATTGATTTCTACAATAAATTAATTCGCCCTATTTCTACTGTCATCACTAAAGCGTTTCGATGTGTTATAGAAATAAATGAAAATATGTAAGTAGATTTAATTAAGTAGTAATTCATTTTAATTTTGTAATAGCCATTGAAGAAAATTTTTAGCGACATATCGCAGTATTATCCCCTAACTCCTAACCGCTAAGGAGTGTGGCTTCCAACATCAGCCCAGCAGCGTGAGATGATAATAACCAGAGGCAAAAACTTTAATAACTAAAAAAGAGCTCATATATAATACATGTGCCGATAATTTTTGATGGTATCTCTCGATTTCCCTGTGGTTCCATCATCAGATTCTGAATTGGTGACTATTAGACCCCCTCGGGAGTATATTCTATCCAACAAAAAAAAAAAAATCAAAAACGGTCCAAAATTGACGAAATTATAGGTGAACATACATAAAGAAACGTACAACAGACGAACATAGAACCGACTCATTTTACAAAAAAAGGAGGTTTTATATTTCCTTCTTATTTTGAAGTTGGTTTAAAATCATTGATAGCCAATGTGCATCTTATAACAATTCCAATAAGCCCAAACACGACTAGGATACATTGTTTTAATATGGAGTTCCGATACATTGGCCGACTACGCGGATTCAACTTTGACAAAGTAGTTCCACGAAGGATTTAACTCGACTGGGTAGAGTTCGAGCCTTTAGACAGTGAGTCTTGTCAACGATTATATACGGATGCAGTAGTTCCATACTGCTAGCTTCACAAACAAACTCGATTATTCAAAATGCAATAGAATGAGCCATGTTAGGAATTACTTGCGACATAACATCCGAAACGAGGAAATCCACAGAAGGATCACAATAAACGATTTTTTGCAGCAAGTTCAAATGGCATTGAAGCAGGTCACATCGCTCGTATAACGATGACAGTTGGAGAACAAAAGTGCTCGAGTGACGTCAGCACACTGGATAACATGAGATGACCTACCACTGCATAGATCGACTAAGTTCGTGGGCCACAGTTGGCGGTGACTCAGAACGGTACATCGTGGAAATCTAGAAAAGAGGCTTACGTCCGGCAGTCGACGTTCAAAGACGAAAAACAAACAGGGCACCTCATTTAGCGATACATCAATGTTGTCGTCATAAACAAAAAAATACTTTTCTAAATATATTTTTTAAACGGAATTTATCTAGGTATCTGTGGAAGGAATAAAAATAAATCTTGCGTTTCATGGCAATAAACTGAAAATACGTAATTAAACTCTTAATGGGGGTCGCATAGAAAAAAAAAAAAACGTGCAGCCCTAATTTCTCCATCGTCAAAGGAAATAACATTTTACATTAAACAGAAAGTCCATTAAAAATATATTACGTACATGCGTACGCTCTTATGTTACGCGCATTATGTTACGCGCCGACTGACGCGTCTGACAGACTGGAACTGTGCGTTTCGTAACAAAGAAAATGGGCCTAGCCGTTATAATTATTCTTTTTTAAACCATAATGTAATAATTTCTTTTACGCAATAACGACTTACAGTGGGTAAGTAACGCAAAGATTTAAATATTTACCGCAAAATTATGTGTCTGACTTTGAATACAATTGATGCAAGCCATTTAGGTGAATTTTCTTCTGTATAAAGAATATGCATAACTGTTGAAAACACTTTTTTGGTCCCTTAAACAATTAGATGATATCGACAACAAAATATAGTACAACGAACGAATATCGTGCGCTGTGAAGTTAGTCACGAAAGCGTCACAATGGCGTGAAATAGGACGGTATTCGCAAGTAATTCAGAGCGGTAGAGTTTCGTGCGTTATACTTGTACAATGTTTTAGTTCAAACAGCTGACGACACAATATTCGTTCCTATATGAACCATAATAGATTGATTCTAAATGGAAAAGATTGAGAATCATTTTACTTAATAAAGTGGAAAAAGATACGTAATGTAAACATAATAAGAATTGCTTTCTTAATATCTATGTTCTCATTTAAATAGATTATATTATGATTTTCTAAATGGTCTGGAATATCTTCGATAGATTTTATGACGCCAAATTTAGCCGTAAAAAATGCGTCTCTGACACGTTTACATGAACGTTATTAAAAGGCGCCTCGTCTTACCTCTCATACGAATTTTTTTTTTCACATAGCAATATCTAATCTGTAATTGTTGCTCAAAAAGATGCATATTTTGGTAATTTTTTAATGCGCCTTTCCACTTATTTGGCTCAATTCTCGTACAAGAGGTGCTTTCGTTCCCAATACAAATACTGCGTTGCGATAATTTTGGTTAAATCGGGGGTGCACGGTGCGACAACAATGGGCTTTTCTACTTCTATGATTAAAACAATAATAGGCGTGGACTACAGTAAGCCTCGTTCGAAACACATTTTTAACATTAGTTATTATTGCTTATTATATAAAGAGATGGCGATAGCACATCACGCGCAGCACCTCGAATTCAGAATAACGTAAGTGCAAAATAAAATATTTTTTTGTGCTTTAACTATATAGATCGCACACGGTGTTATTTCGTGGAAATTCTTTATTAAACGCTTGCCTGCGACGTGAACTAACTTGCAGCATGCAACCCATTGCTGACCTTCAAAACTGTTCTTCCACCACGAATCCTCATCCAACAAATTGAGTATTGATGCGAATTATTCTATTGTGTACGGTGTTATTTCGTGGAAATTCTTTATTAAACGCTTGCCTGCGACGTGAACTAACTTGCAGCATGCAACCCATTGCTGACCTTCAAAACTGTTCTTCCACCACGAATCCCTATCCAAAAGTTTAATATTATTAGTACTTAATTAGTACTTACCGACTTCATTTACTTATGCACCAATAGATGGCGTTAGTGGATAAGCTCCTGATCACGGAATTACTCTTGATACAACCGAAACCATAGATGTATGGTTTTGGTTGTAATAAACCCTTCAATTATCTTACACTTGCCACTGCATTCGTCTCATTCTCTACAGTTTAGTTTTTTGAAGGTTTCACTTCTATCGCGAATTCTTTTTTTTCAATCGACAAAGCGAACACAAACCTATAATGCTTATGTAAAATGAAGTTTAATTCTATAAAATATAAGTAATACCTATATTTTTTTTCTTTTAATAAGCGAAATACGCTTATTAACCATCACTATTTTTTTAGAAATATTTTTGAGAACGATTATTCTATCGTTCATTCCTCTTTCGAAATAATAAACGATATTACAAATAAGTAATTAATTATGATTATTGTTTTTATAATGAAACATTTTTTTTTTGTGGTATTAAAATTCCAAACGACCTCTTTAACGTTCGCACTACAATCTGTTTACAAACAAAAAAGTCCTAATTTCTGCTTCAATGCCTCCTCTTCACAGAACTGGAAAGCGAATGCGGTATTTACAATTAGTTAGTTCGAATATAGTAGACTGAGGTACATGCTAAGCAATTCGTTAAACGTACAAAGTATTATCTTATAACTTTCACAATCCCTCTTCCGTGAGTTTTGCCTAGAAAGATATATATCAGCAAATAAGTAACGTAGCATGGAACGGCTTTTGTGCAGGTCGAGAGATAAGCTTTTGCTAGTATGGTCATTTGTCCTAGAATCTTATTCTCGCAAGCCAAGGCGTATGTAACGGATAGTGGCGCAATCTTACAATAAACCCGTGAACATCAGTTAAGCCTTTTATCTATTTCATTATATATTTATAAGTTTCACAATGCGTTTACGACCGTCGGCATCTGATTTGCTTTCCCAATAGGTTTTAGGTAACAAACTTTGTTTATAGCGCAAACGCCGGCACGTAAGCAATCAAAAAACTCAAGCCATGGGATACTGTTCTAATTTTGATATATCTACATCTTATACGTGCTTTGATTGATAAAATATGTAAAAAAATCGACCAAGTCCACATCGGACTCCGTTGAAGAATATATGTTGTATTATTGCCGCAGAATTTGATTCTCGTATTCTTCTAGAACATAAATATCACTTAACATCTTAATGACTAATAACAATATTTTAAAAGCAAAAAAATAAAACTTGTATCGAAGAGCTTTCTATATTTCAATTGATTTATGCGTCTACATAATTTTTTTACATAATCATAAAACTTACTCATACTTTTAAACAGACACACAGGTAAACTGACACAAGAGTAGGATCAGATTTTACCATTTTGGGGTACGGAACCTGGAAAAAATATACTGTTCTATACTGTTTTACTTTCAAATTGAAAGAGCACTGAAATAGAATATACGAATAGTATTTTCTTTGGCACAGAGCAGAAACGAATTTTCATTGCCACATTTTCATTGCTGAAACAGATGGCGTTCTACGTGCTCTCGAGTCTAAAAACAGTTTAATGCACCATCAGTTTTTTTTTTAGTTTCCGCTGTTCAAAATATCTCCAAACATAACAATTATTATTAGGTTTTCATAGTGCTCGACCACGAAAACCAAAATTTTGACAGACCGCTCATAAAATGTTCACTCAAAAGAAATGTTTTATGATTTATCGATGGTTATTTTGGTTCTGAAAGCTTTTATTTAATAATACCATTAAAATGCTCATAATCCTTTTCTCGCATCTATAAAAGCTTCAACTGCACTTTAAAATAAATTTTCAAAGATAACGTGAATGAGAACAAAATCATTAAATGAGATTTTATGGAAAAGAGTTGAAGGATGAACTTAGAAACAGCGAAGAGAATATTATATTGGAAATGTGTTTATTTAGAAGTAAATTATGTATATAAAGCAAAAGTATAAAAAGAAACAAAACAAATTTTCGTTGAGCCAACGAGTATTTTATTAATTTAATAATATAATAAATCGACGGAGCATGGAAAAGGAGAAAAATTCGAGTAGACGAAATTTCGTTTGCATTTGAATTCTCTCCTCTAACTAAATGTTTATAACATGGCAACACCGAATTATCAACACAAAATAATTCGTTTATACGTATCAAAGACTCATCTGCGGCGTACCCGCGTCGCGTCCAAGATGAAACAAACGTCTGTCAGATTAAAGAGCTATCTCTTCTGAACACCGACATTAAAGGTCCCATGACCTGAGCACTTAATGGACTATCATGTAAGTTGGGTACGTTCGTTAACGACGAAATACAGTTTCAAATTTAAAATTCATTTACTATCCAGTTTTCATGCTCGTATTTAATTTTCAATATGTAAGACGAAAATCCCTCACTGGATTTCATACACCGTTAACAGAGATTGCTGCGATGATTTGAAGACAACAAACAACCAATACGCAGGTTAATACAGGATAATACCTTAGTATATACGTGTGTATAACTTACAGGAGTTGTGATATATTACAGCACATTCCTATTTTATATTGTTGGACTTGGATTTTGACAGCGGTATGATTTAAACTCTCACTTGCAATAGTCAGCTGCTAACTGTGATACTTCAAAACTAAACACGTCAAAATATCGGTAGTCTTAGAGATATCGGCTTCTGTGATGTTAAACTTCATGTCACAAATGCCAATATCTCTAAGATTATTGTAGTTAACTATCTGTTGTCAAGTTAAAACAGCGTGATATGACATGTTTACCTTTTAACTTTAACAATTATCAGTTAATTATTGCAAATGATAGTGTCAAGCACACCGCTGTAAGCCCTCGTGCTGGGCACTTGGGAGCCAATGACCGTCATCACCCAGAAAGGAGAGTTCAATATGATGGGACTAGATTTCGTCCATGGCTTCACCCGCGTGTATACACAGAAATGTAGTTGCACATAATTTGAAAAATTTTAACAAATATTTTATTATAATATACATTAGGCATTCATGGAAATCCTGTTGGTAATAAATAGAATTTCCGTTTATGGAAAAATCATACACGATAATAATGACTGTACGTATTAAATGCTTCAGTTGTAAAATTAAGTACCCATTTCTACAGTATAGAATGGGTTCTCAAACTTTTAAATAAGACCCGCTACTGAGCACTACAAATATAATTAATTTAATATATATTACAAATTAAATCCCTACTGACACACCTGAAACGAACAACGTTTCTACGTTCCGTTGTTTATTTTCATTTATATAAAAACTAATGAACCAAATAATGTAAAATTTTGCAAATTATATATACTATGTCCACAACATAGTCTACATATAAAATCTAAAATTTCTCCTTTTCTTGTTTTTTTTTTTTTTGGCAAAAATTACTGTCACAATTTCAAAATGCACATTCAAAGTGACTTACCTCTAACTGAAACTTGTGCTAGGGGTATCTAGTGGACGATAACTTCCTATAACGCGTTGCAAATTTGACCACGAGCTTATTGACTGTAGAGTTTTAACTAATTCAAATTCAACAACTCGCTCCATGTCTCAGACAGCAAGTCGAGGCGTCAGTCCCAGACGTTAAAATCACATTCATGACTCTGATAGTCCCGATCCCGCATCGAACTGACTCGGGAAAGTTTAGTATCCAGACACCTCAATCACAATTATAAGCATCGTGAAGGGTTTTTTTCTTATTGTATATTCAAGAGGTAAACTAGCAGGCACGTCAACAAAGAGTAAATGGTTACGCCGTCCATGGACACTCGCAATCCCAAAGGAGTCACCGGTGGGTTGTTGGCTTTTTGGAAGGGAATAGAGTATCTAATGAAGGGGGGATATAGCATGATGAAAATGGGAAAGAGACGATTGGGCCGCCGGAACTCTCACTCACTGGACGAAAGTCAACAGCGGTAACTGCTACTTTACGTCCGTATTCTGTGAAAGCGGGGTCTTTCCCGATCGAGTCGGTCCTTTTTTGTGCTGCAGCCCTATTGGTTACAGTATGATTCTATCACAGTAAGGTTTTTTTTCCTTCTTTTTTCAATAGCATACCGAGGTATAAACAAGCATGAGCGCTCACACCTCCAGAGAAGTCACCAGTGCGTTGCTGGTCTCTTCGGTAGGAATAGGATATCTGATAGAGGTGGGAGTGGGCTAATGGAGGGTTAAGTAAGGCGGGGTGAAGCGGGTAATTGTTGTATATACAGTAAAGGATAAAAATCTGATACAGCAACAAAAAAATACCTAATTTAAAAAATATATACTCATTTATTATATTGGCACATTATAGGATGCAGGCTTATTTAATTATTTGTAATGTTGTACTTTTCAAAAGCCAATAAAAAATAAATAAGTAAAAGGCATAGAAATAAAAACATAACGTTTAATTGAATTCAAAAGAGATGAAATTAAGGACGTAGAATTCTTTTTATGTGACTTATCATTGAACATATCATTGAAATTCGCCTTAGAACTGAAATACCTAAATGTTTTGTAAATTCTAATTAATAATTTACAAATATAATGGCCGTCACCCGACAGCAAATGTCAAGAAAAAATATATAAATTATCAAGGAAAACTTTACAACAATAGGTTTGAACTTAATGATATTTTCAATTGAATGTCCAGTCCCTGTGTTCGATGTGTAACAGTTTTGTTACATAGAGAATTGACAAAGATAATCACTCTTGTATAGAAATATTAAGGTACCTGACTTCCATTAATGATTAGTTCCCCCCTATATTTATGCTTGAACTCTCGTGTGATGCGATGGAACATCGGTGGTAGACAGTACAGGCAAATGTGTTTTATGAAAATGTTATGCGCTAAGGCAGCCTCAGGAATAGAACGCTGCGCACTTCCTAACCAGCGTGTGCGCATCAAAACATCAGTTTTTCAAACTTACAGGACGAAAGAAAAAAAAGATCCCTTTCCTTTGAAATATACCACAATAGAGATTAATATTAAACAGGAGTCGATTCACTTTCAGAAATTCGATTTATCACAATGCCCGCCTCAGAGAAGGCATTGCGCTCTTGCATCAGAAAAAGAATGTTCATAAATTTTGAATTTTAAAAGTGATCTTTGACATAACAACTAACAGATTAATCTAAATAAGAACTGAATGCCTTTGACATTACTGGAAAC
Organism: Eumeta japonica; assembly: GCA_005406025.1. Classification (NCBI taxonomy): domain Eukaryota; kingdom Metazoa; phylum Arthropoda; class Insecta; order Lepidoptera; family Psychidae; genus Eumeta; species Eumeta japonica. Next base: position 263,724 of record BGZK01000283.1, read on the forward strand.
AGATGTTTTTAAATTTTTAAGCTATTGCATAGCTTCTATCGCGGTCCTTGAGCGTGGAGACCGAATCCAGAAATTTCGTACCGAAAATAACTAACACCCCCCACTCCGACCGGCACAGCGGTGGTACTTTTTACTTTTGCCATCTATCGATGAATAGCAGAACTTTTAATGACTTTTTTTGAAATATCACGCTTGTCTCTTTAGTTCAGCAACTCGCCTCTAGGTGGCACTGGTTGTATCGGCGTTACTGCCCATGCGTAATCCCCCTCTTCGCCCCGCAATCTGGTGACTCATGCCTGCTTAGAGTTTCGGCGTTAGGGCACCTCCTCAAAAAAATACTGCATAAATAAAATAAATAAATAATTATAATTGCATAAGTTGATAAAAAATACTCTGCAATAGCTTTACCGTGGCAGTCCCCGAGTGCCACACGTGTTTTTTTTTATGATCCATCGATAGAATTGACTTATAAAAGCAAAAAAAAACATTTTACTTTTAATCACAACAAATTATGAGACCATAAAAATAACAGTACGACGTCTCGTTCTGTTGTTGTCATTAAATTATCAATTTATGACGGAAATTCAAATCTATTAGTTTATTAAACGTAAGTAAGTAAAGTAAATTAATTACCTTTGTTTATTTCGACGTGATACATGTTTGAATTATCACTACAATATATTTTTAGAAAAAAAAAAATATAATGAAATCTGTACGAGTATGAAACTTCATCTATATATAGAAGGGATCGGCTGACATTTTCTATAAGTCTATAGAGGTTTATACATTAGAACCCATTAGGACGTGCCTCAACATAAATGTAACGAGTCGATCTTGACACCGATACGCGGCGCAGGCGCATTGTTGCAAACGATTTAAAATGGCGTCCCTTATAGTCCGGCGCCAAATAAAAACGCGGTGAGTCACGTACTGATCGATTTCCATATTGTTTGGCTTTTTCATACAATGCTAATAGTGTACTTATTCTACCCTAGTATCTTTCACATTATGTGTAAGTATTAATTGAATTTTATAATTTGTGTACTTAGGAATGTACTTTTCTTATAAAAAATAGTAAATTTTGTAAATAAATCGTTAACTTTTTGATCAGTCCGAATTTTTACTCGACTGTGGCAAAAACAAATGAAAAATTTTTGAATTTTTCCTCAACCCTCAGATTAAAAAGTATAAAATAGTCTTAGCAGTTTTAAGACTAACACCGCAAAAAATCTTTATATAAAATAATGCACGTTAAAGATTATTGTTCAATTTAAAAACATTGTACACTTCTATAATTGTGACCCTAAAAGTTTTCATGTTAATTTAATATGGCAATGCCCGAAGAGGCGTCAGATAAAAATATTAAATTCCAGTTTTAATATATATGCGTAACAAATAATTCAGCAATACCGCAGAATATGTATCCATTACTAAGATTTTAATTTTGTACGGCTTTCCCAGTTATGTGTCATGCAGTTAGTGGTAAGCGGGCGAAATTATTACAATAATTAGAAAATATGTTTTCAATTTATTTAAATTTTCTATTGTAATTTTTTCTAGCTTAGTTAATTTATAAAAAAATTAAAAGCGTGTTTTAAAATAAAATTATAAATTTACATACTTAATATTAAATTTAAATACCTAATAAATATATCTGTTGAATTCAAAATAATAATATCATGTTACATTTTGTATTTAAAGAATTATTTAAAAAAATGGACTAGAATTTTCAAGATTATGTTATTTAAATATGTGACAATTTTTTGTGGATAACGAGTCTCTAATCAAGATATTTTCTGAAATAAAGTTCAAATACATCGACGAGTACAAAGCGTTATGCATTAATTATGATACAAACTTAAGGGGGTAAAGAACTATATTCCTTGCTAAACTATATATTTTCATGATTTCAAAAGTTTTTATTACATCCATCTATTTTTAGTTAGTGTAAAACATAATAAGACGTAAAGAAGACAAATAAAATTTGTGAAGTAAACATTAAAATATATCATATCGTCATTTCATTTTCATTATAAAAATAATACATATATTATATTTTATACATATGTATAATATATCAATTATTCTATTAGTGTTGATTGGATCTCTGCTGTTTCATTTAGATGCAATAGTCATATTATTACATTACAAATTATATTTGCTATTACAATAATATCAAATGAGAAATACAAATTTACGATTTCCATAAAATTTGTACCTTCTGACAAGCATAGCTTGGCAGGGGGACGTGCACGACTGAATGCTTCACAGTCAAATATATAATTGATATCGAAGGTAGAATTTTTGCAAGTCGATGGACAGTATTTTAAAGTACTACAAGAGCTTAAAAAATAAGCTGTGTTCGCGCCGATCATCCGTCGTGAATGAGGAAGTGCTACACGCTGCAGAGACACAGCAGGCGCACGGACAATTCATAGTGACAAAATGGTTTGAAAGTTTTACCTAACGTGATCATACGTCCCGTTCGGAACCGCAGTCCTCGAACTAGGCCTCAGGAGCTAAATGGTCTCGTTTTCAGGTAAAAGTCAACGAAACGCGATTTTACTCAATAACTAAAAAAATAACTACACTCGGAAAATAGATTATTCATAAACTAAGTCTATTTCCCATAAGATTAGGTAGAGACTACAGATACTAGTGTAAAGGAATTTATTTTTTTCATAAATACATATTCTCAACATAAAAATGTTTTTTTTTTTACTATCACTTTTGCCGATTTTTTTTCAATGTCCCGTTTTGACCAAAAATTAAAATGGTCATTTTATTTATAGTGTATTCCGTGATGTAAGTGATATCGACCGCGGAAGACCTCGAAATCCTGAATTGCGAGATTTACCATAGACATGGCTATTTTTCGACATTCAAAATAAGAGGAGGTAACGAGTTCGTGTTAAACAATAAATTGTAAAAGGTTTGTCAATAAGAGTATAACGGAATTTCTGAAAAAAAAAATGCATTACAAGCTGGTAATAACGTGTGGAAAAGTTGCTGATACTTATACTGCTTTAATACGACAATGAGCTTGCACACGGATCTTGTTTGTCAAGAAATCAAGAACTGGCACATATCATAACCCCGATTTTGGCCGATCAACGCCCCCTATTTTATTTATACTAATCACTTTCGTTATCAGTTGCCATACCGTACTTAATTGGTTTTTATACTTTTAACATATCTTCAGTATTGTCATTTTATGATTCCATTTGTAAATTATGAAATGTCAAGGATATTTTATTTTTAAATTTTCAAACGTGTAAGTCAATAATGTAACTACATCATTCCACCGCTATATATATATACTTACCTTACATTTTAATTGTAGAAGTATTTTCTTTTTCAGCATTTAATTTTTAATGTGATTAACTTAATTAAAAACTAAAAATTATGAGGTTTTGTGAAGAAGAACTTCTTTAAGATTTCATTACACAAACAATGCTTAAGAGCACTGCAGAACTTGTAATTCAAGCAAAACATTATTCATATAAAACATTCAGAGCTTTTACATTCGGGTCGTCTACGCGGCGCGAGGCGAGTGGCCCGTTATGAGATAGCTCTCTCGAATCGCAGAAAAGTAGCCCACTACCCCAGTGGATTCAAGCCGGAAAAACTGAAATATTCATATCTAAAATGCGCTAATGCAGAATAAAATAAATATCTAAGTTACGCAACCTTATACATTAACACTGTGTTAATGTATATGGTTGCTGAACAAAATATATACCTAAACCACGTAACCATATAAATTGACATGGTATTAATGAATATGGTTGCAGAACAAAATATACACCTAAACCACGCAACTACATACATTGACATGGTGTCTACGTAACAGTTAACGAAATAACACAAGGAATATTCACAATGTTACGTAAAATTACCGTCAGCGGCGGCGACGCGGAGCTGGAAGCCGTTTGACACAAAAATTTGTATGCACATATATCGCTCCGTAGGTACACAATAGCCGCGGATTTCTTAATCATCCTTGGCCGGTTGAATAATAATCCGGTAAAGTAAAGCGTAACGCCGAAATGTGGGAATGAGCTCGCATTGTAGTCGCGCGCGCCGAAGCACCCTTGAAAGCGGCCTCGGTCGTAGGCTCCGCGCGCGCCGCCATTGGCAGTGATCTTGTACTTTTTGTTACCTTCGCCGGTTTTTTCTGTGACTTTTCTTGGTCGGCTGGATGACAGTTTTTTTGACAGATAAAAAAAAAGATGATAAATCATCTCTTTTGTGTGAATAACCGAAAAGTTAATAATAGGTAGAACTTTTCAATGAATGCATTTCTTTCAATTCGTCCCTGCTTAAAGAGACGATGTATTCGTTACGCATAATAAATTGAACTTCTTGTTTCTATTGCTGTATTCTTTGCTACGATAAAAACTATGATTTTAGTGCAACGGATATCATTATATTGGAACAAAGTTCCTTACGGCGGGCTTGGAGGAGATAGGGATTTTGCTGCGCGACCGAATTGAAAAAAATGTGATAGTAAAACCGTAGGAAAAAGTCCGTGGAATAAAACCGTTAAATGAGACGTGCGCAGGCGCGACAGTCGTATACACAAGCGAGTAGTGTATAATACCTTTCTCTTTCTCCCTCTTTCTTTTCGTTCTCTCATCCCTTCTCTCTCTATTACCACTCCACCCCGCCAATGCATAGTATATACTCATGAATTCATGGACAAGCATGTGACTAATATTCACATAATATATAGATTTTACTCGTGAGTAGTCACGTTTATTTTCATATAATTTCAAATCGTCAAAACAATAATAAATATAGTAACAATGGCAAGTGAACTAACAAGTGACTTGAATACAACTGACAGTGATAATAGTGGGAAATTATTCTATTTCTATGTAATTTTGTGTTGTCAAACAAAAATAAAGAGACATATTTTGTTATTTTAGTTGATAATTTGAATTACGATTTTTTTTTTATTTTACGTAATTTACTTTATTTCCTAAAATACTGAATTTCCTAAATACTTTCCTGTACTTAAATAAAAACTAATCAGCAAAATTTAAGAGAAAAATCAAGAAAACCTACATAAAATTGAGCACGATTTTTTTTTTTTGCAAATTGTGTCGATTCTACATTAGCCGAAGGAACTTTGTTCCTACCTGGTGTCCCACGACACCACTCGTTTTTTTTTATAATATTGTAACCACAGACGTCCCCTTCGTCGGGTTTTTGTGCCCGAGATCGTGAATCAAAATCAGCAGCAAGAAAACTGTGTTCATTTGATCAGTTCTTCAAGTTACACATTAAATTCTTTACATTCAGGTCTTTATTACTACCGAAGTGTACCTGGGCGGGAGCCCCGATCAACTTTTACCCACTACTCTGTATTTTTGTTTTTTGCCCTAACTATCTTTCTAGTCTTTAAATTCAAATCGATGAATTTAAAGACCGCGGCCTCCGTGCCACCTACAATTTACTCAGTTACTACAATATTGTATCATCTTAAAGTTTTAAGCATATGCTTGTTGGGAATAGAAAAATGAATATCATATACTAAGCTTATTGAGTGTTTCGTAGATTATTTATTAATTTTTAACAAAACTCGCGCCTCTTTTGCTTTATTTTAATATACGTACATGTGAGAAAATGTATAGAGTTAAATTAATTAAATTCAAAATTAATTTATTTGTCCTGTTTTTGAATGAAATAAGTTTTTATTTTTCTATATATTTGGGTAATTAGTAAACAATAAATGTCTGTGTCTGTAGCCTATACCTTAATAATAATTAATCACTCGGTCGTCCAAACTCTTGGTTAGTAAGTTTAATTTTAAGATAATAGTATTCTAATATAAATTAGCAATTTTCATTATTTCATCACGATGAGTATACATTTTTCATACATTTTTCTTTTTACTTTTAGAGATGTATTCAAAAATCTTCAAAATATAAAATAAACGTAACTGTCGGTTTCAAATGTCATTAAGAGGTCTTTGTAGTCGCGTGGACTGCTATATAACTGACGAAAAATATATAGAAATAATAACATGTATTTATATTTCAATGTTTGTGTTACATAAATTTAATATTATAAAAAGTGCGTCAAATGACCCACAAAGCAACGTGCCAGTCCGTTGGCGAGTAGTGGTTTATTAAGTTTCGCATTATAATTTTAATTCACACTTGTGTATGTATTTTATAATCCTCGGTAATCATCACTTATTATGGGTTCCGCAATTAGGTTTTTGAAAAAAATTTTTTTTTTTGAAAAATGGAAAGATCATATATAAGTTTTATAACAAAACAATTTTTTTTTCTGCAATAATTAAAAAGCTATATCAAAATAAAAATTAATTTTTGAATCCAGTACCGAAGACGCGCCGACAACTCCCGAACAAATCCGAGTGCGTGTGACATCATAATGTTAGTTGTCACTCGTAGTAGTATACGGAGATAATAAGTGTAGTGCTTTTTGAGTTTTGATTTATTTTATTCTGTCATTGTTAAATACTCAAAAATATATAAAAATGTCAAATCTCAAAAGTTACCGCTCTTGTTTTGTACCATTATGTACAAATACTACAAAGACAACTCCGGAAAAAATGTTTTTAAATGTTCCTCAAGACGAGAAAGGTCGAAAAAAATGGTTTCAAGCAGTGCTCCGAGATAATCCTAAAACAAAATCGAACTTTTGTTGTGAAGATCACTTTGATGTAAGTATTTCATATTCATATTGTCATTAGTTACTTATAATAGCTGTAAACGCTGCACTGTTATGGAATTGCTATAACATTATGACGTCACAAGTATGGTGGCCAATCGTGGCGCGTTCACAGTCACGTGATTTTTTTTTAAATTTTATCAATTTTTAATCGCTTATAATTAATTGCAAAAAAAAATTTTTTTTTCGTTTTTTAAATAACATATCAATAAAATTAATAATTAAGTTTTAAAATACATAAAAAAAAAATATTTTTTTTTTCAAATTCCCAATTGTGGTTTCTATAAAACCTACACCTGCTTCTTTCATACAAACTGGACCAAGTGTTATCCGACTCGTGCAGTCCGGTACGCTAGCCGGTATAATTTGGGTATCGATTTCCATAAAGTCATGGGCAAGATTTTGGAGTAAGGCTCTGGGTTAGATTCCCTGATAGGTGTCTAGATCAAAACGCTTCTGTGACACCTTTTAAATACTACGGAATATTAGGTCCTATTAATGAGTCGCGGAAGATATAATTTTATTTGACTTTTTTTTTATTTCACATATAAAACTATGATATTAAAGCAAAAGAAATTATTAGTTTTAATTTTAAATTAATATTTCGAAAGACTGTTCAATAATTTAAAAATAATAATAATAAATCGGTGATTGAAAAACAAACAGAATTTTGAAATGTATATATAAGTGATATTTACAATTCGTTCTTAAATCTTTATCACCGACAAAGACTACGATACGAACCGGGTCACAATGAACTTAATACCTTTAGCGGCGGATCCTCGCGGGCCGCCGGTCGCGCTGCGCCCACCCGCCCAGCAGACCCCGCAGCGGCGCATGAGCAGGCGGCGCACGTCCGCCGTGTGAAATCATTTCTAACTCTAACTATATATTCATATTCATCTATGCTCTAACTCATCTCCATTCCGCTCGGGCGCGCTCTGCAGCGCCAGCGCCCCTCTGAACGCGCGGGACCTTGCTGCTTGCGCGTTCTGCCGATTCGTTTACACTATACGTTTTAATTGTTGAGATTTATAAAAATATTATTGTACATCGACTTGTTCTAAATATATATTTTGTTCTAAGTATGTAGATATTTGGCTTAATGAAGACCTTCAGAATACCATGTTGGTTGTTTAAAAATCAAGAAAATATTAATTGAATTGCTTGTTTTTTAAAAAAAATCATAATAATGAAACAACCTCTTATATAATAATAATTTGGAAGTAAATTACTTGTTTTATAAAAAAATGACGAGACTTTCCATCTGCGAGATTCAAAAATTTCCAAAGATGAAAACTTAGATAATACTATTATAAGCAATTATATATATATACTTAACTACATTTATTACGATAAAAATTTAAGTAAAAACTAGTCGTTTCTCGCCCGCTTCGCAGGTTCAAAATTAAAATTATTCACAGTTTCCATTTATTATTTCCTTGGTATTTATACAATCTTTTTTTGTGTTTAATGTGTCCTGAGTCCTACTGTAGGACATGACCTACTTTTATACAAAATTTGAATACGATTCGTTCGGCCCTTTCGGAAATAAAGACATTCAAACACACGTATATATTTTTATATTTGTAACATATAGTTTATTTAATGTTCCTTTTAATTTCTTCCATTTCTTTCGCATAGAAAATAATATTGTGTTGCATCTGTCTCAAACGGTATGACTAGTAATATTACGAAAAGCGATAATTATATCGTGGTCCAACGATAATTTAAAAAAAAATTTATCGCACGAACAAATAAAAAATAACATCGGCATTAACGAAACAGACAGACGATTCTTTGTTTTTGCATGGATATTTTTGCCAATTTACAGGCACGCGAGAGAGCATACAGGCCGTGGCGTGCACACAGCGCCGGCCGTTATTCGTACTCTAAACAGAGTTAATCGCCGCACAAGGTCGGCCCGATGCGTGCCGTCGGCCGGCGCACGCGCACATCGCGGGTCAATGCTGAAGTTCGGTCTGGCGGACGTCGGTCATCAGTTGCAGGCTAATATCGTCACGAGCTTGTTATAAGACGTTTTGTAGGCGATCGACCGCGACACGACGAATTTGTCATTAATGTTGCGACAGTATTGTTTGTGTATCTCATATTTTATCGCTAAATAGCAGTATCTATACTTAGCGTGAATAAGCTATTATTATATCAGCTACGTTAGAAAACGCCAGTTCGAGTATACTAGGCGTCAAAGGGAGAATTAATTCAATTATTTTTTTATCACATACATTATTTGGATTACTCCAGCCAAGAAAGGCGTAACTAGAAAAGCTAAATTTATTTTTACATAGTTTAAAAGTAAAGAAATGAATTTTCCCTTAATTGAAAATTTTACAAAACTTTACCTTACAAATGCGTGATTTTTTATTATGCACAGAGCTTAATAAAAAACGATGCCTAAATTTGAAGATCTTAAAAATGTTTGCAAATGATTTTTTTTTTCGGTCGAGCGAAACAATACCCATCGAACAAAGGTCCTCTATATAGCAGACGGTACGGCGGTGACGGGCGGGGGGCCGGGGGATAGCCGTATTATGTTCTAATAAATTTTAATTTATTGCTATAAATCAATAAGTCCCTCTCTAAAGTACCGCAGTACTACGTTGCATACTTTAAATTGATCAAACTATATCAACGTCTGCTTCCTGTAATTTAAACTACAAAATAATACTATGTATACTGCTATGCCGCTACTCTACACGGAAGATGGCGCGTGCGCTGGCCGTTAGTACTGGAGCCCTAGATAGCCGCCTGCCTAGTCGACCTACATGCACGAGCCGACCCTGTCCTAGAGGCTCATTATATTATTTTTCCCTTATCATTAGTATCTAATGAGAGTACTTAGACTTAAATCACACTGCTTTTAAATTGATACTAAGCATAAATTTAAATTGATACTAAATTAAACATAAAATGTAATGCATGCATTCATCTCCAGAAACTGTACACTACTGTTGATTTTATTTGAAAATATTTCATTATAAAATATTATATTATATAAATGGGCAAGAATGAGCAAGAAACTCAAGGTTTGCTCTTTTTACTCATCGATATAAAATATTGAATAATTGATAATTTAGTAAACACTTAGCAATAACATGAAGCAACCTGATAGCCGAGCAGTTCAATCCCGTGGATTTTTTTCATTACGATATTCAGACACGGTATTACAAATAGCCCTTACCGTATAACTTTCTTTTAACGAAACGTTTAAATTTATAAAATGGCAAACTTTGAATTCCAGCTGGGATCTTATTATAAAGCGCACACATTACCTCTTATACGATTCAATAACTTTGCTTAGACGGGTTTTATGAGCAGCAAAATCGTTCTTATGTCTAGTGTTAATGTTATGGATGTCGCTCCTTGAAACGATTCCACATGTCTCTTGACATATACCAGGTTTTAGTACAAGTATTGTGATGCTAAACTTAAAATGCTAATTTCCTTAAATTTTTCTCTGAGAGGTGCCATTGATCTCAAATAATAAACAGCAAACAGCTCGCATCTGCAGCACGAAAATTGTGTTAACATCGGCTGCGTGACCCCATAAAAAAATTCCATAGATCATGAGACTATGGAAAAAACTGAAATAAACTAGTCTCGCAGTGCTTTCATCTGTAAGTCGCCGAATTATTTTCACTGCGTATGCTGCAGAACTAAGCCTTTTCCAGATGAGGATTCCAACGTAATTTAGCATCTGAAGTGAAACCAAGGAATAAGCTCGGTTCCACAATATCCAGTACCTCGTTCTTGAACATTACGTTGCTTTTGACCGGTTTAGCACTAGTAAAGGAAAATTTAAAAAGTTTTGTTTTCTTCTCATTGAGAAGAAGATTATTAATACTAAACCACTCAACTATTTCAGAGACAGTACTATTTACTTCGTTAAGAGCTGGTTGTTGCCTATTAATCTCAAAACTAAAGAATTATCATCAGCAAACAGTATAATCCCATGCCCATCTTTGACGAGACATCTTTAATTAATCGTAAGAAAAATATAGCGTAAGAAATCACAACATATATTATATACTTACCAGTTTGTACATTTTTTCGTCGTTATGGTAGGTAGTGTTCAAGAGCTTCGCCTTCAAACGATAAGGTACCGAGCCAGAATTCTGATCACATCAAACAGTTCGACTAATGACTTTTTAACTTGTGTCGTTTTGACCATTTGTTCTGCGCCTTGAAGACCGCGTTAAGCCATCGGTCGCGTACTTTGTTACCGCATTGGTGATAACGATCGTTAGTAATCCACTAATTGCGCTGGACTACGGTGGAGGTCGTATATATCGTGTTAGGTCAAGACCCTAAATCTGAAATAAAAAGAATAGAGAGGGGTGTACTTCTATGCCACGCCAGCGGACTAATAAAAATCTGACACAACATCAATTGTTTTCAAACGAATAACGTAATAAAGACGCATTTATGGTATCCATAAAAAAAAAAGTTAAATTGTTCGTTTTATATTTATACCTTCATAAAACGAAATAAAACGATTAATTTGAATGTTTCATTCAATTCATACCCGACAATGTACGTAGCGAGTATTTCGCCCGTAAAAGCTACGGGGCAGGATAGCATAAAATCGATACCCCCGGGATCGCACGCGGCTGTCACGCGAAAAGGCCCGCCGTAGTCCATAAAAGTCAACTCGCTGTACGCCCTGTTTATGCGGCGGCCGAAGTGTGTCACACTTTGACCTGCTCTTGAGCACTGCGCGTCGTGTATGTAGCCATGGATTATACAATAGTACTAGTAACAGATTCGTAACATCTCATTGAACATGCATTCCAATTAAATCTTTTGATTTTAGACTGATCGGCTGGGATCTTAAGCTATTCATACTGGCCCGATAAAAAATGCAGAAGACGGGACGCTAGTGACGATCCTTAGCATTAATACGGTGATAACATTTTAAGGTGCTCTTCGAGGTACGGAGCGAATGCTTTGATTTGACTTAAGTTAAAAACTCATTTGTCACTTCTGTCGTAGTCATGACTTGTACTCGGTACTTCCTGATCGAAAGACTAATCACTCCTTCAGCACTGTTCTAGTAGTCGTTACATTATTAGATACGCATAGAGATATAGAGAAATCTCTAGAGAAATTTCGTACCTAAATTATATTATAAGCAAATAGATTGCTGGGAAAATGTAATAATCGACAAAGATAATGAGAAATTTTTGCTTTACCTTATTACTATCTCAATAAACATATAAAAGCCAACGTAATATGTGTTCTTCCTAAGCCTATCGCAAGGTTGTACTAATCTTCTTTGATATAACTTATCTCATCCTTTCGTACTCCATTGAAGAAAGTCATATTATTTTCTCACGCAGTGTACAGTGACGGCACATGAAGTCTACAATTCCATTACGTACAATTTGAATGTAGTGTCCTTGATCAACAATTTCTTGTTGAACAACTTGACAACTTTCAGTATACATTTTCTTATTGTTGACCTCAAGACTGCCTGTTACGTATTATCAAAAATTAAAATTCAATATAATATTTTTCTGTGAATCGTCGGTAACTACAACCAAAACTTAAATACCTAATAAGGTAATAAATAGATCAACTATAATAATTATATAAACTCACCTCTATTTCCCAGAAGTGTAGGCAGAGGCTATAGAATTCCACATGGTACAATCTTTGCATATCACTCTTGATTCGCTGATATCCATCTATCTTTTCATGCAAGCAGAATGGAACTGTGCTATGTCATAAGAACTAACATGCAAAAAATGTCATCGACTTCATCAATAACATGTCGATCAAAGTGAGGTTAATTTTTGACATCAAAATTTACGGACTGAAAACGCTTGAACCAGTTTTGTGCTACTCTTACCGATACTGCATTAGGTCCGTAAATAATACAATTTTTTTTGCGGCTTGTGTAGCATTTTTCCTTTTTTGTAATAAAACCTCAAAATTTATTTAATTTATACGTTGGTTTTGCTAGATAGAAAAAAAATTCGGAAAATCCAAAAGTGCACGCCTCATAGCGGTTACTCCATTTTTACTAAAGAAAAGTGTGTATGTCAGCTCCGACGAACGACTGGAGCTCACTCTTTATGAATGATTACAAATTACTTGGTATGCATTGTTCAATACTCTAAATTCTATATATTAACAAAAATTTATACCATAATCGTAATTTTTTTTTAAATTGAAATAAATAAAAAAATACCGTGGTGTCAAAATTTTACTTAAACATTGAGAATAAAAAGACAGTCACGCTTCGGGTTTCTTATGTTCTCTAGATTAAGATATAATAAAAAAAAAATTGTTTACTAAAAAACTCGTCAAAATTTTGTTTATTAAATATCAATTAAACTACACCGAATTAGACAGTGAAATTCAATAGGCTTCTATTCAGATGCATACTAAAGCGAATGAAAAAAAACACTCGATTAGTGAAGTATTTCATTCGTTATCGTGACCACATACAGGATCCGCACATACAGACACACGGACGTCCACGAAAAACATTTTTAAAACAGTTTTTAAAATATGTTCTATAACAAAATGTGTTTTGAAGATATTACAGATATTAAAATCAGTGATTATTCTTGCCGTTTGAGTGCATACATTATTTTACAAGTGCAACATGTAATAAATAAAGACATTTAAAGTTCAAAAAATCACTCGTTTTTCGTAAGGCGAGAGTAGAGCACTACCTCATGCGCTCCGCTTATGAGGCGTGTAATAATAGAAAAATGGTCGGACACCACTTTTATTTTTTTTCCTTTTTTGAAATGACATCTATTTAAAGGTATTAAACCTAGCGAGATATAAACAGCACAACCAAAGAGATTTTACTGCAACGTTTTGCTTATTAAAGACGAAAAAACTTTTTCTCTAACCTAATATATCTATATATATCCTAACGTCTTTTTGTGCGCTTTCAAACACTGGCCACATACTCTTGTTTATAAAAAAATAAATAAAAGGAAATTATAATTCATTAAATTCCGTTAATGTTAAACATTGATGCTACCGATGTGAACAATTTTACGTTTTTGGTAAAATTGGATTATCTCGGTGTTATTTTTATAACTCTAAATCCAGACGTGGTTAAAGCCGAAAACGGATTAAAAAAGAAATGGACGCTGTTTATGGGAATTCAGCTCCTTAGTTATCTACTATCCAAAAACGGTAGAATAAATTTAACATGAAAGCTGTAGAATCAAAGACAACCTCGCGACGGCTAGCATGTGCAAGCCACTGTAAAGGCAATTATAGGAGAATGGGAGAAAAACGTTTGGAAGATAGTCGAATGAAAATAAAACTGACAACTGAAAGAGTTGGCTTCTCTGTTGGTACCATGTACAACATCATTTACAATAAACTACATGTATGTAATGTGACCATGAGTGCTGGCGCCGCATCAGAACTAAACGCGCATGGAATTTCGGACGGAGTTTTAGAAAAGAGGAGAAAATTAAAACTCAATCATTAAAAAATTGTTACTGCAGATGAAAACATGGATTCATCATTATGATGCTGAAGACAAGTATCAGTCAATGAAGTGGCATGTTAGAAGAACACCTGATCTCACGAAATTCAAAGCCTTTGCTTAAGTTGAAAGGTTATGGCCACCATCTTCTTGAACTATCAACGAATACGGCTGATAGATTATATAGATAAATGTATCAAAATTACGAAGGCGTACTGTACAAATATTATATTGCAATTAAAAGCAACCATTAAAAATAAGAAAGGCAAAAATTGGCCAGAAGTATGCAGCTTCTGTAAAATAATGCATCAGTTCACACCACTCAAATTAAATGGGCAAGGCTGCCACGCATGACTGCGGGTTCGAAATCATGGACCACCTGCCGTACAGTCCAGACGTGATCCCCAGTTATTACTACCTATCTTAGAATAAGAATGATTATCTCTAAGGAAATCGTTTTGCTGACCATGCAACACTGAAAATGGCTGTCGCCGAATGTTTTGAGAAATATGATGAAAATTATTTCATAAAAGTTAAAAAAATATTGATAGATGTAATAAATACAGATAGCTGATAGATATGATAAAAATAAGGACTATGTTTAAAAATAAATAAAAATTACACTATGTTTTCATATCTACAAAGATAATTAGTTTGTAATCAAAACTACGAAATCCTGTTTCAATCGGATCTTACCTCATAAAGGCATATGCAATTTATTTATGATCATATAGGTAATTTATATTCTTCAAATAATTGAAAATTTTCATCTACCATCACATATACTATCCCCACCCCATTGAATACATAATGAGGAACGGAGAGCAGAATCGAGAACAAGGCCAGGATCAGAATCGAAAACGAGACCGGAGCCGAAATTGAGGACGGGACTAGGGTCCAAAGGAATCAAAACAGGGCTGCAATCCGAATCGATAATAAAAGAAATTGATAACGAAAGCAGGGACAGAATCAGAATGGAGAACAGGATAATGATCTGGATCTCGATTTCGTAGTGGCGCGATATAAAAGAAAAGGATTTCATTTAATGTCAACGCGGGCGAAGCCGCGGAAAAAAGCTAGTCATTTCATATTAATCAATTTAGTTCATTTCACCGTCATAGTTGTCGCTTGCTATTTATTTTTAGATATTTAAGTAATTCCAATTTCTTTCAGTAAAGCGAACTGCTAGTGTACTGTAAGATATGAGATATTAGCTAGAGATTAGCGTGCGAGTGAAGTAAGCCAATGCCTCCCGGGACCTTTGCTATCATAACGAAGGTGACCGCGCAAACGTGATCCAACGGCCACGCGTTATTGCGAAAATTGTAGTGGCGAGTGGGAATTGCGACAATCGGCTCTATCCGGTGTTGACATTAGGGATTGAGCAATAGACGTAAGGACAACGCGACGATGCTCCAAAAGGGATAAGCCCCTGACAAGCCCTTTTCGGGTATGAATGGAAGTACATACGAATGTTTGAATAAGATATTATGACTTGGATAAGAAAGAAGGAAGAGTTTTTGGTTAAGAAATTAGGAACGCTTTTACCGTTTACTACGAGATCAGAGTTGTTGTTGCATTACACAACATTTTCATATAAATAAAAAGACGTTAAAAACTCTGCGATTACACAACAGAAAAGAAACTAAAATTACATTCTAAAATGGACACAGACAACGAAGACCGTAATCACGCAAACGTGATTCCTCATCGGGTCCGTCCGCGCTTGCGCAGCCTAAGTGACGTGGGTTGATCAATCATAATGACAGCACGATAAAACCGGCAAAATTCGCAAAAAAACTTTACATCCGTTTTCAATCATTTTCGTGGTGAAATTAAGTACGCAAACTAAATTTAAATTACATAAACATTCTATTATTGGAGGTATAATTCTCTTGCCGTATTAAGAAGACCTGATAAATTAGTGTACATTCATTAGAGGTCAAGAGGAGATTGCTGCTGTAACACACTACGAAATTTGTACGATCTCAAGGTATTCGGAGTTATGCTCAATAACCTATCAGTTGGTCTTTCAGTGCAATTAATTGATTAAGCACGTGTAATAAGCATAACAATTATTAAACTATAATAATTATATATGCACAATGGTGATATATGAATATATATTGATATATATTCATATATCAATATATATTCATATACACGGTTTTCTGACGCTTTATATTTTACCTTGTGAAAATTCTTCAACATCAACAATATTCATTATATATATGCATTCTTTATACATATCGTTTACGCGCATTTATACATTATTTAAGTCATACAATTTTATAAGCGTGTACAGTAAAACGCACGAAACTTTGCCGCTCCGAGTTACCTGCGAATTATGTAATGCGCAAGTAAGTATAACACTTCCCATTCCTTCCTTCTCCTTCGCGTGCTATTATTACGCCATTGCGACGCTTTCGAAACTAACTTCACGGTGACAGTTTCGTGCGTTGTACTATATATGCATATAAAATTCTACTTATATATAAAAACAAATAATTTTCGTTATAAGGTATGTTATTTTTTTATTAATAGACATTGTTTACTTTAACATTGATTTGATTCCTTTTATTTACATATTATCTAAATCCTACTATGAACTTGCAGAATTTAAATAGTTTTGTACATTGCTGCCGGTCCTCTTTTTCTACGCCCTGTAACTTTTTTCCTGTTTTGTTTGTTTGTTTGAATGAAAAATATAAGAGACTAATTTTGTAGAGAGTTTAATTTCTTACAAGATTATGAAAAAGGAATTCCGGAAATAGATTTTCACTCGCTATTATTTTGAAAATAAAAAAACTAGTTACATGTACTTTAAGTTAATTTTGGGAAAATTCTTTTTGTACCAAGGAAACTTTTGATATGAAAAAGATACATATATTTAAAAGACACTTGTGACACAGTTTAATATTTATTATATAATATTATATGCATGCGTGTATATATAATACTTTAGCGTATCGGGTCACGCATAGACTAAGGCCCGTAATACTTTATTTTTAAACGATAACATTTTCACAACATTTTCCTTAGTACAAGACTACGTACTTTTTTACGTAATAAAATGACGTTAACTCTAATATTTGTTACTGGTGGTTATTTTCCAATCATATTAATTTTGTAGATTTCTCCTCCTTACCGCGAAGATTTTCTATCGAGGATAACGCTTTTTCATTTGAGTAACAGTGTAGTGAAAGTGTTTTTTGCGAAAACTACAAAAATGACTGAACAATGACTTTCTAAATTTTTTACTTAAACAGAGAAGGCAATAGTGTCCGGTGACGTCATTGTTTACTAACACCATAAAGAACAATGTTAATCTCCGCTTTGCAAGAAAGAGATGACATATAATTTTTGACGGCTTATAGTTCACTGATCTTTAACGGACTTTAATTTTGATTTCACATTTAGTAATCATGTCTAGGCAGTTTACATAATTCAATAAAAATATACCATTCTAAATATCAGTAAAATATAATAACTGAATTAACCTATATTGCATTGATTGAATTCAATAGTTTAGTAATTATTATAATAAAGAAAACTGACCAAGTGCAAATTCCATTATCATCGAGAGGGTTCAATCATCGCAATACGTAATCAGTTTTTTTTTAAGTCGACTCAATTTTTACACGCTTTATATTAACTTCACCTGTATGTTTGTATGTATGTTTGTAACTCTCGTTTGGGCGTTTGTAACAAACGCCCTCTGTTGGAGATTCTCTATACTACCTGCTTCAGTCTCATTTTGAAATTTGACACCTCAAATTTTATTATCGAACGCTAAAAGTGGAAAATAAATATAGTTTAAAAACTAAAAACACGCTTTTATAGTGGAATAAACTAAAATTAGAAAATAATTTGAATATAGAAATCAATTGACCCTCGCGCAATGCCATTATAGTGACATTTGCGACTGATGCGCCACCCACTAGAACGGCATAACTCGCTCTTTTTTGGTACGACACAAAAGAAAAATACTTTTTAAATTTCTGGGTTATACTAGATTATTATACGAAATTCAATCTTATAGCTTAAAAAAAAAATAAGAGAGCAGAAGAAAATTTACTGTTCTCGTCACTTGCGTCAAAAAATTTACAACGATGTTTTAAATCCGCGTGATGCCATACGCTACGTCATCTCAGTTTGCGGTGAATTGTTGTGTGCTGATTTTGCTACGAAATTATGGATAAATTAAGAAAACCGTAAGTATTTCTCTTTGATAAATATACTAAAATACGTAGAAACGTTTGGAGAATCATATAAACTATAAATTATAATGTTTTTCGAAAAGACTTATGTCTAAAATAAGCCGAAACTTTCATCCTTTATTCTTTGTTGTATAACATGGTCGCCATTGTTCAATTTTACACGCTTTATATTAACTTCACCTGTATGTTTGTATGTATGTATGTTTGTAACTCTTCTTTGGCGGCTGCTGACTCCAAACTTGTCCTTCTATAAATCCTCCCTAAATGTGGTAAAATAATAAATACTTAAGTATTTCCGACAATCAAAAGACTATAATAAATAAGATGCTGGACATACATGATAATTAAGAAATAAATTTAGAATAAAATCATTCACTCAAAAAAACATTCTAATTGAATTAATATTAAATTCAATTTGAATGAATATTAAATTCAATTTCAAATAAAAACGTTAAAGTCTGAATTGTTTTTAGATTTTATCACTGCAAATTTTCTCTTTAGTTCAAAACAAATCTGACTACTGTCCGCCCTCTGTTGGAGATTCTCTATACTACCTGCTTCAGTCTCATTTTGAAATTTGACACCTCAAATTTTATTATCGAACGCTAAAAGTGGAAAATAAATATAGTTTAAAAAAAACTAAAAAACACGCTTTTATAGTGGAATAAACTAAAAAGCAGAAAATAATTTGAATATAGAAATCAATTAATGAACCAACAATAAATATTATTGTGAAAAAAGTGTGGGGCGCTTTTCAAGAACGGACAAACATGTAGCACCCCACGCTTTTTTCACAATAATAATATTTATTGTTGGTTCATTAATTGATTTCTATATTCAAATTATTTTCTGCTTTTTAGTTTATTCCACTATAAAAGCGTGTTTTTTAGTTTTTTTAATTTTATATCATGACTAAAATAATCATCGTATATCTCATTATATTTTATTAAAATTTTATTAAATTTTTTAAGTATATAAAATAAAAATAGAGTATAAAAGTTATCGTAGGTTAGAATTTTAAATCAATTTCTTCATTTAAGTGGATTGCCGTAGTAACCACTAAACAATTAAACTTATTAGTCCCCGGTAAAATTAAACGAAAAAACCATAAATATTTTTTTTCACGACTATTTTCTATTTTTCATGCGATTTAAGGTATTTAAATTTTCGTTTAAGGTTTTTTTTTGTACATTCTGAGCGAGGCCCTTTTTCGTATTTGTACATTACGAGCGAGGTCCAATTTTGTATATTTTTTTTATATGTAAAATGTTGTGATAAGACGGGGAACGGTTATTTTTTGTAGGTCTTCTTTAATAACTTTTAAACTAGGTCTTTTAAAAGTATAAAAATAGAAATATTTTTCTCATAAGAAATTTAATTCTTTGGCATGTCACATGACACTCCTTACAAAAGTTTTTTTTTTTAAATAAGTAATATGAAGCCCGAAATAAACCTCTAACATGGGAATTCGTTTATTTACGCTATACGTTTGTGACTGGATCACCTAACTCTATGATTTCAAAATTGCAACTGTTTTCTTCAAGATTCAAAGGTTGTGATAGACAGACGGACACGATATCGATCCTATAACGGTTCCGTTCCCTAAAAATTCTGACAGACTGTTATGTCGCAAGGAAAAGCGCCGAGTATTCCGATGCGTTTGGATCAGATGGTACCAGTTTCAAATTCTAGCTACGGCCAAATTCATGGGAGCAGTTAACTCAGGTCAGATTAAATCACATGCTCCGTGTCTCGGAAGCTGTTACCGCGTTGTGACAGCGGTCGTTGGCGGTTTCCACTACGCCCTGGCCGGTGTTTTAGATAAGTTTGCGGGACTGATATATAAAAGATTGTGGGAGGGTACGCGTTTACAGTGCGTCGATGAGAAGCTGACACAAAATTATCCCGCGAAAGGTACGGTTGTCGAATAAGTGTTGTACGGAAACACTGTCACGAAAAAAAAATCTTCCCATTTCACATGTATCGACAGGTCTCTATGTACTATTTGAAAAAAAAATGAAACTTATTCGGTAAATACAATAAGCATAAGAATGATATTAAATAATGAATTTATTTAAATCATGGTTCACTATTTTAAAGAAATGTAAATTGTGAGATAACATTTTCCAAATGAAAAAACAACGAAATAACGGTTTTTTCAAAAACAAAAAAAAGATTTTTATATCGCATATTTGATTGAGTTATACATTTATGTAAATATGTTTGAGTGTTCAAAAGAAATACATAGATTTTCGTTTAAAGTTCCGATTTTAATCGGGATTCATTTACTAGACGGGCGAGAATAATTCTACTTTGTATTTTTGTTATTTCATACTACGTACATTGCGTCAAAAGAGGTGCAGTTTTGCGGTATATCACACGCTCAAATCGCTATCTCGAATTTGCAACGGAAGTGCGGCCCGCGGTCGACTATAGTGAGCCAAGCTTCCATATTTTTTAATATTTTAAGTCTTGTGTTAATTAAATAAGTAATTAAGTTTTATTTTATTGTCATTATCAATTAATGGAAGTGTCCTGCACCTGATTTCATAAATTCCGTTTCGTGACTATTGTAGAAATTACGGGTCTAGGACTAACGGAGACGAGAGTTCGTTTTCTAAATGCGGAACCCTAAAATTTAACAAAGAGGCACAAGCATGAATCGCTAGAACCATCTTTTTACTTACCGTCATTATGCTTTATTCATAAGCGTTCTCTCGTCGCGCAATGCCATAATTTGAAAAACGCTCGTCATTCCTGTCGAAAGCGAATATGAAAGAATGACGCAAACGAAAAAATAAAAAGGAGATACGATCGTCTACACTTCGAGAGTATTTATTTACACTTCACAGTTACGCAAACAACGGAGTCGTTGTTAAAACAAGCGATCGGTTAATAGACAATGCGGCTCCGCTATGGGTAGACGCCGATTACCGACTTCTCGCGTGTCAAATTCCGACTAGAAAGTGTCCGGGAGCGAATTTCACCGCGGCCGGCGCCGGCGCGGCGACGCGGAGCGCTTTGCGTAACTCCGACCCTATTGTTGTAGGGCCGGCGACCAGAGACGTTGCTCATTATGCCTTAATTAGCATTTGTGGTGTTTATGGCTTTTTTTTTGTTTTTTTTTTCGATATGAAATTGTCCAACACAACTAATACGTAACGTAAAATTTGTGATACGAATTAATTATAATTTATTCATTTGAATGCAATTTGATACAAAAAATCTCCATTTCAGATATTGAAGCGAAATGTCAGATCAAAACATGAATAACTGCGAGTTAAAAAATTCAACTACAGCTAACCGGTTTTATATCAAGCTATGATTTTCAATACAGTTATTCCCAATCGATTAGTGATGAGATTGAAAAAGAAATTAAGTTTAAAAGTTAAATAGTTTTTTAGTTATCGTGATTACACGGGATTTTCAAGCGACAGTAGAACCATACCTGCGCTCGCGCTTAAGGCATGCAATAACTTGAACCTCGGAGTTGGAACAGGCTGATTTCTATTTGGCTGTTTGTATATCGATGTATAACTCAACAAGACACTAACTGATTCTGATAAAATTTGGTATGTTGAATGAAAACCTCTTCGTGTAATATATATAATCTACTATATGTTTATATTTCTGTCTAATTGTATATCTCATTATAATTCTGCCTTTTAGAATTTAAATTGCTGTTTGTCTATCAGTTTCTTTGTACATTTTCATAACAAAACATTTTAAAAGTCATAATTTTTATTTATAAAGCGATTTTTATTTGCTTGCTTTACTTGAAAAAGGTAAGGTTTGAAAGAAGAAGTTAAAAACTGAGTGGGAGAAGATCGAGAAGCTGAGAAAAAATAGGAGAAGAAAATTGAGAGAAAGACGGAAAATATCAATGATCCAAGTGTCATATTTCTTAGATCCTAGTAGAATGAAAAAAATTGGAAACTCCAAAAGTACACGTCTCATTATACTCGTTTAATTTTAGACAAGAATAAAAATTAAAAGTGCCATCTAGAGGATATTGTTACAACTATTACAACCCAATCTGTTTGAATCGGAAGATATAGATTTACTTACTATTACAGGTCGTCACCATAAAATACAATATCCTACTTCTCTGGATTAATGTACATGGTATAGTAATCAGCATTGATATTGGAATCAGGATTGAAATTGAAACCGGAACAGAAATCAGAACCGGGATCTGAATCACAATGAAACCAGAACTGAAACCGAGAACACGTGATCAGCACATTACACGTGATAGCAAGATCGCTCCTATATCAAAAAGTTAAAGATTCATTTTATTTACACGCGTGCGCAAAGTAAGTAGATATTGTCTATAAATGTATAAAAAGTGTATTCATTGTTACCATGTCGTATAGTGTACATATTCAATAAATATGCACATTAACACACAAATCTATACATATAAAGCCCGTTGTGTCTGTAGATTAAAGGTATCTACGAAAAATGAAGAGGAGACAATAACAGAAAGGTAATAAAAGGGTAAAACAACGTTTCATCTTTTTTGTC
The DNA here is from genome assembly GCA_005406025.1 of Eumeta japonica. Classification (NCBI taxonomy): domain Eukaryota; kingdom Metazoa; phylum Arthropoda; class Insecta; order Lepidoptera; family Psychidae; genus Eumeta; species Eumeta japonica. The sequence continues at coordinate 286,659 of BGZK01000283.1, forward strand.
TGTCTGTTTTGGCGCACTTCTCTGAAATTACTGAACTAATTTTAATGCAGTTTTTACGGGTAGATAGAGCTTAGAGCAGAGTACACAATTTATTTTATCAAATCGGATGTAGAAGTTATCCTCGGCGGGGGGTAGTGGCGTTTTATAAACAATAAAAAATTTTTAGTAAGTAAGCTACACTGTCCCAGAGTAATTAGTCAATATTTTATTTTGATACTAGCATAAGTCTTGGCTCCGTACAGATTGTAATCGTGAGCGGTATGAGAATTAAAAGCTGGATGGGGAGCAGAATTGAGAGCTAGAACCGAGACAAAAATTGAAAATGGAACTAGGGTCGAAAGCGGGTGTCGCATCGGGATTGGAATCAAGAGTGTGACCGGTACCGAAATCAAAAACGGTACCGGGACCAGAATTAGAAGTGAGAACGAGATTGGGATTGACAACAAGGTCTTTCCATATAAAAGTTGGAGGAATACATTACGTGTCCAGGCGAAGCCGCGGGCAGAAAACTAGTAATATTATAAAATAAAAAAATACTTCGTACCGATGCTATGTTTCACATTAAAAATGGTAAAAAATATATGTATGTGTAACACACAGTAGTGCAGCATCAATAATGCATCACGCTCAGTAAATAAGCTACATAAATCACGTCGGCGATACACAACTTAATATGTCAATCGGTATCATAGAATAATAAAGAGACAGAGGCGGACGGCCTTCACCCACATCAATCAGCGTCAACCGCCCTAATACTGTCGCCGTGCGCGCGCCATCCGCATAGTAATCGTCCATAAGTAATTCTATTTGCATCATCAAAACGTTCGAAATTAATTGTCCGCTCAACGATGCTACCGTTAGTTGATTCAATACTCGAATATTAAATATGAAAAACAACATTACTAGTAAGTAATAATTATATAATTATGCTACTACAATAACTAGAATTCTCTTAAACTAGAACCTTTACAAAGTTCTCGTATTAATAAAATATACCGCTATCAAAATAAGCCAGAACATTATTAAAGGAATATTCTAGTGACTTCTTTTATAAACACATTGCGTTTGTTAAAAACAGAGATAGGTATTTGTCGCATTCGGAGAATCCGAGGCGTTTCTCTCGTCGTGTCCCTAAATACTATCTGAAATTTTCTATGAAAAATCTCCGTATTTTTTAATTCTTATAGATTATACTGGTTTTCACTTATATATATATTTTAAATGGAAAGAAGACCGAAGAAAATTGTTTGTGAGTATAATTCCATTTTAGTATGGTAACAGATCGCACAATGCGGATTTAATAGTAATCTAGAAGTTACCCGTAGATACAACTCGCTCAATCTACTGTGATTCGCCCAAGCGTAACTAGTCGACAGTTAACGTTGCACGAGATCAACGTTATTTTTTATAGAAATATTACCATTATCCACTCTATAGCTACGCCATTTGAATCTGCTTCGGGAGAGCAGATAATTCTGATATTAATAACGAGAAACAAATATGTATCAATTTTGCTAAGTCGGTTTCTGTTTGATGAAGCATAAGCGTAAAGATTCGATTGATTCCGGTCGAATCGAAACCACCACTTTCAATTTACTTTTGTGATGCTACACTTCAGACAATAACACATTCTCTGTAAAGAACATATCTCTCTTATTTTCATATTCAACTAGAGGCCAGGGAATGTAAATCAAATGGCTGATCAATAGCGGCCTTAATTTACAGAGGAGAGCGCAGATGGAAAGTATGAATGGTGATACAACGTCTATACAATAAATAATATATACTTTAAGACCCTTGTGACTGACTGGCAAGCAGTACAGAGCAATTCATAAATAAATATAATTATTTTCTATTGTTGCAAAAAAAGAACAATCGTAAAATTTACGTTGATACTTTTTTTTATAATGTGACAGTCTAAACAATAAAGTAATTAAAAAAAACGGATAAGAGCGTTTCGGTCTATGCTCAGTGCAGATTCCGTATTGCACAGAAATACACCATGAATGAAAAAAATGAAGTTGTTACACGGTTTTTTACATTTTTTTCATGTTTCCCGCACAGAGAAGGTATAAGCACTTTAGTCGCTTATAGCTAGAGAAAGAAGTAGGTATGTCGACTATTACTTTTAAAATGGTACAAATTTAAGTGCACCAACAAAAGAGCGTATCTTCATGGTCCTTAGGCCCTTTTGTTGAGAAGCGCAATTTATTGGCAATAACTCAAAAACGGTATATCCAATTAACTTGAAATTCATTTTCATTGAAATTAGTTATTAAGCACCACCTTTGTAATTTTTTGTTATACTTTTTTGTCATATGATGTAAAGGAAAAAGAGTGGGACACTATTTATGCTAATTTCAAAACGGTTATTTCCCAAAATATTTACTGAATCAAAAAAAAATCTTAAAAACCTTAGTGTTTGTTAAAGAACTGTTAAAATATGTGGTACATGTTGATGTCTGCTGAAAAAAAATTGTTCAGCTTTTATTACATGTATTTTTAGAGGGGGCACCCCTCTAAAAATACTTACTTTCGTTATTTAACTACCAAAATAAATAGCGGCTAATATAATATACCTATTCTCCAAATGTTATCAATATACATCGTGTAGTTTTTGAGTAAATTACATGTGACATAGGGACGGACACGACGAACCTATATGAATCCCGTTTTTCCATTTTGGCTACGAAACCCTAAAACGGTTACATAGATATATATGCAATAAGGAACCACTCATAACGAGAGTAATAGTATTGTTTAAAATACAGTGCATCGGCGCACGAGGTGGTTGTCATTATCCGGTCGATTGGTGAGTATACAGTGCGCGAAGTTCCACTAGCGCTATCTCGCTTTAAATATTATACGGTTTTTTCGTGGCATTGGTTCCGTAATAATAGTAAATGCCCTGGAATTTATTGTCGTTCACACAGGAGTGTGAGTGCGATATTACAGGCGTTGTGTACAAACATAGTGTCGCGGATTATGTATGGCCATCGATATATTTTGCGCCTTATGTCACATAATAACTTGCGATATGTTATTATTAGTAATAAAAATAACATATGACACGTTATATCATATAACACATTTGTGGACGAACAGAACTTGGCAACATGTATGATGAAGTGTCTAAGTGTGTCGCGAAACGTCATACGATACAAAAGCCTCATTCATTTCGTTATCAGACCGTGGCCGCATATTACACTTGCACTTATAAAAGCTAATCCTCTGATACAGTCGATCCGTTGAAAGATGCAGTTCAAACGGGCTCAGCGCGCGCGCACACATCCCCGTAAAGTCTGTATCTCGAGTTTCAACTTTTATTGCGCATATCGCGCTACCCGAATACGTTATAGCCTCCGTGGCTACGGGGTTTGAATATTTGTCCCGCGTATCGCGTGATCCCGAACAAGTGTCCTTACATTGATGATATGATAAATTTTGTCGGACGAAAGAGCGATGGGTTCCTTCGTTCCGCTATCCGAGCGATCGCCCGTAGCTGAATTTTTGAAATTACTGTCGACACTCTTTTTTGTTTAAGTGTACTTTTCTTCGATCCAATAAGTATCGTAAAGAATGTAAGCATTCCGAGATTTAACTGGATTTAGAGTCAAAAAATGATTCGATATTCGATGCGGCAGTTTGGAGGGTCACACAATGACGTAATGTCGTGAAAATATCATTTGTGTTCAACAGAACACAAATGATCATTGAGGTTTAATTTCAGAGTTCTATGTTACGTTCAGGAACTAATCAATTTAAGTCAGTAATATCGTTGAGAAATTAATAATGGCCCACAAAATCGCCACTCGGCCGATTCCAACGAGAAGCCGTCAAATTAATCAAAATTGAAATAAAATTGAAGTATTTATCAAAATAACTGCGTCTTTTTAAGTCTATAGTGCTATTTATACGTATCAATCTCTAAATAACTCTTTTAAATTTATTTATCTGTTTGTTCAACCCTATCCGTTCGTCTGTTTGTCCGATCTTCGGTCAATCATCAAAACGGGTGAACCGATCTTAATAGGACTTTCACTGAAAGGTCGAGTAGCTTATCAGGCTACACGTAGGACACTTTTTATCCAAAAATATTTATAATACCTTCATCAATATTGTAAAACACTTGAGAATCAGATAGTGATGGGAGTTGAATCAAAGATAAAACCGAGATTGAAATTGAGTGTAGAATCGGGATCTAGATCGAGAAGAGAACAGGACCGAGACCGAGATCACCGTGGACACGGCGTCGTCGGTCGATACAAATGCCTTTTTTTTGCGTTTATTCGATTACTATGAAACACTAGTGACATGTGGTGTGCGCAGGACCGGCACGGTTTCTCAAAGGAAACATTTGTGCTCGATATTTTTCGCGTATTCATAGTTTTGAACCAATTCTGCAAACTCTTTTACTGATACCAATTTACACTAGCCCGAATCCCAAACACAATAAACTACTAACACTTCCCCCCAGCGTCATTCGTATATTTGTACTATTATACTGATTTCAAGATTTGTATCACTATCCTCTAGTAATACAAAATACATTTTATTTTAATACATACTAATATTTGCCCCGGCATCGCCCAAGGCCGTGGTTGTTAATGGAATCAAAATTGGAAGTGGGACAAGGACAGGGAAAAATCGAAAACAGGAACCAGGCACGAAATTGAGAACGTACTAGTAATTAGAATTAATATCGGGACCGGAATCAGCATCGATAGCTAGATCAATTAATTTAGAATATAAAGGAATACACCATATCGATAAGGTATATCAAAAAATAAAAAGACTAATTGCTAAATCAAAGTAACATTTGACAAATAATATACGGTTTGTCAAATATTACAATTAAAGTTTATGTGTTATGTTTTCTCCTTTTCGTGCAACTCGTTCATCCACAAGAGCGAAGCTCTGAAGCGAACGAAGTTTGGAAGATAATGTCTTTCGATGGTCCTCAGGGGATTGTAAATCATTGAGTGCATGCCGGATTAATGCATCTTGCTAAATTTTGCTCGACAACTACTAAATCTGCTTTATGGTAAGTCGTTTTCTCTTACGATTGAAATGTCTTTTCGTTCCGGCAAATCATTAGCTAGATAATAATATATCATTATTATTTAAATATTAGTATTATTTAATATTTAAATTATCGGCCATGAAGTAGAACGTCAATTATTTCCACTAATAAACAATCAATCAAAAAATATTTTTGTTTCGTAGGTAATAGAAATTACACTTGAAATGCATAATAAACGATTGTCTTCGAGATTAACATGACCACCCATTCCGAATGCTGATTCACCTCGAGAAGAATGGACAAGAAACTCGAGGATTTTTTCTTTTTTACTCATCGATACAAAATATTGAATAATTAATAATTTAGTACATCACTCAGTAATAACACGAAGCAACATGATAGCCGAGCAGTTCGATCCGTGGGTTTTTCCATTAACATATTCAGACACGGTATAATATCCGTTGCCATACAACTTTCTTGTAACGAAACGTTTAAATTCATAAAATAAAAAAATTTGAATTTCAGCTGAGATCTTATTATAAAGCGCACACATTGCCCCCTTAAACGATTTATTATTACCTTTGCTTAGACGGGTTTTATGAGCAAAATCGTTATTATGTCTAGTGTTAATGTTACGGATATCGCTCCTTTTTTGGAACAATTCTATATGGCTCTTGACATATACCAGGTTTTCATATATGTATTGTAATACTAAAGTTAGGGTATTAAATTCCTTAAATTTTTCTCTGAGAGATGCCATTGGTCTCATATCATAAACAGCACGAATAGCTCGCTTCTGCAGCACGAAAATTGTGTTAACATCGGCTGCGTAACCCCATAAAAAAAATCCCTAGATCATGAGACTATAAAAAAATAATAAAACGTCAACGAAATGCATTTTAATGTGAATATTCATCGTGTAGGAAGTGAAATAATAGTAACAATTTATTTATTTATACGAATTATTTTTTTATACAACTCGCACTGAAGATATTAACTTTTCCTTTACACATACATGTATTTATATACAAATATCCAACGCAATACATTAAGCATCACTAAAGAACCGATAAATCAAGATCGTTCTCTCGTTACATCGTACGTTACCGCATTTTTCATTGACTTGACCAATACGTTGCCATTGACCGGTTTAGCACTTACTTACTAAACTTACTTACTTACTAAAGGTTTATTTATTGCAAATAAACCTTTTGTTTATGTCAAAGCTCTTCACATCAGGATTGTTCTCAGTAACGAAATGAAATATGTAAATAAGAATATTAGCAAAAACCTAAAATTATCAAACATATGACGTGTCGCAACTATAAAATATTTTCGACAGACGATTTAAAAAAGTAGAATTTAAGAAGATGATGCATGAAAAGCTCTAGAATAATTTGGGTCAACTCTTCAAGTGATGAGTTAACCGGAATTGTTTTAGAGTACGTACGAGTGTTGTTCGATACGGAACAAAAAAATACATCATTAACTTTGCGAATGAATATTACAAGCCGTTTTAAGTACATTTTGAAAATTAACAAAGTTTAGAATCTCTAAAGCTAAGTTTTAATTAAAAACTTGTGGAGTCATATAGAGATATAAACAATATTTTAAGTGTAAAATATTCACCCACTCTCATAATAATTATAATATAAATGATCACCTAACTAACACTTAACAGTTAACCATCGCTGCTGATTTATAAACTTCATGAGTTTGTCTATTTATCACTCGAAATATTAAGTAAAAATAACTGGAGTAACAGCATATGTAACACCATAATATAAAAGATTCAAATTTTGTACATAACATTGTATCAATAAACCGAGTAATACGCAATCCTTTATATAACTATAAACCGATTAATACACAATCCTATATATAATTATATATATCTGCAGATGTGTGTGGCATAGAAACTGTAATATATTTTAATAACAAACTATCCTCAAGACATGAACATCACCTTATAACACTGTTAGGTTTAAAACGCGAGTGTATAATCTAGACCGTAAATCTCACACGAAGCACGTGCGTGTTACTCAATATGCTCGCGAAGTGAACGCCGTTTTCTCTGGGTTACCTGAAACAAAAACAGGCCGTTGTTATTGTTTGCAATAGCTGTACGTATTTACGGCGTATGAATAATTTATGGGAGAACTGTTTACGTCTCGCTCCGAAAGGGAGCGATTTAAAAATCATGAGGGCATCTCCCGTACGCATAATCTGCTAAAACGCTGCGCGGGCGAAGAACTGTACAATATATAAATGATAGGGGTACAAATTTGAAAATAGAAAATCGTGCAGGTTGAATATCGCAAAGCAAAAGCAAGGAATGGCTTGAACATGTCTTTATGTCTCATATGTTTATAAAGAGCTGCCTTATCTCGGAGGGTGTCAATCTTTGTTTAGAAGTGCTCCGTCTGTCTATGTTTACGTCTATAGGCGCAAATACAAAGACTATGAGTATAATTTCAGGGCCTAAACCGTCTTTTTGTCTGTAGATCTGCCTTACCTTTAAAGGCTTTATATTTTGAACGAGAATAAGTAGCCATTAAAAGATTCACAAAATTAATGAGTAAGGGCGTATTTATTAAAATACAATTAAAAAAATGTGCACAATTTAAATGAAACAAATGGTAAAAATCGGTCAAATGTGAATCGGGTTCGCGCTTAATATTAAAAACTGAGTGGAAAAACACATCTTTTTCGAAAAATACATAATACAATATTAGTATTATGTGTAGTTGTATGGAATCCTCGGTGCTCAACTCTGACTCGTATTTGTGCAAATTTTTTTAAAGGCCAATGATAACAGCATCACATCTCAAGTTCACGTAAGACATTGCGATGTAATTGTGTCAATCATCAATAATTTAAATTTCAATAACATACTCATAAGATACATTTACTCGGAATATTTATATTAATATTTCATGTTATGAATAAATAAATTTGTTTTGACTTTCAGTGAGAGTGTGCCTAAATCTAATGTTATAAGAAATTATTTTTTTTATTTCATTCATAATACTAATTTCGATTTAGAAATTAACGTTATGAATGAACTCCATGGAAACATCCAAAGTAAACGAAAATGTCATTAATACCATTTGAAATGATTACATACGTCAGTGAGTACAAGATCCGTCGAAATCGCATAGGAAGCAATACAAATAAAAAAATGAGAGTAAAGAAATGTTGATCAATTCTTATAAATTTGTTAAGAAATTGATTAGCACGGTTTGCAAGTTAAACTTGGCACGAATTCAACCAAACATTTATCCATCATTATTCTTTAGTTCTATTTATTGAAAATGTCATTGAGATTAGAATTTGTACCGTTTCACGAAAAATGAACACGCCATGTACAAAAAAAATTAGAAGAATAAACTTTGCCGTGAAGATGTCGACTAAGTTCATTCATACAGCATTATTAAAAAAAAAGTTTGTTCCGTTAACTGTTATGGATTACATCATAAGAAGAAATATCATCATCATCATCATTAGTTCAACCTTCACCTAGTCCCAGTGATTGAGAGGGACAAGTTCTGATACACTGAAAGGAGCGTAACTACATGAGAGTATAGATTCTAGTCCGGATTAGGAGTGACGGGAGTGTGCAGCCACTCAGTATTCGTATAATCTTGAGCCAGAAACTGGACTAGGGATAGATAATGGACACTACAGTGTCTACTATCTGTCCCTAGATACACTTTATCAGAAAATATAGTGTAAATAGGTAAGTTTCTTCTGTTTACTTTTCGCTCGGTACAGGCTTTCAGTGTCTTTGTCTTTAAGTGGAAAGAGTTCATCCGCAGCCTTTTTAATCTCTACTTTGATCTGTACTAATGAGGTTTATTATTCTTGATTCTTGTTGTAATATCTCAAGACTTGTCTAAGAAAGTCTCCCAATTGTAACTAACTTTCTGTTGTAGAAGATTTTAAAGTAATGGAGATTTTGTCGAGCTCTTAATCCGATTTTCTTATCTATTTTTTTTTTCTTTCAACTTTCATTCTTTATTTTCTTCACTCAATACAGGTTTTAGTTTCCCTCTAAGAGTTGGTAAAGTTTATTCGCAGCTTTTTAATCTATAATTTGTTCTGTGCTAATATTGTCCATTTTTTTTGGTCCCGTTGTGATAGCCTGTATTTCATCTGAGCCTGTCTCTCGAGTGTAACTAGCCTCCACAAGTAGTCGGTGTCAAGTTCTTAAAAGAAAACCTTCTTTCCTAATTTCTTTCTTACGTCGGTTTTCCATTCATCTTTTTTCCAATTCATTTTCTTCGCTTGGTACAAACTTTCAGTGTCCATTTCTGGGAGTTAGTAAAGTTCATCCGCAGCTTTTCTAACTTCCTATTCTTCTAGATTTCTATTACAATAGATCATTCTTGGCTAATAAATTATTTTACGACTAATTACAATGATAATTTCTATTAAGTTCCTAGGCCTATGAAGGTGAAGTCTTAATCCAAACTAGTTTTTTTTCGACTGGAACAATAAACTCGAATTATTTGAATCAACCAGTTTTAAGAGTCATATACAATGCAATAAATACTACCTGTTTTATATACGTAAATCTGAAGAGGATCCATTTTATCTAGAAAATCTTCAGTGTGCAGGCCACGTATAATCCTTAGTTCTTCAGTAACGCCAAAGAATTATAATTACTTATGAAACGTAATAATAAATTAACGAAAATATAAAAATTCTTGCATCGTTCGTTCGTTTCAGTCATACGACATCCACAGTTAATATACGCCTCCGCTTTGACTTTCTAGAAGGCATGATCTCGGGCCACCTGTAATCAATAATGGCTCACAACTTTTAACAGGTCGTCGTCGGTCCGCCCAGTGGGAATCGAGCGATCTTTCTGTCACTCTTGATTCTGATCCAGGCATGTACTATTAACTTCTTGTAGACCGTTCCACCCTGTGACGTCTAGTTCGTAGTCCCTACTCCAGAATCTTTTGTTTCCCGGCGGTTGTCGCTTCTACGATCAATGTGGCCTGCCCTTTGCCACTTCAACTTCCTGATTCTACGTTAAAGCTATGTCGATTAGTCTCGTTTTTAGCTGTAGATTTCTTCGTTTCCCACAAGTCGGGCACAGAATTGTAGTAAACCTAAGTATGAACAAACGTGACCTAACACAAACATTAAAGCTCGGTTTCCACAGTAATCACAGCTTAACGCCTAGGTCGCAGCCGCTGTCGCAACTTGCCGGCTCAGAGTGGACGCGGAGCCGCGCACGCCGCCTTGCGCAAACCGCCGACGCCGGACGACCGTTCCCGCACTGTTATTGTCTAATGGAAACTGCCCGACTCCCCTTGTTATTTTGACCGTATGGTCACCTCCGCGTAAAACTCATCATATGAAAATTATACACCAAGGAATCGCATTATACCAACCACTCCATTATACGAACGAGGACGGCAGGAGTCATCAAGAGCGTTGTCTTCGAACCGAAAGGTACAGGGTTAAATTTTGATTAAGGGTGAATTGACCAATGTATTATGAACTTAAGTGTAGTTCAACCAATTGCGTCATCTCTTGGAGAGTACATAAAACTGCTGTCGATCTCTCTGAGCTGTATCGTGGCCTTAACAGCGACTACGGTCGCTGACAGCCCTCAGTCCGTCCGAAGTGAAGGGGGCATCGAACACCCCAATCCGAATTTAGAATGTTGAAGAAAGGCAGGCGTCAGTAGTGGGGTAATAAAAACTTAACATAGCAAGGAGATACTCCAAGCAAAATCATTAAAAACCTATCAAGACAGGAGTGTCAGAGTACTACATCCAATGCGGTGTACCGACAAGTATGACGAAGCGAAGAAAAAAAAAATTAAATGAGTTCCATATCCTCCTTATATAAGGGGGCCGCGCTGTGGCCAACTTGACTGCAGCACGGAAATGGGCCGGCCCGACCGGTGTGGTACCACACTCTAAGACGATGCAGACGTGAAGTAGCACCTTCTGCTGTTGCATTTCTTTCCACGAGCGAGTGTTCCGAAGGTCCACTCCCCCCTCCATTCCACTCTTCATCAGTCCATTCCCCTCTTTATCAGGTATCCTACTCCTACCCAAAAGGCCGGCAACGCATTCGTAACTCCCATGAGAACGCGAATGTCCATGGGCGGCGATGATGCCCTACTATTTGTCGGTTCGCAAAATAGACGAAAATTCGCTCGTTTGGTAGGTACTTCACGCACATACTTTAAAACTGTACGAGCAATGCCAGTACTTTATTTAAATTTATTGAACTATTTCCTTTATTCAGATTAACAAGGTTGTAATTTATAATTGCTTTAATACGTAACTTTTATAAAGTGCCATTATTGGTATTGTTATATACTTTTTTACTCCTTTTTTTTATAGTAGGCATTTTACAATAGCTTAAAGCTCTGTTCTATTGCTATCATGTACGACTTATTCATTGCCAAACTAACCTCTTTAATAGTTCTCATGTAAGTAGCTATGTAAAGTCTGAACGAGAACAAAAATGCTTTAAAGCGAAAAGTTAAAGGGGGAAAGAAAATTAACGACTTTCGAAGCTAACGAACGGCACGTTATACGCCTCTAAAAAAGTTTTAATGCATTTTTGAATATCCATCGAACGATACTCCACCCAATGGGGTGTAAGTAAAAAAAAATTCATTCCTCGATTTAATGTAGATAGTTAAATAAATCCCTAATATTTTTATTTTAATTTCAATAAAAAATAGTACGACGTCTCACACGAGGCATGCATTTATTTGTATAATCTCATCAAGATGGAGCGATGAGCATCCCTTTTTTTTCCTTTGCCTGCGGAACCCTAAAAATTTAAAACAAATAAAAAAACATGTTTCACCGATTACGTATTTCGTTATGTATAACCATCATAATGTCCTTGAACTTATTAGTTAAGCTAACTGCTTATAGCATAAGAGCGTACTAATATCAGTCACTACACGAGTTTAGGAAACAATACACGACCTTGAAGGTTCTGATGAACCCTTTCAATCAGGTCGAATCACGATGTTTTTTTTCGTCGTCAAAGCTCGGAACAATTTGATGATATAGTATAATAATATTTACGAACATATTCGAAGTTATTGTTTGTGGGCGGAGATAAACAATATGTATGAGATACGGGACACATAAAAAATAGAAGACAAAAAAAGATTTCTTTTTAACATTTTCCGTTTTGTTATGGAAACAGATGAAAATATTTTTATAGCGTCCTCACATAAATAGAAAATACAAATCACAATTGCCTCAGCGATCATCGCTGGCTGAAAATCATCATTAGCAACAGGTCATCGCTACAACAGGAAGTACATTTTTTGTCGTATATCTATTCAAGTTGTTCAATGAAATACAAACTAAAACTTAATTTGTGCTCACATTTTATAAGTTATTTTAAATGCGTTTAAACTATTGTTATACTATCAATTTTTCAAAATTCATTTTAGCACCCGTTTTAACGCGTCAATCACTTTATTCATCTGAATTTAAAATGATGATAATAGCCTAATAATTTATTTAGGCATAATGCATATGCCGATATATTATATTTTAATGTATTGATGCATATAAAGCTAATACATATTGAGTTAATAAGGCCGATAATGTATATTAAGCGTTTACATAAAATAATTAAAAAAAAAGAAACAGTCATTTAAATTGCGAAAACAAGAAAAACAGATAAAGCGGAAAATACCACGAAGCCTCACTTAAATATTTTAAGCCTAATTTAGAATGCTTAGGGTGTACAATTTTATATTCAAAGAGTCACAGGCCGTCCCTGACGGCAAAATGTACTCTTTATCGGAAACGGGAAACATAATATAGCAGAACAAAAAAACAATTTAATCGACCACAGCGATTAGCAGTAAATATATATATATATATATTTGCACTCGATTTTAAAACATTTTACTACAAATGCAAACTAATCTATCGTTTTCTTTCTTACCCGATACAAGATGCTGAAGTGTTTCGTAATTTCACGTAGTACAAGTTTGTGCATTACTATCGACAAATAAATACTTTTATGAGATTCGAAAAACTTTTTAAATAGCAAATAAAATTGGAACAAATGCCGATTTATTGAAACATAAACCGGCCGAGGTGGGAGAAGGACTCCTGCTTTTAGGGTTCCGTATCTGTGAATGAAACGACAAGAAATTTGCAATTGCATTAAATTTGAATCAAACGGGTATCGTAAATTCCTCGTAAATATGAAAAAATAATTTTTAACCGTATGAATAACAAATACATATATGTGTGAATAGAAGGTGCCTATTATATTAAAATCCACACACATACCCATATATGCTCTTGACTAGATTGGTAATGAAAGATTGTGAATAACTGAAATTCTTATAAAAAAGAATTTAATTAAAACGACCATTGTTGATTTTATTTATAAAGCTTCTATAACTGTACTTGTTTTCAATCTTTTACAAAGACACGGTTTAAAAGTTTGAGAGAGGGCACAAAGACAAAGACTTTTGCATGCTACCTACGAATAAAATTTGCTTAAAAACCGTAATTTTATTATTTTTTTAAATACCTATCCAACCACTTCGCACGCGGCGCGAAAGAAAAATTTCGTCCCTTGATTTCATGTTCGGAAAACAACCTCTGCATCGTTTTTTTGCAATTACTTTACATAATTGTACGATTTTTAACATAAGACACCTGTCTGTAGAATTACACCAGAATCGATGCGAAAATGTCAAAATTACGAGGCTGTGACATACGGACGGACGGACGGACAGACAGAATGCAACTGCAAGGGGTTTTTTATTTCTTTGGTCACGAAGAGTTAATACAGTTATTTATCATTTAACATGTAACAGTAAAATCCATACAATACACCACGAAATCACTATGAAATTCGTCATCAAGTCATTACCGCTGAGCGGCGGGCGCGAGTCAAATCACGCTCGTAACACGAAAGTGGGCGACTCGACCCGCGGAACGGGGTCGAGTGTGCCCCGAATGCACGCTAACCCGCTGTGCGGGGCCGGCCGCCTCGTCGAGTATACGACCTGCACCGTACGCTGTTGTACGCTGGAGCGGTGGCTGCATTTTTGATGTCGGATGAGAGTGATCTTGTGAATTATAGAATTAAAAAAAAAATTGCTGATGTCTTCAATGGTAAGAGATGTGTTGAAAAACGATTTGATAAGGGTAAATGGTCCATACTGAAAATCTTATATATTTTTGAGAAATTATAGACGTATACTACATATTATAATAAAAAAAAATGTGGTTACAATTCCTTGAAAATTCTTCGCTGTTTGATTTTCGAATAATACGCAAAATTCAGTTACGCTGTTGAAAGACTACTTTATACGTAACATAGAATGTTTACGCCGACCATATTGATAACATATTCTAAAAGGGCCAAATTTTAAGCACCCAAAAGCGATGAGATTACATGAAAAGATTGATCGAAATCGGTGAAGAAAAAGGGACATGCAAAGATCCTACCATTTGGAAATCTATAGTCTCTGCCTAAAGCCTTAAAATTATGTAGAACTTAACTTTCTTAAGGGTGCTTGTTATAAATAAATATCTACATTAATATATTTAACATGCGGTTGTATCCAAATCTTCACAATAACAACACGATATGGAAAATATTTTCTTAGGTCATATTTCATTTTATTATCATAAAATTTTACATCGAAGAGTAGTTTGTATAAATCGACGTTACCGCTAAATTTGACGGCAGTCTTGTTTTCTTAACCAATTCACTATACGACTCTACTAAGACGGAGAGTGTGCGTATTGCGAACAAGTTCGATCGAGGGTTGCATGACTTTCCAAATGGATCCGTTTGAAACTCTTAATAGGTGAAGACCATCAATCAGGTCTTCAGGTCAGAATCGAAACGCTCCAATCGTTCGTTGCTAGTGCAAAACGAGCCCGCGCACGCCAATCCGTCGGGAATAGCTAGTATTTTAAAATGTAGGTCGCGTCTCGTGTACGAGGCGAATCAATTTTACAGGGTCCATTGTCTCCGCGGCCGGGCGGCGGGCGGGTAGATATGGCGTAGGCGCATCGTCGACGCTTCCGTTTTGATTATCTGCAGCGATTTTATTACCGCCCGACGACGACAAGTCTCCCCTTCCCGCCCGGACCGCGAGCGGCGCGCCCCGGCCGCCGGTGTTGCCAACTTGTATTAACTCAATTTAACACCGAACGAGAGAATTGACTTAGCCGAGGACTAAGCGGCACGGAATGCGCCCCGAATATTGGCTTAGGTGTTACGCCTTCTTCCGTAGACGTAGCTGTTCTCTATGACCGTCTATGATTTTATTGTTGCTCATTATGATTGGATTTAAAATACTTGCACATGTCTGAGAACGATCTACATTTACGCTTTGAAGTTAAATTCAGAGATCCGAAGTGAGTTATGACGTTATACTGAAAAACGATATTTATAAAAAGTCCGATTTCTTGTTTTACAACTAGAGGGAAAATGTGAATCTGAAGAAAGTTAAGATGAAGCAATGCATATATTTATATAATTGGTGTTGTTATTTAGGTAGTGTTACATAGTTCGATTGTGTGTTTTACTTCGTTGCGAGTTTAAATGTGCGTATGAATAAGCGATTATTCTAAGCACTAATAATACCAATTCCGCATGAAATTTTATTTGTGTTTATATGAAATTCTTTTCATTTTAAAATATATATTATTTTATGTTAAAAAAAATACTTAACACGAATAAAATTGTACTGGCGTTAGTTCTCGCGAAAGATTTACAACTAGAATTAGAGAACATTCAAATCAATATTCCGAAACAAAATATCGGGCTAGATAAAAAAAACGCTTAAAAATAATAATTTCAAACATTTTCTTCAAAACGTTTTTCACGCAACCCTAACTGCACCTAGCATTCAGCTATTACCAGATCAAACATGCAGCTCGCAGCTCCGGCTGCGCTTACGGTTGACCAAACACCAGCTAGGTGTTTACCGCTCAGTGAAGGCTGCTAGCTTCTCGAGGCGATCAAAGGTCGGCCTTAAAAAAATGTCAATAACGACGTTCGTAGTACAATCAATGTGCCTTCGATAATATTGAACAAAATTAGCGCCCAGTCTCATCATGCGGCGATTCTTGGAATCAACTAGTCATATTAAAATTGGTCATGAAATGGAGTCTGTCGCAAAGTACAAACTTTCGGAGGAAATAATACAGTTATAGTAACTTTTGATGTAGTTACGAGTTCATAATTTTTATTGACATTTCAGACTGATACGCATATTTATATATTTACCCGAATATTTCGAATGAACAATAAGATAAAAAGAAATTGTTATATCGCCATAGATGTTAAATACATGTATATTGTACAATATAAAATATGTACAATATTATTGTGCATTATCTACTATTTGTGAAGCGATAACACTGTTGTCACACAAAAAAGTATACAAATTCAGTAACAACTTAAAAATGTATTGTCACAAACATAAAATAACAATTATCGGTGTATATGTAATCATACGAAGTTAATACAAAATATGTATTTTTTTTTGCATTTCCCAAATTCGCTCAACACCCCCGCGAAAACAAGGAGGCGGTCGTGAAAGAAAAACGGGCCGCAATAAAAAACCCGTTAGGTAAAAAAAGCACTCGAACTCGCCGCGGCATAATTTTCGATTCGCGGGGCCGGGGCGCACAAACAATTTCTTTTAGTACATCCTTTTAGGGAGTAGGTAAAAACCACTATAAACATTTTAGTGTCCGCGTAAAACCGACGGAACGGCTCCTCCAACATTCCACGTCGGAGTAACTTCCGATGTTTGTTGTTGTCGGGCCTCGTTATTACTCGGTAGCTATCCGCTCTCGCGCGACGATTATGACGCCCTGTTTAAGGGCTCCGAAATTATTTATTGGGCCGGTATCGATTTTGCGATGAACGCGAGCGCGGAGGGGCGTTCGCACCTCCCCTTTTGCATTTAAATTGACTGATTTAGGTGCCCATATTTTAATGAAACGATCTCCATTCGGTCGTACTGATCGCTGTTACGGTTTTACAGGTTTTCGCGACGTTATAGTGAACTTTAAGAACAACACAATGTACACAAAACAATCACCATACAAGTAATTATGTTTGAACTGTGTATTATATATATATGACAATTTCACCAAGTTTAGATGATGGTTGATAAACATCATATTTTTTTTCAATATAAGAATTTACCCTAGTAGTAGCAGACGAAATAAATATACATTCGTCACTACTATAAGACCAAAATAAAGGTAAGCTATATGTTTTTGTTTAAATAAATCTAAGGTCATAGGCTACAAAATATTTATTTATGTATTTAGACCGAATTTACGAAATAAATTTTAACTTTGCCACCATTCTTTACCAGCTAAGCTTGAAGTACACATAGTTATCATTAACAAGTTGCAGGCTTAACGAATTCGTTCAAATTTAATTTCAAGGCAATTTCTATACAAGGTAATAGTATAAATGAACATCATTTAACTAAACCAATGAAACCGTTACGATGACCTGATGTGTCTCGCAATTACACAGAGCAGTGTTTCCTGAACTCTAATAAATTACACATATACCGTATTTGCAATATTTTTCAAGTTTTCAACGTATTCTCAAAGACGGTCTATATATACATTTTTTGATTGATTTAAATCACAAATTATAAAAAGCGAGTCTTTATGAAGCACATCGAAGCTCTTTGATGACGTCCCGAAAAGCGATTACACCCCTTAGTTAGTTTTAAGTGATATTTAAGGCGCTCAAAACATCGGCTGTCAATTTATAAGGATATTAGGACGTATTGTTTTAATTAAGGGCGAGTCTGCAGCAAGGATGAGCAGGGCCGACGACTGTCAACATAAAAATCCGATTCACTGTTCTCTAGTTTTTAAGAAAAATTTTGGTGCACTCATATCCTCATTTCTCGAATAAGCAAAAGCGTGACATGTCTCCATCGGCAGATCGTCAAGAGGAAAAACCCATTCCGTTGAATGACATTTTGATTGAGGTCGGAGACAATTCAAACAACTATGCGCTATTCGATATATATATAAATGTAGTGATTGCTCTCTGTCACGTTTTTGTATCATTTTACTGCCCACCCTGCACCGATGTTTTTGCGCATTCGTCAATTATATAGAGCGTTATGGATATGGAATGAAGTTTATTCGCTCGTTTCAGCTATTGGATTTCCAGTACTCAAGATAGATAGACCCCCTTTTTGTCTGCATTTCTGAGACACATCTTGCGCCACCTGCAGCGACGCGATCCTAATCCATTATCAGGGGCGTTACAAATATGAGGTTCCTTATGAATACATACTAATTTTGGACAAATCAGAACATATGAATGTGAATAAGTAAATACCGATTTTAATCAAAAACGATAAGCTTACTTTTGAAGTGAAACTTTTGTAGAATCGTCGTGATTTGAAACTTGATGAAACGAAAATGCATAGCGATAGAGACAAACATATAAATATATAGGATGAATCCGGCGAGAGAATGAGATAGAATACATTCGTAGCCTTTCCACTTTCATCTACCAAGAATTGTACTTTTGAATGCGCCTGTATATCGCCGAACTAAAGCGAGACCACAAGCGTTGATGTGAATCTGTATTGCACACTGTCTGAAACTTGTTATCATTCAAGCGTTTTACCTGTGTTAGTACATGCGTGTAAGCATGCACATTGCGAAGCCTCGGGAGAAGGCATAGTATAGTGAGTATAGTATAACAAGTACCCATATCCCTCTTTCACTTGAATTTTTTCTTATGTTTCTAATCCTTTTTTAAGTACGAATCTGAACTTTAATATTTTCTAATCAATAAATTTCCTTCTTATTTCTCACTGTTCATAAAACATATGTATGACCTTCTTAAAATGTAAGTAATTTTTAAATTTAAAAATATTAGAAACATCATAAAAAAATAAATCTCACAATTGTATCCTTCTCCTGATACTCTATATCTATTGATCTCATTGTCTAGGTTAGGTTAGGTTCTAGGTCACATTTCTGTAGTTTCACGTCTACCGTGTGTGAATTGCACACAAACACGTTTTTTTTCCAAATTTATTTAAAAATATTTTTTAATATTAAATTTTATGACTATCTCGATAGACAGATATTTCAATCTTAGTCAAATCCGTAGCGAATTTAACTAGTAGTTCATAAACAATTCAAATAGAATCATCGATTCAAAACATTTTGGTGTTGTAATACTTGCCATTTCTAAATTCACACCGTCGGTTTTCATTAAACCTGCAGAAAAATTTTGTAGTAATCTCGCGATCTTATACTTACGGTTACGAAGTATAAGACGGCTGGATCACAAACGAAATTTTCCTGCCTCTCACTTGCACTGAAACATTTGACGAGATTCAGGTTGTTTAACAGCACACACCTACACCTACCCCCTCCCCACGTCATAGTCGACGTCGCCGACGCCCGCCGACGCGCAGGATATCTCTTCCAGATGCATGCGTTAACCGCATGTGCGTTCGACTGACGCACTGCAGAATTGAAACGTACCTACATCATTTTCTCCTGCGGGCCTAGCATGACGCCCTAGACGAGTCTCTCTATAGGACTGTCCCTTTCGTACATTACGTTACGCGAGAAAGACAGTCTCTTAGACTATTCGCTAGGGTGTCATGCTATGCCCGCTGACAGCGCGCCGTTGCCCGCGCTCCGACTTTCGATCGTGTTTCGCTGTTTAAAAGTAAAGCGATAACACAAATTAGACTTAAAAAACATTTTTGGTTTTACTGTTACTCCATCTTTCTTTGCGTTATTTTTCTTAACGACTTCAGTGAAATTGGAGAGTAGAACGCTAGTGGTGAAACAACGAAGTACACGATCATTATAGGAAATACTACAACTGCGTTTACGAAAAGAAAAAAATACAGTATTTATATATATGACGGACAAAGATTGCATATTTAAATCAATAATATGAATACGATGAAACGTGACATTAGATTAGTTTCACCCTTTAGACTAAATTCTTGTACCCAGTAAATTACATATAGAAACTTTGTATAAGAAAATTACAAAGCAAGCTTCAAAATCTCTTATGCTTACAAATTCTCTATTGCTGACATATAATTTTTTACGTAAAAAAAATTTTAGCGCGAACATCTTATTTTAAGTAAAAATTAGGTTAATTTGTAAAAAGATATGAGTTTATTGAAATCGGTTTGTATTTTTAATGAAATTTAGTGAATTCATTTCAAAATAATTGCAAGAGAACTAAAATATTTTCTACTATAGAGATATGGAAGATGGAAGATTTTTTAGTATATAAAATAAATACAATATGTTTGTTATCTATTTATTTTTAAAAATAAGACACAATCAATTTCATCTTTAATATTAATTACGACTTTACGACTACAATTTTTAAAATAATTTATTCGTAATTTCTCCAATATTTATTCTATCATCCAACCACAACCGCTAACATAACCGGGCCCTTGGGTCACTTAGAAAAATAATTTTGTCTATGAATATTGCCAAAAGCAAAAACAAAGCTGTCATTTGACTTACTATCAAGATAATCTGAGTGTGTTTACGTGACTGTTTATCAGCCGTTAAGTAATGTGTGGATTGCAATTAAGAATTGCACAGTCCACAAACAGACAACCAACTAAATACTGATCCAATCATACAGAAAAGCTAAGCTCAAAAACTAAAACCCGTTTACAAAAAAAATCGTGTTTCAAAAAGCATAAAACAAGCAAATATTATTTGACATTCTTATCTACAATCTATTCAATATTTATCATATAATAAGTAGACGACTTACAAACACATTTTAATTTAATATATAGTCATAGCGATGTCGCGAGGATAGCCGTGGTCGTATATACCACCTTGCCATAAGGGGCACTTACTGCTGTTTTATTGTATTGTACTACTATACCTTATATTATGTTATGAGCATACATATATCAATACGAGCTGAAAATCATAACCCTCCTTTAGGCTTCGCCGTAGCCGGGTAAAGAAAAACATAAAATCGTAACTTTTTCGTCAATTGGATTCGGAGGGAATAACAAACAACTAACAGGCCGACAGACAGACAAGTACGAGAGTTGTCCTGTGAAGGTTACGTTTTTTCATCGGATGTACAGAACCCTAAAAAGATTAATAAATGCAATATATATAAAATAAAAATCATAAAAACCCTGCATTAGAATAAGTATAGATAATCTTAGCTCTATCCGCGACTTTGCATGTTTGGAATTTATTATTAAAATCCACTAATTTGCCAGGAGCTGATTTTGATGCTAATAAAGCGGCTATGTTGCCCCAAACTTCGCTGAAGTTACTTGTAAAAACTCTATGAAATATCGTCTAACAATTTTGGCGATGAGCGTGTTCCAACAGAGAAAGTTTCTAAAAATTATTTTATTTTGTTTCACTTCTTATATCAGCCGCAATTTTTGGTAAATATTTTCCCATGTATACAACGATTGTACAATCTTACTGTATGAATATATTTTATTTATGGGATAG
Source organism: Eumeta japonica (assembly GCA_005406025.1). NCBI lineage: Eukaryota > Metazoa > Arthropoda > Insecta > Lepidoptera > Psychidae > Eumeta > Eumeta japonica. The sequence continues at coordinate 308,211 of BGZK01000283.1, forward strand.
GATTTCTATAAACAATGTTTTCTTGTTTTATATATTTTATTTATATATAGCGATGCACATTGAAGGTAAGAAAACGAATACTAAAAAACCACAGTACATACACGGATGCCACCTTTTGGCAAAAATGTGAACTAAAAATAGTGTTACCTAATTAATTTAAATTTTCTTATAATTTCAACACTCCCACAAAAATTTAACTCTCTTCAAAAACTAAATAAGGAAACTTAACAATTATTAAACAAAATCTGATCCCTCAAATAGGTAAAAGTTTGAGTGGGTAATGCTTTGGTTAAAATATCTGCTAATTGATTTTCACTAGGAACATAATTAATTTTAATCAGACCCAACTCAACTTTTTCTCTCTAATAAAATTATACTTGACATCTATGTGTTTGGTTCTTTTATGATAAACAGGATTGTTAATCAGTTTTATGGCACTCTGATTATCAACATACATAGTTACACATTCACAACTTTCACCTAATTCTAATAATAGTTGCTGTAACCACAGTATTTCTTTGGCAGTTTCGCATGAAGCCACAAACTCTGCTTCAGTTGTGGAGAGAGCAATGGTCTTTTGTTTTTGGCTGGACCAGGTAATTGGACCATCATTCATGATAAAAATATAACCAGTTGTAGACTTACGAGTATCAACATCGCTTGCAAAATCAGAATCAGAATAACCAATTAAACCATTACTTTCTCCATACTTTATACATAAATGTTTAGTATTAATTAAGTATCTAATTATACGCTTCACAGCATTAACATGTTGCTGACTTGGATTGTTTACATATCTACTTAATACATTTACAGCAAATGATATGTCAGGCCTTGAAACAGAACACAAAAATAGTAATGAACCAATGGCTTCTCTATATGGAAACTTCACAATATTTTCATCAACATTCTTTGTTATAATGACATTTATATCTGCAGGAGTACTAGTTGGATTTGCATTTGTCATACAAAATTTCTCAATTATATGGTCTATGTAACCCCTTTGGTGAATATAGATACAATCATTTATTTTTTTAATTTCCATACCGACAAAATGTTTCAATTGTAAAACTTTTATTTTAAAAGCTTGTTCCAAATATTCTATTATCTCTTGTATGAGTTGTTTATTTGAAGATATGATAAGAGCATCGTCTACATAAATAATTAAAAATACTTTGATTTCATTAAAATCCCTATAAAAATACAATTATCAGCCTGAGATTGTACAAAACCATATTTCATCAAAACTCGGTGAACCTTTTGTTCCAACAACGAGAAGCCTGTTTTAACCCATACAGAGATTTATTTAACTTTAACACATGACTTTTATTTAAAGATACAGATACACCCTCAGGTACTTCTATAAAAATATTTTCTTGAAGATGCCCATTAAGAAAGGCAGTTTTCACATCAAATTGTTGTATTTCTAACTTATGCTTTGCTGCAATAGAAAGAATAATTCTTATAGAGTCATACCTCGTTGTTGGAGAGAATATTTCTTGATAATCCACATCTTTAATCTGAGTGAACCCACGTGCACATAAGCGAGCCTTGTAACGTGCTTCATTATTCTCACCTTCTTAATTGTGAAAACCCATTTTGTTGTAAGAGTTCGTTGACCAGCTCTTGGTACCGCATTCCAGGTGTTGTTTTCTTTATGTGCAGATAATTCTTCTTTAATGGCTTGAGACCATTCATATTTCTGTGGACTCTGCAAAGCTTCATCATATGTCTGAGGCAATGACAATTCAACTAGATTAGCTTCAAAACGTCTATTATTTCTTGGCCTCAAAGTTATGTTCCGGTGTGACATTATATCTTCTATTTCTTGTGATGGCTCATATGTTGGATCATCATTGTTGCAACTCAACAAGCTGTCATCAGACTCTGACACTGTAGTTTTAATTAATGTTTCATCCATATTTCTTACTTCAGTTTCATTATTTTGTATTGTTGTCTCTTCATTATCATCAATAGTACATATTTGTGTAATATTCTTTCTTACTTCTGGAACTTGATGTTCATCGAAAATCACATTTCTTGAAATTTTAATTGTCTTTTTATTCATGTCATACATTCTGTAATTGGTGTTGTCATAACCAATCAGCAGCATTTTCTCACTCTTCTTTTCCAATTTTGTTCTTAATTGATCTGGAACATGGACATATCCAATACTGCCGAACACCTTCAAATGACCCAATTCTGGTTTCGTTCCGTTCCATAATTCATATGGTGTCTTACCTGGGGTTTGGCTAGAAGATGTTCTATTCAATATGTAAACTGCACAGTTCACAGCTTCTGCCCACAGGTCCAGTGGCAGATCTCTTGCATATAACATGGAGCGAGCACTCTCCACTATGGTTCTAATCTCTCTTTCTGCACGCCCATTTTGTTCTGGAGTGTATGGGGCAGTGAGCTCATGTACTATACCCTCTTTGTCCAAATATTCTTTAAAACTTTGTTAACGTATTCTCTTCCATTATCTGTGTGTAAGATTCTGATATTGTGCATGTATTTATTTTTACAATACAATTATATTTCTTGAAAACTTCCAGAACATCACTTTTATTTTTAATAAAATATACATGCCTGTGACTTGTAGCTGCGTCTTTAAATAACACAAAATATCTCATCCCTTGAACTGATGTGTGACTCATTGGTCCACAGACATCGCTGTAGATTAAGTCACCAGGCTGTAGTCCTTCACCTCTTACAGATTTACGAAATGGAAACCTGCATTGTTTTCCGTATGCACATGCTTCGCAAACAAAACTCTTTTCATCAATTTCATTAATTTTAATCCTTCAACAACATTATTGGCACACATACTTTTGATTTCTTTTAGGTTAATATGTCCCAGTCGCTCATGCCACGTTTTGATATCACTTTGATTATTTTGAACCAAGTTGCAAGTATCAGGAATTATTGTTTTTATATTCAACTCATATAAATTGTTTTCTGTGATTTTGGCACTCATTACCATTTTTGTCTTTATAAATCGAAGCATTTGAATCTTTCTTCATAATAGTGTAACCTTTTCGTATAATAACACCTTCTGAAAATAAGTTTCTTCTCAAATTTGGGACATACAATACCCCATGCAGTTCACTGGTTTCCCACTGTCCATTGACATATCTCTTTATCAACACTTTACCAATGCCAGAGACTTCTACCGATTGCTTGTTTCCCAATGTCAATGATTTCTCGCTGCATTTAAGTAACTCTACAAAGAAATCTTTTCTAAATGTCATGTGGGCAGAGGCGCCACTATCCATGATCCAAGCATTTTCTTCTGTATTATAGGAACTGATTTCGACATTAAATGCCAACATGTCTGAAGATTCTTTCAGATGTTTTCTTGGTTTGTTCTGTTTTGGAAAACGACACTCCTTAGAAAAATGGCCACGCTTTCCACAATTGTAACACTCAAATCTATGTTTAGTAGTTTTGTTTTGACTTGTACCGCTCCCACATGATCTTGGCCCATTCTGCTTTGGCACATTCTTCCAACCTTTATTGACAACAAGAAGGGCTGTTTCTTGTTCTTCTACAGATGCTAAACTCGATTCTTCATCCAAAGACGGGCAGTCAAATTATTGAGAGTTTGTTGTGTGGGGTCTAATGACATCCATGCTTGACGTATTGACCTATACTTCAGGGGCAATGTTCCAATTATTTTGTTATAATGGCCATTTCACTTACACTCTCGCCACTTTCTTTCAGCTGTTTTGCTAGATTTTCCACTTTCGAGATATGTTGTGCTACACTGTCATTTTCAGACATTTTGTATTGATAGAACTTTTCATGAATCAGCATTTTACATAGTTCACTCTTTTGTTCGTAAATAGATTCAAGTTTTTCCATTATTTCTTTAGCAGTTTCACAGTTTTCTATCAAGGTAATTTGCTTGAAATCCATCGAAGAGGTTATGATGAACATCGCCATGCCATCATTTTTTAACCACTCGGTGCTATTTATTTCTGGTTTCGGTATAGAAATATCGATTCCCTTTGCCTTTAAGGCACATTTGATTTGAAATTTCCACTGCCTAAAGTTATTTCCATCAAATCTTTCTAGATTCATTGACCGTGCGGGATCCATTTTGAGGTTATCTATCAGTCAATGACTATCAGAAATTCTAGAACGGAATGTCACTTCACTTTTCTTTACCTTTTTTTTTTTATTTAGCAGTGTCCTGGGCCCATAACCTATTTTATTTATGGGATAGGATTTCTATAAACAATGTTTTCTTGTTTTATATATTTTATTTATATATAGCGATGCACATTGAAGGTAAGAAAACGAATACTAAAAACCACAGTACATACACGGGTGCCACCTTTTGGCAAAAATGTGAACTAAAAATAGTGTTACCTAATTAATTTAAATTTTCTTATAATTTCAACAGAATAGATAAACCGAATCGACGCAACGAAGCACGCCGAAAAATTAGTTTCAACGATAATAATAATAGTGATGATTTTCTCATGGAGGCGCTCATGAGAGAAATCCTTCAAACCGTACCAAACTTTTGTTCTTCGGCGCTCGTACTTCACTGAGGCGCCGTATGAGTATTGAATAGTGATGTATTATACGTCATCCGTCTAACTTGAACGCACAAAGCAGTTAATTGAGCGAATCCGACGACGTGCAGGCCACGCCGACGCGGCGGCAGCGCCGGGCCCGCCTCGCCCTGACACACATAACGTGCTCGGCCGCAGAATCCAGCCTAGCCGAGATGGAAGCGAGTGGCGGTCTACGTAAGATGAATGGATTAACTAGCCAACATATCAAAACTTACCTCTCGACTATACGGATACATTTTTAGAATAGATGACAATTAAATTTTATGAATACAATTATTACTATTTATTTATGTAAATTAATTTAGTAAATAAAAGTACGTACGAACTCGAAAACAATTTCGTCAAGGACAAATTCATAGTTCCCCAATTAGAAGAAAACGATTGCTGACATAGTTGCTAAATTTGAACATTGGGAACTTGAATTTTAGAATCGAATTACTTAAATTCAGAAATTTATTGTTAAAATTTCTGTATTATAAATATTAATTCTACAATGCGTGGTACCTAGCTCAGCTGTTCATACATAGCGTCTGACGCGTACGTTTACATCGCGCGCATGCGCGACACTATCTTATTCTATCGCTTTGTATCGTTGTGTATACGTCGCTCTCTTTTACTCCACTCCCACGGCATCAGAATGTGCACCTATCTTTTTTCCTCTCTCTACGTTATATATTATGTAAACACAAATAATTTAACAAATAAAAGAACGTACGAACTCGACAACTTCACGTAAAGAAATGTGTCTGGATGACGCGTTCGTGAGATTTCACTCTCTATTCTCGTCCAATTATCGATTAACGAATCGCCGCCTAAGAAATTTCTCTTCAAAACATAGTTGAGAGCGAGCACGGGGTACTTTAGTAAAAGACTGAACTACATGTATTAGAGTACTAAATAATGAGCATATTAAGAATTGTTACATAACATCATACTAGCTGGCCCGACAGCTACCTTTCATATTGATTTTTTTCATCTTTTGTATCGATGGATGTCAATCTCAATCGTCGTCTCGATTTCGATTCTAGTCAAACTTTTGATTCTCAAATTAATCGCAGGTAATAGAAGTTACACTTGAAATGCGTCATAAACGATTGTTTTCGAGATTAACATTACCACCCATTTCAAATGCTGATTCACCTTGACAATAATGGGCAAGAAACTCAAGGTTTGCTCTTTTTTAATCATCGATACGAAATATTGAATAATCGATAATTTAGTAAACACTTAGCAATAACATGAAGCAACATGACAGCCGAGCAGTTCAATCCCGTGGATATTTTTTCATTACGATATTCAGAAATGGTATAATAAATAGCCCTTACCATATAACTTTCTTTTAACGAAACGTTTTAATTCATAAAATGGCAAACTTTTGACTTCCAGCTGGGATCTTATTATAAAAAGGCACACATTGTCCCTTAAATGATTTATTAACTTTGCTTAGACGGGATTTATGAGCAGCAAGATCGTTCTTAAGTCTAGTGTTAATGTTATGGATGTCGCTCCTTGAAACGATTCTATATGTCTCTTGACATATACAGGTTTTTGTATATGTATTGTGATGCTAAATTTAAAATACTAATTTCCTTAATTTTTTTTTTTGAAAGATGCCATTGATCTCAAATCATAAACAGCAAACAGCTCACTTCTGCAGCACAAAATTGTGTTAATATCGGCTGCGTGACCCCATAACAAAATACCATAAGTCATGAAAGTACCAAAAAACTGAAATACGAATGTAGGCTCATCCCAAACCTACATTCGTTTTCCACCTCAGTCTCGTTCTCAATTTCGTTTCCTGCTCCGCTTTAAATTCTGCTTCCGCTACAGTCATAGTTCCGATATGGACGAGGCAAATATGTGGTAAAAGCCGGCAAATTTTGACCCTGGTCTCGTTTTCAATTACGGTCCCGACCCTAGTTCTCAACTCTGTTCCACGTCCTGTTATCATTACGATACTCCTACCCGTCTACGTTTAAAATATAGTTATGAATTTAAATTTAATATGGTGCGATTTGGTAAACAATATCTTTGGCAACCCATCTTATGCCAATGAAAGGGCGGGATTTAAGGTAAAATAAAAATTTGTTTTCGTAAATAGATATCGATCATTACTCCATTTATCGGAATAAAAACTATTCTTTCTTTCAAGTTGGACCGAATTACATACAGTGTGCAAAATTTAATGAAGATCATTTATGTATTTTGGAGTTTATAGCATCATTTATATACGAGTTTATATATATATATATATGTGTGTGTGTGTGTGTGTGTGTGTGTGTGTGTGTGTGTGTGTGTGTGTGTGTGTGTGTGTGTGTGTGTGTATATACTAGCTTTTACCCCGCCTCCGCCCGCATACATGCAATAAATGGAACATAGTGGCTAAACTGTCGATTATATCAGTGGTTTCAAATAATTTAATGAACACGGTGCATCACAAGTCAACGGTAAATTGATAATTAAAATTTGACTAAACTTTACTGCATTTTTTGTGCAATATTTTTTTAATTGATCCCAACGCCTGCAACTCATTTTGTTGCAGCTTAAAATGGATTTGCCTTCGGATAGTGTCATTGATCCATCCTGAATAGAGAATAAAGACAAAAATTTGCTTTCTCCTGCCCGCGCGGAAAAAGAAGATTATGGTGCATGTGATCGAGACGGAATGTACGAGAGACCTTCGTGAGAAAAACAACCAACAAACCTTGTCCCGGGTTAGTAATTAAATTGTGTTCTCATTTTGATTTTCGTTTTAATAACAATTGGTCCTGAAAAGAATCTTGTTACGATGAATTAATAATACAATAATTTACTTACTTACCTTTTCATTTTTTTTTAACCCTAAACTCCAAATCCTGCACATTTTATCAAAGAAGTTTCACTTCACGTCATGTGTCTGACGCGCACTGTCTTTTCTTTACTTTCATAACGCATAGCGCGAACCGTCTCTTTTTTCTGTTTGACGTTTTGATAAAAATTAACGAAGTGTAAAATAAATCATAGGATATAAAAACCTCGACCTTCTTAAATGAGCCACCTTGGTTACTTGGTTACGAGATACACGTAATGTCGAAGAAAACGTATAAAAATTTGGTTGCCTGTAAAGTCGGTATACGGGCGAAAGTTTTACGTGACAACGACTTTGAATGGTAAAATCATTTTAATGTGAATATTCATTCGTATAGTAGGAAGAAGGATGAAATAATAGTAACAATTTAAAACATTTATTTATACAAAGAATTATATTTAAAACATTAATTTATACAAAGAATCTCGCACTGAATTTCATATTAACAAAATTTTATTTTTACCTTTACACATACATACGTATTTATATACAAATATACATACAATAACTTGCAATACATTTGCAAGCTATGCACTAATTCTCTAGTGCTGAGCGCGCGGCAGACCGATCATAGTTGAGTGGGAGAGAGACGCAAGGCATTCGGCGGGCCTCTCTCTCGTTCGGTGACTCATCGTTACGTTACCGAGCGTTACACTTTTTCATAAGTGACTCCCAGCCGCAACCTAATTTAAGACGTTGTCACGTCAAAAATCCGCACCGTAACACGTCACGACGTGACGTAACGCAAACGCGCTACAGTATTATCGCATTGTCAGCGTGCGCCGCGGCCGTTTGGGCCGGTTCGCGCGGACGCGAAACACAACATTAGATTTGTAGATACACCGAGATAGGGTTTCGTATTATAAATCATCGCATTAGTCCTCCGCGAGATGAAGCAAAACATTTTCTGTTTTCCGAGGGTATTGCATGAATTCAGGTTCTCCTCGTAAACTACGAGTGAAATCCTATTTTCCCTATTATATTCCTTTTCACAAAATTGTATGTATTGTTTCAGAGGTAATGGAAGAAATAGTTGATTTTAGTATATTTTCTTTGATATTATTCGAATTATGCCTTTTAAAATTATAAAAAGAATGTCATTTTGATGTGATATTTAGAACGACTCATATTGTGAAAGCATTTGAGTGCTTTCTGATCGAAAAATTTTTTTCGCCTCGTACACGAAAATGGGAAAATTTGCACACTATTGTACAGATAATTTAATGATCAAGAATTCTGAATGCTTCAAAAAAAAATAATTTCATTAAAATCATAGATACGAAAAAAAAATATCATAATAGTTTAGAAACCGAAACTTGAAATAATACAATCACTAGTGAAAAAATGTATTAATATCGCCCTTTTTTTTTATTAGCTTTAGAATTACAGCAAGTAGTGGCCATCTAATTCGGTGTCATTTAATTATAATTAATAGAAATATAACTTAATAGACCAAAAAAGGGGACTCTCACAAATAGTAGCGACATCCAGTAATAAGGTTATAATTACAATAATTGTTTTACATGGCACTATTCTTCAAAATTTGCATGATTTATAGTGCGGAAACATTTGAGAGCGCTTTTTTTCTTGTTTCTTAATAAAATCAAACTGAAACATAACGAGACGTGCACTTTTGGATTTTTCAAATTGTTTTTATCACTCATGTAGTATATAACACGATAACACGATGATTTCCCCAAATTTTTATTTAAGTTTGTAATTGACTCGCCCAACTCTACATATGCACCAAAATATCCTAGATACATCCTAGATATAAATATCCTAGAAAATAGGCTGTGACACCTAGACAGGCAGACACGAGAAGGACACTACAAAGGATACGAAGTACGGAACCCTAATAATAGCAATATTATCAAACAGCCGTTGCATTTCGCAATTTGTTGCCGTGTTTATTCAATTTTCGTCCGATTTTAAAACAATACACCGTTCTACGAAATGGAAACATAAAATCAGTACTCGCTGTAGGTGTCCAATTAAAGCGGGGGAGGCGACGCAAACTCGTAAAATACAGGACGTTACAGCTTATTAAACGCGATTTCCAACTCCCGCGCAATGCCGACTGCCTCTCGAAGGTTTTACCTTTATTAATCCATTTATTACTTACCGCCTTAAATCTTACCCGATACAGAAAGACGGTAATTTTTTCCTAAATTACAAAATAGACGAATTCGAAAGTATAATAATTTCAAATACTTTGCACATAAACAAATGTGTATCACTGTTGTTAATTTATCATATGAGAGACAACACAATATAGGCGTGAAGTCGTCATATAGACTTACACGAGACCATAGCAAAACTATAGTGTTGATATCTAGACTTCATTTGTTTTAATTCAAAAATGAATATATTAAAAAAAGACGTGAATTGTTAATTTAATCAAAAAAAAGAAGTGATATTATCAGGGATAAGCTCTCTATTTAAAATAAACCGACGAGCGATAATAAATGCGGCCAGTTTTGGGTTTAAATATTGTAATTGGTAGCAAAGAGTTTAATAAAAAGTCCGTTACTTTATGTTTGTCACTCGTGTATGTACATGCTTCAAAAATAAATTTAAATTAGATAAACTCAGGTATAAGTTGAAAGTGCAGCGACGTGTGTCGAGGTTATCCAGACGATGTTGCCTGAAAGTCGTCTAATTTTCAACATTATTCATAATACGTACCTTTAATCGAACGTCTGTAAGACTTCAATTATTTAAGTTTATATAAGACTTCAATTATTCAATTATAATAGACTCTTACAATTGTATTAATAAAAAGGCATTCTTCTGGCCACAACAGCTTAAACAAAAAACCTTTTAAAGATAACATTACACTGAAACCCGATCCTAGAGCACTCCATTGTGAAATAATAGCATCGAAGTCGATATCAAAGACGATGTAATAAAATATTTAAATCGAAAGATCCTTCAGAAATACGGTCCCTACGAGGACCTACGAGAAAATCTACCGAAATAATTAACATAAAAATAAATTTCAGTATTCGAATAAAATAAAAAACGGCCGGAAAAAGATAATCGAGTGCCGGATCCGACCGCAGCCCTGGCGGGAACTTCGGCTGCGTAATTGTGACACTGACGCGTACGCGAGCGCCGCGAACAAACTTCGCCTTTAAACCTCCAAAACGACGGCGGGCGGCCCGTCTCGTTAGCGCCGCCGCGTGCGCATATCGGACGCGGGAGAAGTTAACTTTTTAACGGAGCCGATGTGTTTATGCAGCGTGGATTTTATGTACATAACAGTTTCGAACACTCGTTAAAACTATACTAATTCGTGATTTACGCCGTCGAGGAATTTCCCGCGCTTGCCGCGCGGGGGCTGTATTGTTCCCGGCGCGGCGCGTGCCCGGTCGCCCAAGAGTTATGGCAGAACTTGTAGTAGTAAATGGCCGGGCCGCGTAACTTATGATATGATACACGTGCGTTTGTATTAATTGCGATACTTTATCCTAATGATTTTGGGTTCTTTGGAATGAACTTTGGTTATCCGAGCTCTGGTTAGTCGATGAGGATCACGGTTTGTTTCTTGGAGGGTTTGTAATTTTCTGTTTGCTCGTGACGACATGGGTCGATAGTCTAGTTTTGTTTTCGTCAGAATAATGAGCTAAACTGCTCGATTTCGACATCTACTGTGCTTGATGTCATATTTTGTATTTTCATCTATGACAAAGTAGAATGTAACTGTCTATCGGATGATAAGTTTGGTGACGGAGTGCACTGTTTAGATTTTATATTTAAACAACCGGATCGGGCCACTTTGACAGCACGATGTAGGACATTATACATAACATAGCAGCCATGAAATAGCGCCATCTACGTTTGAACTGTAGCCTACAACGAAGAACGACATATGTTTTGACGTACACGTAAGCACGCTTGCACTTTACACAACAATTTCAATAACATTCAGAAATTTCATGAAATGAGAGTTCTTCAAAATATACTCAGGAGAAATGTTTATCATTTTTTTTATCAATCACCATTGAAAGTTTGAAAATCCCATTCCAAACTTAAAAAGTCGTCAGGCAGAGAGAAACGATAAAAATTAATTGGAATATCAAAAAATAGTCAAAAGGGAATTAAAAGTGGACCGTTCATACTTTATTACACCGATAAAGTGGGGGTGGCCATAAATTAAGGGAGCGCGGACGCGTCTAAGGTTTCTTTTTAGTGGCGTCCTAATGGCGTCTCCGAAAATACCCGGTCGTTAGTCGGCGGGCCGCGGACTAAAATTAGTCAGCAGTTTGCCGTACTAATGCGGGCCGAGTGCCTCTCCGGCGCGCGCTCCTCGGCGGATCGGAAGTTATATGTCATACCCGAAAACGCGGCGCGGTGACGTCACACGCCCCCGTCTTATAATAATGGCGGTATGAAATATTCTCATCGATTATAAGCTATACTATTTACTCGAAAATAGTCGGAAGGTAGTTCTGGTTCGTGATATTAGATATTATGTCACGTCGTCGCTGTGACCTCCATTTTTAGAGCGGTAGAGACCTTTCCTCCCCTCGCTAAGTCATTATAATGTGTGGTAAGTTAACAGGGAATTCATATTTTGTATTACTCACCACAGAATTAAAATGTTAAATAAGGTAAAGCATGCTAATCGAAATAATAAATAAAAATAATTATTATACAAGATATACACAGAAAGTAGCTTCATACTTCTTCAGGCACTAGGCCATTTTTTAAGCACATTTTCTAGGCCGCATATTAATGCGGCCTAGAAAATGTAGAAAAATTCATTTTTAAAGCGCTGAGCAGGCAGTAAAATTACACAAAAATCCACAACTAACGTGCTGTTATTTTTTTCATTTTTTAATGACATCAAAAGATAATCCAATAAAATACGAAGTTCGAAAAAGTTATATGTATATGTATCGGTTTCTAATCTTTTTTGAAATGTAGAAACCGATGCGTATACGAATTATAAATTGCATCTGAGGGCTATTTTCTTTGCTGAAAGTTGTTAAAAGTGGATTTGTATAATTATAAAATAAACGTTTCATTTAACAGTACTGAAAATTTAATAATGTCCAAGCAAAAAGAAGCTACCTGACATGTCATTGAAAGCTTTTTGCGAGAAACATTCAGAAATAAAAATAAGAACGTATATGAAGATTTCGACAATAGAAACGTGATAAAAATGCGCCATCTTTATTTTGAAAAGATTTGCTGTTCTATTTTAGTAAGAAAACGTAAAAATATAGGCCAAATAACTTGTGGCTCGTTTTTTACGTTAAAAAAATGCTTTCATAATTGTACTTATTTGAATACAATATTGAACTCAACTTTTATTTTCCTAGTAGGTGTATGATAAAACACTAAATGCCACTAGGGAAGAATCAAAATTGCAACTCATCTGGTTTAAGACTGCACCCTCATTGATGATCACTCATTTTCTTCCCTAGATAAAAGGTGAAAATAATTCTAACTTAGCTTTATATCCTACTGCTAAGAAAGCGCATGTACGTACGTGTAACAATCTTTATTACTTCATGTCATCCAAACGGTCAGACGAATTTCAACAATTTAAATATCGTCAAGTTCGTCTTGTCGACCCAATTGTGTAAATAAGACATCAAAAAAATCAAAATGGCGGATTTCGAGCGCCATAATATGTAATTTATATTGTAGTACATCCTATTTATCATTATTACATGACTATAATACAGATTTAGCTAGTAAAAAAAATTAAATACGAAAAAGAAACAAAAGCCCCGCTACGTACAAACGAATAACCGCAAGGAAAGAAAAGAAGTTACTAAATCCATTAAACTTTGAGAAATGTAAAATGCGCGATGCGATGCATTATTTTTTTAAACTCACTAAATAAAATAACAAAACATACATACTATAATGTAAATGTAACTGGAAATAACCAGGAATATTATATGGTTGTGTTTATAAGTGAAAATCTATTTAAATTTGTACTACAAATAAGTTTTGTAATTTTTGTTTGTCTGCTTGCCTGTTGTTAGGGCATCAAGAAAAATAAAAAACTGCTGGACAAATTACGATGAGACTTTATCAGTTTGGTATCTTAGAGCCTAGGCTGCAAATTAAAATTAAAATTATATTTCTTGAAATTCGGTTCAGTAGAATCCGAGAAGATTCGTCTTAATCAATGCCAACGCGCATGAAATCGCAGGCAAAACAGGTAAAAGTATATAGTAAAGGAATGTACATAGTTTAATCTATTCAATTTATACTATATTTCAATAATACCGTTTTCAATGGTACAAGTTCGTTTATGTTATCATGTTTGGATGATATCATGTTATCATCCAAAATAAGCGAAATACGCTAATAATTTCATTAGAAATACTAAGAAAACCAGAAATTAATTAAACTAATCTCAATAACGTCATCTATTACAGACAATAACAATAGTCTCAAAAGACAATTATAAGACATACAAAAAAAACATAATAAAACAAAGCCGAACATCGGAAACCGAATACTTTTTACTAATACCCTCTTTTACGAGCACAAAATATATCTTTTCGGTGGAAATAAATAGGCCACTTTCAGCTTCCGAGAATCTAGCTATAAATCCCTAAGCCCTAAATAGATCGGGTTTTCTTTTAGGGCGAAAGAGAAGCTGGCGATATTAGTTGCTTATTCATGAAGTGGCGAAAACGCCGTTCGGACCATCGACGCGGCTCCGGCTCTCGCGTTCTATAGACGAGCGAAGTCGAACCACCTTAATGATCTCGTAATGTCGCAATAAAGGCAATGGAGCGTGACTCGAGATAACGGGCCGCGTAACTTCAACGACCGGCGGACACGTCGAGGATACACCCAGGGTTATTATCTATGGTGCACGATGCTACGGACCGCCGCTTATTTCTGACTTTTTAATGATATGCATTCGTCTCGGGTTCCGATAGCGTCGTCGCACGCGTAATGATGTGAAAACACGATTCGTAAGAAGTTACGTAAAAATTCGAGATGATAGGCATACGCTTCCTACGCCTGTATATCTTGTACGCAGTCATTATCAACTTTCTCCGGCACTCTCCGAGTTTTATTATTAAATGCTGATTTGTTTTGATTGCCTAATTTAATTTTGATATTCTTTTGTAATTGTTAGGCCAAGTTACCATAAATGCCCCCGAACATATAGAATTGATCATATAAGATAAACTCAGTGCTTATTGCAAATAACGATAACTGTTATCAGATAGCAAAGCTTTGCATCTTGTGTTTTACATCGATACCGGCTGCTACCCGAATTAGTTTTCGATATTGAAACTTAATAAAAGGAGATGAAAAAATTAATAAAGAAACATAAATTGGATATCTACATATAGGTAACTGTATTGTTATAATTCGTCCTTCAATCTCGATCGCCGGCAAACAGCGCGATACGGGCGTACTTATTTCGCGACCGGCGGATCCTCGCGGGCCGCCGGTCGCGCTGCGCCCACCCGCCCAGCAGACCCCGCAGCGGCGCATGAGCAGGCGGCGCACGTCCACGTGTGAAATCATTTCTAACTCTAACTCATCTCCATTCCGCTCGGGCGCGCTCTGCAGTGCCAGCGCCCCCTCTGAACGCGCGGGACCTTGCTGCTTGCGCGTTCTGCCGATTCGTTTACACTTTACGTTTTAATTGTTTAGTTTATTACAAATTAGTTTATTATACATTCGGTAGCATCAGCAACCGCGAACCTTGTTTTAGGCATTTCTGTACCACTTTGAGCAGAAAGGCCCTTTAAATATAGTGTTAATTATACACATACGAATTAATAATTTGTTCATTTAACTGAAAATATTAATAACACACGCTAAGACAAATTTCAATGAAGTTTATTCCTTATTCCTTCATTACGTCATACTGGTGTTTCGGACAAGGGAGATAAATCTATATCATATTTTTTTAGCATACAAAAATGAAAGGAGTTTTAAAAAAGAATTTAGTGGTGTCATTAATTCACGCGGCCTCAAAAAATTCCGTCGAGGAATTTCTGATTAAAATACGTACCATTCCACGTGGCGGCGCTCGTGAGGCTAGATTAGTTTCGGGCTACATTCATTTTTCCTCTTTACACTAGCGCGCCGGCCTAACTTTAGGGGCCTATTCTCAATTTGCAGGACTACTCTCCGCATGACAAATAATGCGATTTGAAGAACCGATATGATATTTCATATTCAATTGTCAAATCAATGTTATTTGCATAAAACATACGGTATTTTAGCATATTTTGAATTAAAACTATTAATTAGCAATATTCAAAAATCCATGTAGCCTGAATCCATCAAAATTACATGGAGCCTGATATGTATTATTTTCTTATCTAAAATTCTTTTATAAAAAAAAAAATAAACATATCCCATAGATGAACTTTACTCGTCCTTTACTTAGGATTTGTATAAACTACAAAGTTAATGCATTGCATAAAAATTTTTTTCTTTAGTTATCTTAACAATAAACGGTCATTTTAAATAAACAATATAAAATTAATAAATCGAATTATTATAGATTTTTTCTATGGTTCTATTGTCTATAATTGTGTTCATTTTATGTTTTTTTATGGTCCAAGGTTCCCTTTTTTAAGAAATAAAAATAATAAGCCGGTATGTTTATACTATTTATAAGAATGTCAGGACATAAAACAAGAAACAAAAAACGCATTATTTATATGAAAGAAAAATATTTCAAATGAAACTCCATAGCTTTCGAGGAAATGAAACAGATTTACAAATAGAATACTGGCCCGTCACGAATTTGAGTTTTTTCTTTTTTTTATCCACAACACGAAGTCAGGTGCACCATAGCGTTACGTAACAAGAATCGACATTTTTTTGCCCTTTATCTTTTAGTCGGCAATAGATTGCTTTATGGTTCTAACAGCTAAATTCACACGCCACGGCTGTGTTTTTGTAATAATTTCTAGTTCGTTACAAAAAAAAAGTAAAATGAAATGTTAAAAAAAAAACATGAGGTTTTCTATTGGATAGTACATAATGATAGGTAAAAACAATTCATTCACAAAATTATTTTGGTGGTTATATATATATTTCAATTTTGGTTGATAATAACGTGGGACATAAAAATCAGCGAAAACCGAAATTTTGGATTCCAAACGGTTCTTACAAAACATATTAACAATACATATTTCGTACAATTTATAGTTGTAATTACCTATCTTAAAGATTTAAAAATTGTTGTTCTCTGATTTAATGTATCGTAAGACATTATTAAAAAAAGTTAAAAGTAATCTTATTAAAAGTAAGTGATCTACTCAAAGAATGTTGTAGAAGACTAAATAAAGATTACATTATTTTTCTTTAAGCCTCCATCATTAATTTAAAAGTTTGAAATAATAAACAATTAAAATAATTCAATAAAATATTGTATTCAAAAAGCAAGATGATATATTTAACACAGATTGGGTCTATTTTCATGCATCTTATGTTTTGATAATGTCGCGTTAACATTGCCAGTTAAGGCGAGATCAACTGCGGCACTGCGCTAACAGTGTCTAAATAACAAACTTACACACGTGGAAGCTATTCTACTGACGTCTCTTTAAGGCGCAGCCTATTAAAAGCACGTGTGTTTTTTGCATCAAAGTTTTCATTGATATTCTTTTGTAAAGTGTTACGCATTCTTAGACGATGCTAACATAAAGGCCCCTTAACATGTGGGATTGTCTATTTAAGATAAAGCAAAGCAAAGCTTCTTGGTTGCGTTTTACGCAGTATAAATACATGCTATCGCTTGGACTAAACTTTCGTTTTTAAATAGTGTCGAATCGGAAAAGCTAAAACGCGATTATATTACTTCAATTCCCTGTTTAATATTTGACAAAGGAAATAGATTCTCGTATGCTCGCAAAGTCGCATAAACGCGACAGCGTTCGACCGTCGCCGGACAAACACATATTTCTCGACCATGAAAATGTTGCCCGGTGAAATGACAACCGGCAGCTTTTAACTTATAATTGAGCCTTGAGCGAAAGCCCGCGACGGCGTCCGGCCGAGTCTCTGGAGGAAACGTGTGATATTTTGTTTGCTCGTAACAAAATGTATGCCGGCCCCTTTCCGTCACATGAAAAATTGTTCTAGTGCCGGAATTCGCTTTTGGCCCGCCATTTTCTTTTTGTTAATATTGAAATATTTTTATGGTAAAAAATTCAGTGATTTCGTGGTCGCAGAACTAGAAAAGTAGTACGTGTCGTTCGACTCGAAACTTTGATACGGCGTTGCGTTTGAATATGCTCATGTCTTCGTTATATCTACTAGTATTTGTCCCCGACTTCGTCTATATGTTTTTACTATTGAATCGAACCACTGCATCGATTCTAAAAAAATATTATTTCAAACACGGAAAGCTACAATGTCACCGAGTAATAAAGTCCATATTTTATTTCGATACTAGCATTTTCGCCGGTTTCTTACAAATCGGAAACCGTGATCGGTAGCGTCATCAAAATTGAAACCTAAACAGGGAGCGGGGTCGAAATGAGTGTGGGACCGATGTTAGAATCGAGAACGTGATCAGCATCGAAATCTGGAACAGTATCGGGATCAGAACTGAATGCTTAAACGAAATTGGGACTGACAGCAAAACCTATCAATATAAAAGATGAAGGAACACATTCTATGTCAATGCGGATGAAAATCTAGTTTTATAATAGAATATTATTTTCTTTGTACATGAATTTTGTAATATATAAATCAGAATACACATAACTGATTTAACACACAAACCAACTTAAAAATCATGGACAGAACGCATAACGCGTTTGAAGAAGTTTCAAAAATACTGTCTGAATAAATTACATATTTTTATTGTCATTAAGTATCGGTTCAGAAACGGACTTGAACGAATTTAATAATAGATATGAATTTACGACAATTGAAAGACTGTTTTTCAAAAGCGACTCAAGTGAGTAATTCAAGTCTTATGAACTGAACATCCGAGCATTATATAACGCCCGTACACAATTATCTGTTGCCCGTTTCCAACTACCCTGCCACGTAATAAAGACGAGTCCGATGTTTGTAAACGTTTGAGAAGTAACGAACCCTTCAGCCGAACAAGCGGCTATTTCCGTGCGCCGCTCCCAGCGACGGCGGCGCCCTCGTCGGCGATCACCATTAAGATGCCGCCGTCGGACGAACTCCGGTCCTTCTAGGGCGAGATGGGAGCCGTGAAGGAGCGACTTTAAAATATCTCGCGCCGGGCACGCGCGGGCAGTTACACAACTGTATGTGACTTTCGTGGGCGATGCGGCGTCGTACGGAAGTACAGAAGTCACGTGCACGGTTACGTTTTATCAACTGGAAGTGTTAAGATATAAGCAAAAGCGTATAATCAGCCAGCAAGAGCGGTCGTCGACGACAGGCGAACAGAAGGATGTTTTTAACGTAAATCAAATCAAAACAAATCGAATAATCGGTTAACGACTCGGAAAAACACTTCACGCCAAGTCTCGAACGTACTGATTGCTACGTCGGTTCTGGTTGTAGGACTTACACTCCAACTTCCTCGATCGGATGCAAGATCGTGGGTGTATCTCTGAAATGCGGCAACTAAAAAACATTACCCTCGTTTTGAGGCGGTCGGATGAAAGCACAACAATGTTGACAACGAGGTCTAAAAAAACTGTAGTCTTCAGCAGTTTTGAAGACTGCATCGATTTGACAATTAGCGTTACTTCTTTATGTTTTTCTCAACTTTATTATATTGACTGAATAGCTTTAATTACACTTCTCTTATTAAAATCACCAAACAGATTAATGCGTGTCTCCCCCGCTATGGCCGTGTCTATCAAACGATTTCACCCTTGTCGACTCTCACGCAGCATGCAGGCCCGTCTTTTTGGATAATCATATCATTTTAAACGTAGAGACCTGACCGGATTTTATCTACAAAAATGAACGTTTTTTATATGTACTGTAATACATACGTATTTCCAATAAAGGAATATTTAAATTTCCTTTTTTTTTACTGCACCTTTCGCTTAAGGGTACACTTTTCACTCGACCCGGTTTCAACGCAGATATTGGTTCTATTCTATGCATGTATGTTGCAAATATGGCAGTCCTAGTCACTGTTACAAAAAAAAAGAGTGTGTGGTCGCCACACACGTTAGAAGTGAAACTTCTGTGGCTAGTAATAAGGTCGAGAAAGGGTAATTTTAAATAAAAAGAAGAATCTGTAGTTACAAATACATTTAATAATAATGATTAATAACGTATTACATTTAATTTTAATTTAAATTGCTAGTTCAATTTTTCAATTTACTCAAAAATCATTTACACAATCCACTTAATTTCACTACCACTTGATCACACAATTTTTTTTCAACCACTATTCAAATAGCATTCTGCTTAAACACAAGCCTAAGCGCAACTGCTGCGACACAAAACGGCGTCACTCGCTTGGCTTTCTCACAGAATACAGGGATAGTGGAGAGGTATAATATTATTATATTGTACGTGCAGCTGCCAGCGACACAAAACGAGTAACGCATTGGCCTTGCTCCCCACATTTAACAGTTAGAAGTGGGAGATATAATGCAGCTACCGGCGACTCGAAAGTGAGTCACGCGCTAGCCTTACTTTCCAAACTCAGCATTTCGCAGTGGGGATATATGACGCAGCTGCCAGCGACACGAAACTGAGTAACGCTCTGGTCTTACTTTCCACCGATTATTCGCTGATTATTCCTTACATCTTCCCTTATATTATTTAGCGTGACGCATTTTCGTGTCGTTTTAGGCTCACCCGTGCCATAAGAAGTTTCACTTCAAAAATTAAAATCAAAATCCTCAAAGAGAATTATATAGAGAGGTCAAACAAACCTCAATATTATTTGCCTTTGAAACACGCTGATGTGTACCGACTGCATTTTCGTCTATGTATTTGTGAAATTTAGGATACTCGTCCATATTAAGGACAGCGCGGCTATTTCAACTATAATAAATTGATACGTAAATAATGACCGACTCATCAAAGATAATGAATGACATAGCTAAAAATTTACTATTACTCGTATAGCAAGGAAGGCTATTTTTTTTTCATAATTTGTAAAGAAATTTTTAACGAATGAGTTAAGTAATAAATTTCAAAACTAGAAATGTATTTTATAAAACAACCCTTACCAAAAATTTTCTATAAACGCTGCTTATAAAACCATTTGAAAATATTTTAGACTACTTTAAAACAATTCAAGACGGAAGTTTTCAATCCAAATAGCATTTGCATATTTAGATAGTTAGACTTTTAGATTTAGATACTGGCTATGCTGGGGGCGTGGGTTTGATACCCACACAAGAAAGTCTGAGTCTGGGTGTACATATGTATATATATACAGAATAAAAGCAAATATGTATTGTGTCAACTATCTGATACCTATAATACAAGCCTCGATGCTTAGTTTGGGATCAGACGGTGCTGGGTGTGTGTCCGCAAATATTATTATTATTCTATTATATTTTCTGTTTCCTTTCGTGCATAAAGAATGTATTCGAATATTATTTTATGCTTTTTTTTTTGGGCAACGAATATATCTGGCGTAGTCTTAAGCGAAACAAGAACTCACCAAGTCCGATTTAGGTCGAGAGCCAATAAGGGGCGACGTGAAAATTAACGCGGGAGTTTCGCAATTAACCTGACCTTTTGCTTCAAAGTTTAAAGAAAAACTTTATTAGCAACTTTAATTCGGAATCTCGCTGGTCTTAAGTACTTACATTTTATGAAAGGTTAATATATATTTTTAATTCCATTTCTAGGCTGCCATTTGCGATTTATATATACAGCACGCGTTCCGAATTAACTTTTGAAGCGAAACTCACAGTGCGATATGTTTACAAACACAGAGTTTCATTTAAGCGATGCGTAAACAACGCGGTTTTATATTACTCATATATGTGAGAATTGAGAGAAATGTAAATTTTATACATACAACCAGACCGCAATCACTGCAGATAAAACAATAATTTTAGTTTTCTCTGCGAACGCAGTTGTATATGCCCTACAAACCTACGCATATTAATCTTTGGGCACAGGTAGGAAAGTAAAGAAGCATTGGGGATTCCATACAGAGGTCGCAGTGCTCGTATCAATCCGCAACTCACAGCATGCATGAATAGTGTTCTCTTTACATCAGGAATGGGCAACCTTTGACATGTTGTTGGCCAAACTTTAGTGTGCAAATACGTTCGCGGGCCGCGTTCAAAAAGTAGTACATTTTAAAGTAGAGTTCATAATTTTTAGCGATAGATATCAAACATGAAAACTTTCAAAATGTCTCGCGGGCCGGATCAAATCTTACAGCGGGCCGGTTGTTGCCCACATATGCTTTACATCATTCCTTTTCACTTTATCACAAGCTTTTTGCAGATTTACGTAAATACAGAAGACATTTTGCTCCCCAGTAAAAAACTTTTTGCACTATTTCACAAAGATAAGAATCTAGCCCGTACATGCCATCTACTTTTCGAAAGCCCGTTTGTACATCCCAGATCATATTATGAGTGTCATTCACGACCCTTTCAATAAAGGTTTTCACATACAGTTTGTCAACGACCCTAAGGAGGCGTATAAGGCGGTAATTTGTGTAATCTTTCTGTAAGCCTTTCTCTTTCCTTTTGACGATTTTGCAATAGTTATCAGGTAACCTTTCTTCAAGACTAGCCACTATACACACGCCCCCAAATTCTCTGACGAAACGCTTATCATATACGGCAGTTTTTTCCAATTTTCATACGTTTTAATGCTTTCATAATTTAATTCATCGAAATTTTATTTTCATTTTCAACATCATTTATGTATTCAATAGCAGTAACATTTTCATCTGCAATTGTAAACTCAGATGCAAAAACACTTCCAGCGCTCTTTCACATGGCTCTTTGCATTCAGTAACCACTCATTATCGTCTCTAATCACATTTATACATGATGTCGCGGAATTCCTCCGAGCTTTTTACCAATTCCAGAAGTTTTTAATTTGCCCGAAAATTCCCCGAAAATCTTCGGTCATAGCATTTTTTTTTTCACACATTTTTTAGGTATCATATTTGCGTATTTAGATGTATTATCAGCTTCTTTTAGCTTAACCCTCAAATTGTCCTTTCTTTGCTATTTGTGCATGGCCTTTGCAGACAGTAAACCCAGCCATACTTTCTTCTTTTCACCAACTGCTTTCCTTACTTCAAAATTCTAACATTCATTCAAAAAAATCTTTCCTAGCTGACAAGAAAGCGAGGCGTCAACCGTCCCCAGTATAAATCGGAGAGCAGTCTCTAATTGAATATTCCGTCTGCGTAACGCCATCTTATTTCACCCTTTAAAAGAAAATATAGGCTTAAAGCGAAACATGTAAATTTTATCGCGTCTGAGCGCGCGCGCCCGCCGGGGGCCGGCGCTGATTTTTTTTCGCCGAGAGCCCAGGTAAAGAAACTTCCGCCTTATTTTGTGTTAAAAGTCCCGCCTTCGCGGCGCTACGGGCCCCACTTTGGCGACTTACGAGCAAAATTATGCATCGCGGAAGGCGAATGCGGCACCTACGTCACCGCGCGCTCCTGCGGGACGGAGTTAAGGAGACAACGGGAAGAGTGCTCGAGGATAAAACGCGGAGCCATAGATTGTCGACGGCGGGGAGGAGTCGATGCGGCGGCGGAAGGGCTCCCGCGGGAACGACGCAGGAGGGACGGCGCTTTAACTACCCGACAGGTCCGCGCCGTGTGTACCGTCGGCGCCGCGGCTGCGATCTCGACCGTTTTGTCTCTAAAACTATTTCGAAGCACAAGAGGTGAATCCTACTTAGTACTTCGAAAATGAATTGTGTCAGCGATTTTAAGTACAGTCATTTTGTATAAACCCTAGTACATGGATGACCGAGCTTCGCTCGTTTTTTTTTGGTAAATCGCGTTTTTTTTTAAATGTATTTAGATACGAATTACAAACTGATGAAATATGAATAATATTTTTCGATCTTACCGACATAAACTTGCAAAAAAAACTAAAAACTTGAAAAAAATAATCATGTGGTATCAAACCGGGGTCTTCTAAATCGGGACCACCTGATTTCTAAATTCTACTATTATAATTTTGTCGATAGAAGTTAAATTTACCTTCGCATTCTAATTCATTGCTTGAAATCAAGAATAAAGCGAGGTTTTTTAAAAATGAAAAATAGCTAGATCGATTTATCGCCCCCGAAACCCCCTGCATAGTAAATTTCATGAAAATCGTTGGAGCCGTTTCCGATATATATATATACAAAAATTGCTAGTTCAATTACATTTATTCGTTGATGTGAACTATATTTCGTATATATCTCGCTAAGTAGTATATACGAATATGTTAGGAAACTTATAAGCCTATCGGCCAACTTTATACTTTTAGTAGAAAATTTAATGCGCATACCAACTTTTTAAAATTTTGTACGTCCGAATAAAAAACTAACAGACCCTTATAGGATCACTATGTGTGTCTGGACGTCTGTCAAAGCCAATTTGCTCCGAATACACTGGATCGATTAAGTTCAAAAATTGGTATGCATATGAAGCTCAGTGACCTAAACCGTAAAAAAAAACGGCCAAACGTGTTTCGAATAACGCGCTGTGTGGGTTTACGTAGTTACCCGTCACAATATACATACTTAGAAGAGGGTTTTTTTTTTGTTTGATACTATATGAACTTATTATAAGTTCACTGTCTAATGGCTAATAACGCGTAAAACATGCCCATACATGGCGGGTGTCGAGGATATTATGGTTCTATATTTTCATAATACCGTACGGTTCATAAACTTACATTTTGCTACCTATTTTA
This sequence comes from Eumeta japonica, assembly GCA_005406025.1. Taxonomy (NCBI): domain Eukaryota; kingdom Metazoa; phylum Arthropoda; class Insecta; order Lepidoptera; family Psychidae; genus Eumeta; species Eumeta japonica. Next base: position 332,465 of record BGZK01000283.1, read on the forward strand.
CGCAGCCAATAAAATTATCTAAATCATTTTCTAAGGCATTTGTACGAAATTTTATTTATTACTTTCCCAAGTATGATTTTATAAGTTGGTCGTCTATTACTCGTTAACTTGCAAAGTCTACTTAGTTGTGACAGTCTTTCTTTTAACTTCGTTATACATACATATATACTACTTACCTTGGATTTTCTCACATATCCAAGAATAACCATTTACTCAGTAGAAGACGAACACTTGACTCTAACAAAAATTAGCACTTTAAAGCTTAATATTTTGCAGACGGATCCCTTAATCACGTCAAAACTTTAAGGGTTATTTGTTGAATACGGAATCCTAAAAATTAATTTTTAGTATGGGGGTGGCTTTTGGGGAATTATTATCATTCAAGGATCTAGTTATTATGATTTCATAAAAATAATTTTAATGACACAATTGAACTTCTATGGAGCAATTTTGTGATTCTAGTCTCATCACTGAAACTGTTAAAAATACGTTACCATTCATAAAGTTTTATGTGGAAGATCTTTACGATTAAAACATTAAATACAGTCTTTAGCGGTTATTGGCAATTTTTTGTATCGTATTTTTTTTCCGTAGCCATCAATAAAACCGGTGACCGTGAAACGTGCAGTTAGTCGCTCTTCACAGCGTCTGCTCTCGGCCTTTCAAAGGGCGAGGAGAAAAGCGAGCGCAGATGTCGCTGCGGTCGTGGCATTGTCTACCGACAGTTATTCGGGTTCGAATCTGCGTTCACCAAGCTCACTCGTCTCAGTCATAAAGAAAATGGCAATTTAACCGCTTTTCATCGGTGCCGATTGCTTCGCACGATCACTCAAAGGTTTTTTTTTTTATAGTCGCAGACGTAACCGCACCGCTTTAGGAACATATTTAGTGTTAATATAAAATTTGGTTATCAAATTAGTTTAATATTTTCACTACGACTTCTCATAAGAAGGAATTTACTTTCATTTTTTTTTCGTTTATTTGATGTCTTAAGGTTAGATGTTTATTACGAGGTTTGTCTCATCCCAAAACCAACTATTTTTGGAAAGTTAAGCCTTTTCACTTCAAACTCTAACAGGAACTATTCTCACAAAACTAATTTTATCCACCGTCGTGGCCGTTCGGGCTGGATGAACACAGAAGGAAATAAAAGGCTTTGCTACAGATTAAACGCTTCCGCTGCGCCTCTTTTATATCGTATAATTGGTATCTTATGAGACATTTGCGAGTTACTACACTGTCTCGTCGCAGTCTCACATTAATTTAGAAAAGTTTCAGCGAGATAAATTTCCGGATGAAATAAAAATATATAATATACCGATACAAATACAACTTATGTCAATTGACTAGCCCTTAAGGGCACGCACAGATGCACGATACGTAATAAATATCGTACGGTATCGCACGGTGCGTAGATGATATACGTAACGTGGGTATCAGAGACATCGTGTTTACTTCGACTCGGATGAGACCATTGAATTACTATTAATACAGTATGCGTTTGATGGATATCGTTGCTACATGTATATCATCATTGTATGTCTTTACCTAATAAATTCAGTGTTACCTATATATAGAAGTAATGAAATATACACGTACTCGATACATACCTGAACAAATCGTGTGTTTTAACAGTTTTATAAGTCAGGTGAAACAAAGGGATAGATTTGCTTTGTACAGACGATTGATAAAAGTTCATGATCAATTATACATTTAGCAATTATGGACGAAATTCACGTTAATTACTTATGTGTATCGAATAAATAGCGAAATGTCAGGGACACGAACGGGTTTGTGAATGTGTAAACGAACGTGTCGCGTCAGCTATTTGACAAACCTTATGCAATTCAAAGGCGCAGTCACCGAGGGGGCTTTCGGAGTTCGAACCTAATTTTCATCGACCTGCCGGAGCGATGGAAATATAATGATTTATTTCAAAAGATAAATGGAAGCGTTGTAAAATAATCGTCCGCGCGCAATACAGATGAATAGGCCGAAGCGATCGTAAACCTGTTAGATCTCTAGAATGGGTGTTGCTCGAAGAGGTGCGCACTAGCACCGGTGGCTCGGCTGCGCAGCCGCCTCGACAATGTCGGTTGCGCTCTCGATTCTGATGCACTTCTACTCGTCAACGATCTCTAACACGCTCGTAAATGCATTATTATTGTTCGTTATATCGATCATGCAACCAGTGAATTTCTTCAAGTAGAATATTATTAGATTTCGACTAAATTAGTATTCTTCTGAAATAAGGCATTTCGACACAAAAAAAAAGGAATCTAAGGGTTCATTTCAACATTAAACAATCTTCAAATCAAATATTATTGAAATTGGTTTACCAGTTCCAGAGTTAGTTATAATTAGTGGCCCCAAAGGGACGATCTATTTTCTTTTCTCAATTAAAAGTAGTCTATGTAAATTTAAGATCTATAAATTATCTCTACGTAAAAGAATAACATCCATTCGTTGTTACGTTGTTGCGTGAAAAAAATACAAACCAACAAAAACACTTTCGCATTTATAGGATTAGCAAAATACCTATCCTGATATTGGCCCTGTGGCAATTATGGGCTACTAACGACCGATGTCACCAATGCGATGACATCTGGGACCAACCCCTTAGCGTGCTTTTCTGGACACGCAGCAGATAATTAATTCGATTTAAATTAAAAACTCATAATTCACGTACGGTCAAGATTAGAACCCGTACCTTTTAGTCTGAAGGTAACAAACAGTTTTAACTACTTGACTATAGTCTTTTTAATGACACATAATTAAATATTGACTTGATACTGTAACTCAATATATTTTAAATTCACTATGACAGTATCATCCATTTCACTATCGCGCCGTTATAATAAAAATAAATGATCTGTGTCAGGTTTATTATATTAGTCGGAAAATTGTTAAATAATTGGTAGGTTCCATTTTCATTTTTAAAAATCGATTAGAATGATAATCGTTAAAATTTGTTAGCGACGCTTGCCAAAATTACAATAATATGTAATCGGAACACCGTCGAAGGCCGTCAAGTTTTTAATGAACTTACGTAACATTACAGATGTCTCTAACGGCGTGTTTAGTGACTATTAAGACTTTGTGGAGAATCCTAGCCTATCCTAGTATGTCTCTATACAACCTTAGGTGACAGCCGTCGAATACTGTACCATATTTTTTTGGACACTTCCTAAAGTAATGGCCATTGAGTGTTTCGCCGTATGTGTTTTTGCTTATCGCCGTCGATTCTTTAGTTGCTAATTAACTAGCTTATTCGATTGTTTCAAAAGTTAAACATATTAATAAATTTAGAATCAAATAAGAGCATTTACTAAATCCAACAATAAAATGAACAGTGTTTCCTTTCCACATGCAGCTGTGGCATTAGAATTCTACAACAGATGATACAATAAATCCGGCGGGTGACATTTACCCCTTGACAAAATATTTGATAGTGGCTCCAAACGTTGGCTCAGCCCGTGCCAACAAACAGAGCGGTCGTGTTCATGCAGCTGACTGTAATTTAAAACCTCTATTATGGCTGTTGGAAAGAGAAAACTGAAATCGTCCATTCAAAAGAAAATATATATCTATAATATTTATGTCTGTGACATGGTCTCATTTTATAAAAATCGGATTTAGAATTTGGTAATACGCCATTTTTTTTTGTATTTGTTTCGATTCCGTTCACAATAAAATACAGTACGTAAATAGGAAAATAGTTAATATAAATTTTATTTTGCTATCGGAGCAGTTGCCACCACCACAAATTAAGGCATTTTATTTCTAGAAAAATATTAAGTATAATAGTAGAGTGTGAGTACTTGAAAGAGTAGTAGAGTGTGAGTGCTAGAAAGAGTAACTGTCATGAACAATTGTTGATTTATCAGAAATACGGATTCTTGTGTTAAACATATAAAGGTCAGCCCCGTGTAATTCCGTGACAACAATTAAGAAAAATCTGAAAAAGCATGACGACCACATTTGTAAGTCGTATCGTAAAATAAGATTTAACTATATAAATGGAAAGTACCTATATATGTACAACATATCATCAAAATTTCGGAAACTTTTGTTTGCAATTCGATTTTCGATAATCGACATTTCATTGAATATTTATATATACAATTTTTGAGACTGTCTGACTAGACTTAGGAATCTATCGGACCCGTAGTTAACTAGTTATTTGAGAAAAATAAATTTCGGAAATTCCTTTTTTTTTTAATTTTACTGGAAGTATAGTTAGCGGATCTGGCTCAAATTATATTGAATTTGATTAAAAACTGATTTGTTTAGTAGTGTAAAAACACTTAGAAATTTTTTCCAACGAAATCTTTAAATCTAATTTCATAGCTTTTAATAAGTTTTACGGCATTTGACGAAGATTTTGGTATTACATATGAAAAAATTTTGTAAATGTTCAATTTAATAAGTTAGAGGCTATAAAAAATATGGGAAGAAATATTTTTAAATTCCTTCAAAATAATTTTTAATCAAAAAAAAAATACAGCTTTGGAGGTCAAATTTTAAAATGAATCAAGTTGAGTAACAAGTTTCTGAGTGCCGTAAGGGTAATTTTAATGAACTGATTCACGTTTATGAACATTTTTTTCAGACGATAATTTTCGAACGAATTAGCCAATAATGGGAATAAAGTTGCCTAGTTTTTGGAATTATTTATTTTTTATAATTGCCAACGTTCATCACAACCGCTTCAGTCATTTACGCAACTCTATTGCCATCTTTATAATAGCAGTGTGACGCTTTAGTCGGTTATATGTTTAGGGTTTACGAAACCGTTACACATTTAACTACACACGTAAATACCACACTAATTACTGCACCTTCGTGAGTAAACAATACCATCACGAACGTGGCACAGAATGGAAACAGTATTGCCCACGGACGACACCGTGTGCGTCATGCGCGACGGATACAATTTGTGTTCCGGAATGAAATTCAAGACGAAACCAATATCGGAATTGAAAGCGAAACCGGAATCGGAGAACACAGCGAAATCAATCAATGAAATCAATGATAATAGAACGATTGTAATAGAGAGAAGAACTCGATACAAATACGGAGAAACCCATTCCGCGTCAGCACAGGCGGAGCTGCGTACGAAACGTAGTATATACGTATAAGAATACGCCTGGGGCCACGGCATTATATCGGAGAGGCAAGTCGTAACAGAGCAACGCATATCGTTCACGGCACACAATCGAATGTACGCGAAAACGCTCGGGAGTTGTTAATCAGTATCGACAGAAACTTGACCCGGTGCCAATTACCGCGGCGCGGAAGTTTACGCAGCTGCCAATATTGAAATTTCACGTCCATGTTTATAAACTTGACGTCGCTACGGCGTTATATTTACATTGGCCGCTGCGCCCGGTGCCGCTCTGATCTCCTGCGCGTCCGCATTCATCATAGAGATGCTTATGTAGCGAATTCTTTCTACCTCTAAAAACTGTTGTATAGAATACGCGTGTTAAGAAAATTTAAGAGACGTCGAAGAAAGAAGTGTCCTTAACACCGGGCGCTTCGCATTATCTATTGACGCTTTTTAGGGTTTCGTAGTAAAAAGCAAAAAAGAACCTTAATAGTTTCATCTTCTCCGTCAATTCGCCCTTCGTTGCCAAGGCTTTAAACTTCAGTATTTGTACACCATCATTCTACAGGTGTTTTTCTGTGAACTGTTATACAATTAAATAAAGAAATAAAAGGAAAGGTGTAACTATCTATATACAAAATTGAGATACTAAAAAACCTTTTCCAAGCACTTTGTGTGGAGTTCGATTAGATAGGTACTTAAAAATGTACTTAAAAGGTCTTAAGTGTGATTTTCCTCTTAGGTTTAGATTAAATAAAAACCAATATACAAAAGCTATATTGGTTTTTATTTCTTTACTTTCTTTTTAACAATAGGAGTTTACGTATATTTATTATGTTTCGAATTAGTTAACATTACATTCCCCTCTAACTTTCAAATCATTTATTTCATAATGTACAAAAGCATTATGGAACTTTCTATTAAAATTGAAAGAAAATTATTTTCACTTAAAATTCTTTAAGATACTCGATATTTCAATAATATGTAATAACAATTTAATCATCAATCCATACAGAAGTTCAATGTAACCTGTATTTACTATTCAAACACATATTATCCCGATACTAATTTAGAAGCTGTGATACAATACCCGTTTGATTTAAATTTAGTGCAATTGCAAATCCACCTTGGCCGGTTTTCAAGAGTTTAATGTCGATATTGATGTTTTCACCAATACAGTAATTAGCCTATGGCAATCTATTGATGCATAGATCTTCATTCACCCACAGTTAGGTAGCTAGTAAACGAGTGTGCCGTAATGGCTACACTGGGTAGAAAACTTACCGCGTTTGCGAAGTACGAATAAACACGTCGAAAAACACCACATCGGCAAAGCCGAAATACAAAATTAAAATATTTTTCTTTCCTTGGATAACCTAACACTTCTAACCCAACATAACACTTGAATTAAGTTATATTTAACAAAAAATCACTAATTTACCATTTTATCACTTTACCACCTGTCCGTAAGGCAGTTCTCGAAAGAAGAACGTTGAAAAAACTTGAATGTAACTTTTTCTTTTAAATATATATAATCAAAATTAAATAATTAACTGTCACAGAAAGGAACGACCCGATAAGTCGAAATTGTTACGTCCACGGATATTTGTCCTCTAATCAATCATAAATTGTTAGTACCTTTTTTATGAACTTTAAATTTTTTAAATCTTATATAAAAAACATTCTATATCTTCACGAAGCTTGTGGAACATGCGCAACACAGAGCCTACTAAATGATTCCTGATTTTATGTAGACAACTAACAAGTAAACACTTTATCGCTTTATTTCTCGTATTGAAGTTATGTCGAGCATTATTTTTTTGTACATTTTTATTTATTTTTTCTTACAAATATTAAATTTCATATACAACTCTAAATGGCAAAGTTAAGATTCCAATTTTCTTCAACATAATTCTAAGAGATACTCCAGATTTCAGCTTGTAAATCTCCCGAATGAGGTGCTTTTCAACACTAAAATCACATAAACATCTGCGCTTCGAATTAAAGTAGCAGAATAATCGCGTCAGATCTATAACCGTCAAATTTATTTGCATAGAAACAATCGATGCCGTAGCATACATTTCACGATAAAGCCACTGACACATTGTTAACAAAAAAAAAAAAACAAACCGACTCACGCAAGCCATTTCACGCAATGATTATTATTTCAGTTCGAAAAAGCGCGCACTTCGCTTTCTAACCGCCTCGCGCGAAAGTGGCGCTCGGCACGGAAAAAACACAAACTACGGGCCGGTCTGTTTTACTCCGAGATTTGACTCGGATGACGCGGTCAATTAGATAACGCCGCGGCCGCGGCTACACTAAGTTTTGTCGCACGGCCGCGGGCATCGAAATGACCCCGATGTCTTACAAACCGATTGGTTTTTCGTATTTCGTATAATGCCATAAATCGTTATTGTATTTCGCATGATTAGTTCATATTACATTGCTCGTCTTATTCGCACTTAACATTTTGTGGCACGACTCGATTTACCTCTATTATCCAGTCGACGCTATTCTATTACCATATGAATTTTAGTCGTTAAACTTGATGTCGTGATTTATTTCTGCTACAATTTTGATAGATTAGGTTAGTGATGTCAAAGATAGGTGCTATCGATAGACAATTTATGAGGTTTCGGGCCCCAAAAGGTGCCAAAGGGCCCTTTGCTAGGACTCCGCTGCCCGTACGTCTATCACACGACTGTACATTTTAAACGGTAATATGTAGATACTTGAAATTCTCATAAAGTGTATAATATTGTGGCCGCAATAACAATAAATAATAAAAAATATATATAGTTAAAAGTTAAAGTAGGTTACTATCCCATACAAATGTTTTATTTATCATTTTTCGTACGATCGTAATTTTTGTTCTTGCTTATTATTAAGTATCTAATTAAATATGTACACATGATAAAATTGTTAAGTCACTAAACAAAATACAACGAAATTCAAGATTAGTTTTTCTTGTCCTTGCCCCGTTCTACGAAGAAATACTCAAATTTAAGTAAAAAACACCGGACAAGTACAAATATACTCACTCGCAAATTTTTTTTGCGAGTGAGTTTATTCGACAGACAAACGGACAAAGAAGTAATTCAATAACTGTTTTTTTTTTTAGATATGAAAATATAAAAATTAATCCATATGAAATCTCTCAATAATAAATTATTATTTATCAAAGATATAAAGACAAATAATTATATTTGTTTTAATATTTTATATAAAAATACAAATTGAAATATATGTTCGTCTATTGTAACTTGTTTTGAACGCCTCGTTATTGAATTTTAACGGATAAAAAAACGCATTTATGTGTGAATCATATTTAAATATTTCATGGCAAAGCATGAACAAAGAAAGAAAAAAAATATAGAAAATATTAATTCACACAACTTAAGTGCGCAACCGCCACTGATAGTACATTTGTACCCTAGCGCGAGTGACGTGGCACGACCGGCCACTTTGTACTCAGATATACGCGACTACTCTGTATTCTGCCATACATACAAGAGATAGTGTGAATGATCACGAGACCAAAATTTGTTTACAACTGGGATTATTATTTTTGCGATAGCTGTTAGATATGTATGCGACGTTTTTTCAGGTACGATGTCCAAAACAAGACAATAATAGAACTGGACGGTGGCGGTGATGATGGAGAATCTGATCGAATGACCTACCCGCTCATGGAAAACAAACAAGGGCCAAGAGATGTGGACAAATTATGTATTTGTATTCAGAAAATAACTTATTAACATGTCCCTTTATTGAACTTGGTTAAGTTGGTGCTTGTTTAACCTAACTCAAAGCGCGGTACGCGCCCATCGAGACGATAAAAGCAAATCCTTTTGCAATATTCAAGAAAGATTAAATGATGGTTTGAAAATACACTAATTTTCAAATCAAATAATCTAATAAGTTAACCTAATAATATTTCAAGTGAGCAATTCATATACATACACATGCCATCTTGTTCAACGACTTGTTGACATTTTGTAGGTAGTGACATAATCCCATTGCTGTAGAAATTTTAGGACTTCTGATGAAAATACTGTGAAAAGTTGTTTTGATAGTTCTCTCTTAATGTTAACCTAATACTACCTAATGTATTTTGATGAGACCAAAACAGGGGAAAATCTGAGGGTGCAAGATCGGGGGTAGCTATATATTGGATATACTTCCAACCCAAACTCTCTGAATATTTGCTGAAAGGAACAAAATGTGTGTGGTCTGGCGTTATTATGGTGAAAAACTACACCCTTTATGTTGATGAATACCGATTTTTTTTCTCTACTTCTTGCTTGAATCTCATCAGCTGTTGGCAGTAGATATCCGAATTGATGGTTTTGCCCGGCGCTAAAAGCTGGTAATTAATATCGTCATATACACAGCATCAACTTATAGCGAGTTAATCAGGGTTTCGCTAACGTGTATGGAGCTTGCTTGCCTTTTAACTATGATCTTTTTTGCCCTTTGTTGTAGTATGTAATCAATTTTTCATCACGAGTAATCAATCTTTTCCAAAAGGATTCGGTTTCATTACGTTTCAATATAGAATCGCAAATATGTACACGATTCATTAGATTTCTTCCAGTGAGCTAGTGTGGGGCCCAATTATCGAGCTTCTTTGTATATCCCGCTTCTTTCAAATGGGGCAAAACTGTTTTGTTAAAATAAATCCCCACATTTACTTTTTTTCAAAATGGCATCAACTTTATCCACAACAGATCGACCAGAGCGAGGTTCATATTTGTGAGCCAGATACAAACATCGCAACAAAAAAATTTTACTGCAATTTTTTATTTATAAAATAAAATATATATAAGGTCGGGGGAAAAGTTTTTCCTATATGATAGTTAGTAGAAGTATTATATTGAAAAAAAAAATGTATGATGTAACAACAAAACCGCTTTTGTTGAAGATTTATTGTTAAGATAACAAAAGAATTTAATTTAAAATTACCATTTCGTATGTTGTATTCAATATAAAATTATGATTGTATTTGAGTAAAGTAAATTCAAGTGAATTGTTTGTAAAAAAGAACTATTTCAAAGCAAGATTAAACAATGATAGCGGTGAAATTTACCAGTGTACTTCGTTTGTAATAGCAACAAAATATTTTTAGTAGTACACATTAGTAACTTTAGTTAATTTAATATTTATGTTTTGTATAATACACAAAACAGTTCTCATGACAAACATAACAAACAATATCTAGTAATAATAATTAATACGAAACATAACATTGACTAAAAACATGTAAAAAACTAAACTTTTATTGCGTTGATTGATTTTACCAATATTTCTTTTCATAAAAGTGATTATAAATTATGTTAAAATAAACTAAAAACATATTTGCTTTAAATTAAGGCATTTTGTAAAATATGCACACATAATATTAAATGACACAACACAAAAATCTTTTATGAAATAAATAAGATTGTATTGTAAGTTTAACGTAAAAAGATAGTGAGAAACGTAATTATGGTGTTCACAGTTACTTTCATATTATGATTACATTGAATCATTAATTCGTTAAGACAATATAATTTGAAAATTGATTTCCCAATGTTGTATTATAAAATGTAAGGGTAGAAAATATTAAAATAGCAACAAATATATATTTTTAAGTAACATCGGTACGTCATTATCTTAACAAAAAAAAAAATGTCTTGTAGTAACAATTAATTTGATGGAAATTGCTTTAGTTTGTCTTATACAAATTCAAATATTATTCTTAGCTAAAAGTGACATTATGTCAAGTTTATGCTAACAAAGATATTTCGTAAAATATAAAGACACTTTTTTTTGTGATAACACCAACAAAATGTTTTCATGTTAATATTAAGAAACAATTATATTATTTCCATACAAGACTAGTTTGTTATTAAGAATGTTCTGTTGTTTATCGTATTATTTATAATATTATTCCGTAGATGGCGCTAACAAAAAAAAAGTTTAAATCGCGTCATAGGTGTACCGACGATCAGACTTAGGCAATTCCGAGAGTCTTTCTACGCTATCTCTTCTCGGGCTTTTGTCTGAGATGAAAGTGTAGTATTTATTCTCTTAAGCTTAGTATCTGAAAGTTTCCGCATAACAGGACTAGTATATTAAGCTGATTTTTGTATCTTGACAAAAGTAATTAGATTAACTACACGAATGCAGTTTTACAAGTGTAAAATTAGTTTCGTTAGAAGTACTAAAATCATTTAATAGCATGTACCAAACACTTTTAGTGATATGTACTGAAAACATATAGTTAAAAATACAGAGATTCCTAATAAATATTACTAAACTCGTTAAGTAAAAAGAACCCTTCTTTTACAGATTTTACAAATAATTATTCTTAAGTTTGTTTAAAGTTTTGCGTTAAATTAACACAATATGAATTAGTTACATTCACTATAACATGGATTAAATTTACATTAATAAATTTAGTTACTTCAACAATATTTATTTAATAAAAATAACGTCGTACTTATGTAGGTCCTATATTAACCTTAGGAAATTGCTTATTATGTTATTTTAGGCAAATTTTTTTTTCAATGTAGATAGTAAAGGTTTTCGATACATTTCGAAATTTTATTACAATAAAGGGATTGTATGTATATATATATATATATATATATATATATATATACTTACTTGATGTTACTATACTTACTCTACTTTGATAAAGTATTGCTTATTAAGTTTATCGATATAGACGTCTTCCCTGGAAAAACAATTTTTTTATACACGTTTCTTTATTTAGTGCTATTTTGTAGATTTTTAGACGACTAAACTGTTGCATGAGATCGGTTCCTAACACCAAGTGGCACTATATGATATAAGCAACAGATTGCACTACCTAAGTAAAATACGTAGATAAGTTTGTGCAATCGTAAAGTGTTATATTATTTATCTAAATGGAAAACTTAATCAATAAGCAACTTTTCCGATTGAAAGCTATCGGAACGGCAAACTCGAAAGTCGCCGAGAAATGCTCGGTTGTGAAAAGAAATTTACGACGACTCCTTAATATTCATACATTTGTCACATTCAGTTTCATAAATTTACCGTCATTTTTGTTGCTGGGCAACGGAAAATTCTTAACGAGTCCGGACGAAGATCAGCTTATTACTTAAATAAGTTTATTAAGTTATTCTCTGGCGCCTTAAGTATTCGGAGACTTTACTGAAACTTCCACCCTTGATGTTTCAAACATTTTTAGATACAATGAAATTTTTATTTTAAAACATTTAAAATATTAATAAAATACGGAAAGGCAAACGACAGCTCGTGCACCGTATTTTTTTAAACATTCTATTACAGTGTTTTTACCATTGGATAAAAATATAACACGGTATTTTTTAGGAATTAAAATAATTTTAGATGTTGAGAAAAGTAATAAAATGTTATAGGAATAAACTAAAAAAATAACGAAACTAAATACAGATTACATTTAATATACATGAGTTCCGTGAAAATAAAAAAAAAATAATAATTTATTTTTTTACACTACTCGATTTAGTAACTGTAAATATTTCTAGAAAATTATTAAAAAAACCACGCTGACAAATTATTACTTTACGGTCTTATCGTTTTACGAATGCTACACAATTCTACCATAATCAGAATCATAAAAAAAGTACGGTTAAGAATCGATTTTTACCAAAAACAAATTTCTATCCCCGATAAGATCAAGAGCTATACACTACGAAATAACATTTGTTTAACAAGACAATCGCTTTGACAATTGTTTAACAAGACAATTGGCCGGATGGGCGAAAGGGATACGTAACGGGTAACACATTAAAACAACGGGGTCTTTTATCAATACACATACATAAACGATCATGCAGTTCAATCTAAAATGCCCTTTTTGTACTTTCCGTGTTCAGCTATTACGAGTTTAGAGTTTGATAGGCACCTATATTATTTACAGATTTGATTTTTTTCAATTTTCCAAAAATGATTTCATAGTAAAATTTGCTAACTTATGATTCTATGGTTCTAGTCGTATTTAATGATGAACTAGCAAATAATTCAATGGCACCGTAGTTCGGTACAGAGGGATTTATTAACACCCTGTAAGCCTTCCGTCGTCTGTTAAACCTATAATAATATACTTCAGCCAGTAAATATCAACAGCAACTACCTACTCACAAAAAATAAGTTATCGATTACTCACGTAATTATTTATTTGATTACCTTAAAAGAAACCGTCGAGCAGTCAAAGTAAAAATACCTATAATTTTATGAATTATAAAAGTTGTGAAAAACGTATAACGTTTGAATCAAAATTTCTAAGAAACTGTAAATTGAACACATTTTTATTAGATTATATTATGTACGAAACAAAAAGATTCCAAAACATTTATATGGTGGTAAATAAAATTTCCATAAAAACTTATATGTACATTAGATTTTATTACGAGATAAACAGGTTTCTTTTTAAACAGAGCAGTACCTACAATAGACTGAAGCTATCGATAACAACCTAACATTTAGTTTTACTAAAACGACAATCTTCTCAAGAATCTGCCGAACAGAACATTCAAGATATTATATTTCTTTTTCGCAAAATAACATTCGGAGCAATATAAAAAGCGGAGGGCGGGCATAGCGCAGTCAATTATCGTGGGACAAACAAGTGTAAATTTTCTCTCGGCGGCGGGATAACATCTACGGGACGGGAGAGGCAAATTGGATCCTTCGGGATTTAGAGGCGTCTTAAGAATCGCTCGTGGCGCCCTCTACCGGCGAAGTCGTTTCTTAATTTTTGCAGCGTAAAAGCAGGTTTATCTACAAACTCCGAATGTACGCAATAACTAAAACGTATATATAGTATGATAGTCGTATAGAGATTGAAAACGTAGAGCTGAGAACGATTGAAAATACGCAATGAAAAATATTTCGTTAAAAATACTTATTAGAAAGAAATAAAAAAAAATGGACTCAAAAACCTATTTAAGTAATTAGGTAGTTGTTTTTTGAGGCGATTACAGCTAAAAATAAATAAAACGCAGTTGTGTTTTATTAGGAAAGAAGTTTGGAAAAAGATATCCTTTTGACTTAATACTTGATGTTTCATATTTTCGTTTATTATATCCATTAATAACCCAGGGTCTTACATTCTCGGTTGGAGTCTAAGCACCGAATTATTTTTGAAGTGAAAACTTCTTTAGGCTTGCTGAGCACTTTATGTCATCGGTATCGAATGTCACTGAGCCATCACGCTCGGCTTTGTAACGCTCATTCGGGTAAAGTCGGCTCGAGTCGACTAAGGGAGCGACAGAGATAATGAACGCATCGCAGCTGTACTCGCTCGTCGAACGTTATATGAGAGCATGACGCATCAGTCGCATTCAGTATCGACATAAACACAGTATGTGCGTGCCAGTACGTTTAATTTAATACGTAATTTGATATTGTACGCGTGTGTACATATGTAAATAGGACAAAACTCGTTGTATATATATAACAGTATGGTTAAGATCATAAGACAGACACTTGTTATGTCTTACTAAGAGCGAAAACATTTGGCGCTGAGGTAAGCTCTGGCATTTCTTAAATTATATAGATTACTTAGAAACTGATCAGTATATGTGATTCGTCTTTTAAGTAAGAAATTAAATGTGTCTATTCCACGCAAGACGCGATTGAACTTCAAAGTTTAATTAGCTCACATTCTAGTATTTGGCGTCAATCAATGCCGCTTTCTTACTTATTCAATTTTACTTCCAAACTTTCTAAAATTTACTTATCTATACCACAGCAGGATCTATTCTTCTCAAAAGAAATCTCCATACATTGCCAATGATTTTGAGTGGAGATTTTAATATTTATTTCGCAAAAGGCATATCAAAGCTGTTAGTGTATTTACTGAAATCAACATTATTTGAATGTGACGAATAATCCAAATAAAAGCACAGTAAAATATGGAATAACGATTGTTTTTTTTTAGATATTTAGCAAATCTACCAAAAGTGTTCCTCTCATACATTAGTTACAAGAAACCTTTTGTCTCATTTTTTGAGTACGATACAAACGATAATCAATCAGAGCAAAATTTACCAAAGTAATTTATACATAATTTTAATTATACATATTGTAAATTTTATAATGTTATTTCTTTATGAATATAGAATTAAAAAAAATGTTATATTTCGTATTACTAATCTCGCTTTGATCAAGTTTTCACTGTCGTGGGGTCTTAAGCATACATCGATTTTTTTTATATAATGTAAACTATATAATTATTCCTATTCTTCATAACATTAAACTTCTACAATTCATCACAATCACATTCGCATTCACTCTCATATTAAATGAATTCATCCTATTGCTACAATTATCACTAAAGAGTTCCAATGTGTTTCTGTTTCATTTTGGAATTATGTAAATAAATGAAAATATGTAAGTAGTTTAATAAATAATCTTAATTATGTGCATACTGGGTTTTGAAGAGATTGAACAGTAATTTCTGTCGACAAATCGCATAACTATCCTCTAATTCTTAAACTTTAAGGAGTTCTGTCAGCTTCATCATTAGCTCAGCAGTGTGAGATCGTTGACTCCAAAATGCAAGCAGTTGAGTAACAATCAATAATTTATTCAAAAAATTAGGAAACACGACTGTCCTGCCAATAAACAAACTAAAAAGTAAAAAACAAGTTGTATACTCGATGACTAAGCAGATAAGTTAAATTTTCATTGCAGTCAGGGGACCGTTCTGTGGAGCCCTTTCCAATCTAAGAGGTCATACGCTGTAATGACATTTTATTTATGTGTTTAGTTAACGAGTAAATCTATGTACACAAACCTTCCGCTTTGTATACACAGATTAACAGATTACAAGTTGTTTTTAACTTTTTTAGTTCATATTTTGGCAGGGCAATCTTTTTATTTTATTTTTTATTATTTATTTAAATTATCCATTTATTTGTTTATACTAACTACCCTCTGTAACTCACCTAATGATAACGCAATATATACGAAACAATTCAATAATTTAGACCTTCGGATTCTTACTAAAGACTGATTAAATAGTTTTCAGCCAAATATGTAATGTTTGTTTTACATGTACACTGTAAAATTTATGAACAAATTATTTAATTTTGGAATGTGCTCAACAAGGCCTTCAATTTGATATCCATATTGTAATAGTTGAAGAAATTTTTTTAAACGTTGGAAAATGGAGGCATACTGCTACCATATTGATTTTTTTAAAATCGATTTGAAAAACAGAAGGAGATTCTATGTTCGTCTGTATGTATTTTTTTTTTGTATGTTAAGTGGTAATTTCTTCACTTGTGGATTAATTTCGAATTTCTTTGAAAGGGTAATACATAATAATAAGATTTGTTTGAAAGGGTATACTCTAAAGGTGGTCCTATAGCCACCAAGGATCTGATGATAGGATCGCAGAAAAAACCTTCAAATATAAGAGGCATGTATAGTGTGTTTGAGCTCTTGTTTTAAATTTTTAAGTATGGTAGTTATCATATCATGCTGTTGAGCTGATGATGAACATCACTCATTTACGGTTAGGAGTTAAGCAACAATGCTGCGATTTTTCGCCAGAAAAAACTATTCTTCAATGGCTGTCAGTAAAACTTACTGTACAAAGAATTAAAATTAATTACTTACTTATGAATCTACCTACATATTTTTATTAATTTATGTAATTTCAAAATGACAATCGCAGCAGGAACACATCAGAAGTGATAACACTAGAAACAGAGTGAATCAATTTAATGTGGAAGTGAATAAAAATGTAATTTGTATGAATTGTAGAACTTTTATATTTTATTATTAAATATATTTTATTAGTTTGTATAAGAAAATTAGGTAGTTGTACTCCAACTAAGAATGTACAGTCCTTGGAATTATTACTAGTGGACAATAAATTCGAGATCGGTACTGCTTTTCCACTTGTACTGTACAAAAATAAAATTTATTTATTAACTATGGCTGAATCCACATGTAAAGTAGCCAAATGAATTAAAAAAATATAATTATACGATAACTATAAAATTTAAAATAAAATAAATTTAAAATATATATATGTGTATTAAAACTGCCTTCAAAAACTTGTTTAAATATTTTTTTAAACAGACATGATCAGTTCCAGATAAAGATAAACAAACACAGTTGAGACTTCTTAGAAGATCTCGTTTTGATTCAATATTTAACGTTTCACATTCAAGTCTATATATTATCAGCGGTGAGCTTCAAACTCTCGTTCGCAACAGTTAACTGCTAACCGTTAAAGTTAAAAATGAAATATGTCAAAATATCGGTAATCTTAGGGTTATTGGCATTTGTGGCAGTAATTTAATGTCGGAAATGTCAATATTTTTATGTCTAAGTCAATTGCTAATTGTGAAGTTAAAACAACGTATTTTGAAGTGTTTAATTTTTAACTTTAATAGTTAACAGTTAATTCTTTCAAGTAAGTTTAAAGGACACCGCTGTATATGTTCTATTGCCTTGCTTTAGCTGGAACCGGGTCCAGAAACCATTAGTTGTTTCTGAAGTCTGTTTAACAAAATATTTAAATAGACTTGTAAAAGGCGGTTTTATTTTTATTTTATTTTTTGATTTTTTCTTATTTATTGCCATTGTCACTCGAGATGACGCAAGGATTCTAACAATTTAAATTTCGTCAAATATCCAAAACTAATGGTGGAATAAAGAAACACACATACACGTACACGAACCCTGAAAAAATTACACTCCTCTTTTGGGCAGTTGTGTAAAAAGAGCTCAAAGCGCTATGAGCGTTTATATTTGAGGGTATCGCACGATTCCCTTGCATGCGCATCAGATGCTGACTTGTCTACGGGACCACTTCGGGAGTATATCCTTTCAAACAAAAAAATAAATTTTGTAATCAGTTCACAATCGACGAAGTGATCGCTGAATATACAGAAAAAAATACATACAGACGAACATAGAACATTCTCGTTTTTGAAGTCAGTTAAAAATAATTAATTCCACACTTTTAATTTGTGTATTTTAAATATATTTATTTTGTGAAAAAAAAATCAATTTCATTTCATACATGATTCGCAACAATCTGACAGTAATAGACTAGGTACATTCAGTTTTAATATTGACTCAAAGCAAAATTAGAGATATATATAAAATATAGACACTGTCACTTTGTAGCAATTGTAAACAAGGCATTAATGCTCTCAGCACGGATTTTGAGAGTCGGCCGTTACTTTCGCTATAAACATTTATTTCCTTGGGTCTATTTGGTGGAATGAATCGAATAAACAAGAGAGAATATTTGAAACATAAACAACGAAATTGTGCGCACTCAATGTTGTATCACAGCGTTGGCAATCGTAAAGCACTTCCATTTTTTCCCCCCGAGCGCTCAACATCCATGTTTATCTCTGTGTACAGTCGTATCAAAGCCTTTTTAATTTGCATAAGAAATTATCCGAAAAGCATACATTTCAAAAACAATCTCCGCAAACCAAAACTACGAAGACTTTCACAGGCATAAATTAAACATTGTTCTCGGTCTGCGAAGACGAAACGTCTTTAGCGGACGCGACATTTTGACTCTTTATTTATTTTCGCAATTCATGCGACATGTTTACACGAGAATCCTCTCCTTGGATGGGTGAATGTCTCAAAAAGTGACGCACTGGAGCGAGAGATGCGAGTATGTTGCAGGGTTATACGTCGGGCGAGAGCGGGGTACGGGTGTGGGGATGGGTGCGCGGCAGGTACGCGCCGAGTAATTGGACCGGCCCGGCGGGCACGCATTAAGCATCCCTAATACAAGGATTGGCGTAATGACGCCCGCGCCGCGCATGTGGGACTGGCCCTTTTTGTGAACGGGCGCGGCGACAAAAAAGAACTGGCAATCGAAAAAAATAAAACTAAATAAACCGTTTTGGTATTTTGATGAGGGTATCCTTGCGAAGGTATAGAACGGCCTACTTGGATCTTGAAAATGTCGGATGTGATATTCTATATTCTTGGTATGTTTATTAAAATTATCAAGAATTAGATAACTCGTAAAAATTAACGTAGATCGTGTCGCTGGTGAAATTTTGTTCCAGGCATGTATACCTAACCATAAAACGGGAAAAATCTAGGTTAAAGCTGACTCTTATTTTGGTAGGTACATTTTCATTATTTAATCTTATTAAAATAATTTATATAATAACATTTACAATTACGGCATTAGACCAAATCATTCTTTTTCTTACAAAAACTAAAAGGTCAAGCATTGGCACTATTAAAAATGTTATAAGTAAGCTTACGTTTAAATTTGTATTAAAATGAATAAATGAAAGAATCTTTCTGTGTAAATCATCGTACAATTTATAAAATAAACATAGCAACATATTTTAAATCAATTGTTTTCTTTCTCCCTTCGTGCACAAATTTTACTAAGCTTTTATTTACTATCGAATATTTTTAATAACAGTAATAACCAGTGATAGAGGCGAAATACATTAAAATAACTTTTATAAGGTATATGAACTGTTGAAGTTTGCACGCATGTAATGCAATGCGAAGCTATTCGAATCTATTTTGTTGCCAGTGACTATGTATCATTAATGGTTCACTCGTGCAGCGTTTGATCCACGTATCAAAATAATTCAGTGAATTATTACTCATGACTCATCTGCGCAATCTTCAATCGCTGAAGACAGTCATATATCTAAAATAGATGAGGTTTGCGTAGCCCCATTTACCACTGCTAATGCGCAGAATGGAGAGAAAGATCGAAGTGAAGAGGAAAGAATAGGTCCATATTTATTATATGAATGAAAATGATAGAAAACGAGGGAGATGTACGTCTCACACGTGATACGGACGTCATTAAACTACTGAGTTCTTGTTATATATATATCTTTCTCTCTTTCTCTCCAGTCACGATCATTTCGCTTTACGCAACATTACTGCGGCCGTTTCTCCGCTGCGCCGGCGCTGGGTCAAACCGCAGTTTGATCGACACCATAGCAACTTTCTATATTAATCGGCTTGTGATGTTACAGCCTTCGTGTGTCTAATCGAAGTAATGAGAGCCATTATTATCGACAGAACGCTATTAAGGACAGAATTCTGATAAAGCAAGCTTTTCATACCGATTTCTATTTAGTATTAGATATTGTTTAAATCAATCGAATTATTTATTGGGTGGATAAAAAAGTTACAATGACACCGAATTAAATAACTTTAAAAAACGGGAAAGTATTTAGAATACAAGCAAATGTACATACATATTTCTGTTTATATTGTAATCTATTATTACTTTCTCATCTGGAATAGATACCGTGAAAACTCTTCTAACCCTAATTAACATAATTATTACAAACGTCACTTTCGTATCCTGCAACATCTTCGTTTCTATAAAATGTACTAAACTGGTAATACAAAAAAAGTCTGTCGTCATATTTTCTATTTAAAATCAATTTTATATAACAGGAAAATTAATACAGTAAATTTGGTCTTATGTAGATCAAACTATTGGTATATTAAAGAGGAAAAAATTTGAAGCACCCGAAACCGACGAGCTTGTATGAAACAATTGACGAATGTCAGTAAAGAGTGATATGCAAACATTCTAGGCATATAAAATCTGTGCATCTACTCAGCCCTCTGAAATATACGTGAATTTAAATAAAAAACAAAACAATAGATGTATAAATACAAACTTATAATAATAAAAAGGTAAAAGGTCGGGACGAATTAATTTTTTATATATGGATATTTACAATTTTCTACCTGGAAATTAACGACTTTACATAATTGTGGTGCAGATACCTAAAGACCTTAAAAAGATCAGATTGGAAATAGAACATGCACTTTTTAATAGATAATGCCAGAAACAACAACTTTTATTTAATCCTTTTTTTTTTTAATTATAATTAATGTTCCCTCAGAAAATAAATATTATTCGTATATTTTCTTTTATAGTTTCACAGTACAAAATTAAAGCAAAATATGTACGTATGTTTTTTACGTAAGAAAAAGTTTATATTTCTTTGGCACGAATAAGCAAATACCATTCACAGTGCAAAATATCAGTCTACATAAATTGGTGTCTATATATTTAAATTACATATCTTTTCTGTTTACGACACGTGTTAGTGACTTAATTGTAAAGAACAGCTGACTGAATAAAACACTACATGGTTGTGCGTTAGGCTGCTATTGTACAATAGAGCACGAATAGTATAAGAGATTACCGCACAATTAGGATAACTTCAGATCGTACTAACTTCATGATGGACGCTTGCCTACGACTTGCAGTGACATTCAGCATGCAACCCACCGCTGACCCTCGAATATATTGCTCCACTGCGAATGTTTACCCAAAGCATTGAATATTGATACGAGTTAATTGACAGATATCGAACACCTACGCTACTGTTGTTTCTGTTAGTCCGTTAAATAGTTATAATGTTATTTCTACATACGCTCCATGCCAGATCAGCACATCCTCAGAAAAGTGCAGACACTCACATCGACCAGGGTGTTAAAAGTGTTAAAACTACCAACAGATGCGTTTCCAACCACTCGTGACGTAGTCGTGCATATGTTGCAGACAAGCGTCTAACTATAGATTTACGCTATTTAACATCCCACAGATTAGAAACCTTATGGTGTGTTACATCGGCGCCGTAAACCATAAAAGAAAGTATTATGAAAAATAGAATTCAAAAGCAACAAGTCGTTAATTACATGAGATGAAACAAGACTCGCTTATATAGCAAGCACTCACAAGCCGTTCACCATTCATTCCGCTAGGTACAGGAAAACTTACGAAACCCTTCGACTGTTCACGCGCAGACGCAGCAGATAGAGTCGCACGCGAAAACACTGCGCCTGAATTCATGATACGCCGTGTATACGCCGATTATACATCGGCGTATACACGGTTGATTTGCCGAAGCGACGGAATGCTATTATATACGGGCGTACGAACCGGCGATATCCCAGCCAGCTTCTTCGGAGCTACTAATTAACCGTTCTGAAATTATGTATGGCTCGTTCGCTACGTACACACGCGCCAGCCGACGGAAGTCACCCGAGATTACCAGGAGTGAGCTATCGGGGCCCGTATTAACAAATCGCGTTGTTAAAGCGAATGTCGACATCCGGTAATTATATGTATAGGTACATATATACACATAGCGATTATATAGATACATACATGCATATATATATATATATATATATATATATATATATATATATATATATATATATATATATATGAAAATATATTGATATAAATAACATATACACACAATATTTTAACCGGTGTATTCGATTTTAGAGTTATGAAAAAATATCTTTAAAACCTTTCCTACAATACAGTTCTGTTAGAAAGATGTTTGTTAATTCTACGATGATATATGTAGATAATGATAGCGGGGAACGGTTTAATAATTTGTATAACATAATAATGATAGACGATGAGTCAAAAATAAAAACTCTATGATGAACGCCAAAGCGCGCATATTCGAGCGTAGTTGGCCTCGTGTCTTACACTTCTTATATCATCAACACCGCGTATTACGTTTGAAAGTGAAAACCGCAGGCTTGAAATAGTCTATTACTACGCAATGTTTTTTACTGTAAATCGAATGAAAATTTAAGAAATTCATTTATAATTATAAGCATTATAAGCGTAACGTACCCTTTGTTAAAAATCAAAACTTATTCTCGACTTCAATTATATGAATTAAGTCCGCGAAATATCAGCTACACGAACATTATATTGTCAACAAAACAAAAAATAATTTTTATACATCAGTGCACTTTTGTCGTGGGTATATGCAAATCTGAACGTATAGAACTTTGACGGACATTGAAGAGCGACTAGTGTAAGTCCTTTAAGGGCCCGCCTCAGCGACTGAAGTAAACAAAGATTTCGGGCTCACGAAAGAAACGGGGATGAATTTTTTTTTTTTAACGACTACAATATCTACACGGGACGACGTTCAGACAGTAGTTTAGGCAGTGACGCGATTCAACTTCACACACTAAGACGCGGTTCACCTCGCGTGGGAACGCGTATAAATTTTAACATTCACGGCCGATCAACAGACGCAAATAAAACCCGGCCGTTTAAAAAGCGCCTCCGGCGGGCCCCGTGCGATTTGGTGCTCCGCGAACGTACGAAGAAGTGCACAAATCAGCACTTTCGGCGAGCGGGGATGCCTGGAGCCTGCAGCGTTCCGGCGCTCCCGCGAACGGCGCGCCCGGTGCGAAGTTTAGTCCGTTATATGAAAACAGCGATAACAGTTTGCATAGGAAACGCCGGCTGGAAATAGCTTTAATTGCCCGCGTTCCGTACGTGCCGGATTTCAAAATTCCGCTATATTCCGAGACGTATCGGTGCTACGTGTTTAAACTAAAACGACTGTTGTTTTTTTTTTTTGTATCGAAATTCACGTTGCATGAGCTGCGATTTCATCTATAAGTTTACTGTTTAATATTTTTTTTCTAATATGTAAAGGTATCGTCCTCAGTTTTGTATCAAATAATATTCAGTGTAATTGATTTAGTGAGAAAGCTTTCGTTCAGTTTTCAGAAAATTTCGTCGTGCAACTCAAAGAGAGACACGTCCAAAATGTATACAACAGAATCGGACAAAACATAACTTGAAAAAAGGATACGCAAGTATCAGAAATATTTATCCCATAAAAGTACTAACGGTTTTGGTACTAGGTGTGCTTTATAAAAATAGACAAAGCTGTCATGTTAAAATTAACCATGGAAAGAAATCTTTATTCTTTCCATAGAAGATTTTAAGAAAACTCTTATGATACTGTTTATCTCTTAGTAGTTTAATAAATTATTTTTAAATTGTTTATATGAACTATTTTGCCTTCGTACGTTTTCGAGCTCCATGCCACTGCTCTATATTTATTTATCTGTTAACAACAACACTATCTGGCCTTTATTTCTTTTCACAATTAATAAAAAAAAAATAATCGAATTGACATTTTCACTCTATCTATTCTATAAACTGACTGATTCTATGAAATTAAAACAACACGACCATTCTTTCATGGTAATGAACGATATGTACTTTCTATCAAAAATAGAACCTCAACTTCGGAACCGCGCCAAATTCTCTTCTACTCTTTTTAAAATGGATCCTTTCATTCATAGCGAAATGCAACAGCGTACGGCGGTCATGCGCGTATTAGAGCATAGACTATGTCTTTCCATTCTATCACATATAGAATAGATGAATTTAAAACGTGCTCTGGATGACCATTTACTGAAATCAGAACTGGACTCGTCATGATTAAAGTGGTATAACCTCAAAACCAATAGTTATCAAAAACGTGCGTTATTCTAATTGAGATTCAAAGTCTACAATATATTATTTTGAATGCAGAAAACAACACCTATTATTATCGGCTTTTGGTCGACAATAATAGGTGTCGACTACAATGTTCTTGGCTAAATAAAGCCAATGAATGTGAGCTGGATGAAACATTGTATGGAAATGTATGCAAAAGATTTACTTTCTTACCACGTTAAAGTTTTTATTTATCGTGTATAATATTGCCAGAAATTTCATTTTCAACACGTGTTGAAAAAAATTATCTACTTACTTGAATTGTAAAGAATTATCTTCTTTATATGCCGTTAATCCAATCAAAGAATATCTAATGAATGTATAGGTACCTGAAACAAAAAACATGTGTCATCAATAATAAAATAATGAGATGAATTAGTATTTGTATATGGTCTTACAATTTGTTGGGACCATTTGAAGAAATACTAAATGTTGTACAAAATAAACGATAATTTGGAAACTCTGCTATCCGTGGACACCGTAAAACTGTGCAATCATAAATACCAGATTTTTATAGAAATAAACTGCATGGTTTTTAATATATGAATCTTACAGAATTTGTGTTTATTTAATATTCGAATTCAAGTTTATTTATCACTTAAATCGATTAATTATTTTAACTTATATTTAGCACCTGTCACGACCTTTTATATTAAATTTTAAAAAGTCACCTTTACAAATCAGATCTAAAGCTAAAATTAAATATGAAAGTTGCTTTTTGTTGAAAGCGAACTTAAAAGGAGGTCGTGGAAAGCTTAACTAAAAAGAGTTAATTAAAAGACAGTTTTAAGAGACATTTTCGATCATATTAAGAAACAAAAGTAAGATACTAAAGCCCGAAATACACACTCGCGTGCTGGTGGTCGCGTGATCATAGTTGCTACCATAACGAGTCCTACAATTTGACATAGGTTACTTAGGACTCATTTAATCAGTTCTTCTTAAGCTATGTCACATTATAGGATTCGTCCCGTGCTTCGGATAGCACGTTAAGTGGTCCATTCCGGACATCGTCGCCGATGTGGTGATAACTGTCATTAGTACAGCTACCAGTTCTCAGAGGGCTAGCATGGGGAACTAAATCTGAAAAACCTTTTAATCTGACTTTCATTTCGATCTGCGATTGTGTGTGGGTGTGCTCGTACGGCGAACTAATAAAACCTGCCACAACACGACATACTATTATAAAGTGGCAACCTTTTTTTCATCTCTCATAAATGAAACAGATTTCAGGGAAAAACGCAAACATAAAGAACTATACTAATGGAAAAGCGTTATTCCGAATTAAGAATTATACAAACGAACCATAGCCGATGCGGCGTAAAATTAAACTGGAAATACATCAAATGTGAGCCGGTGCGCGGGGCCGCCGCCGCGTGGGCGCAGCGCGCTCTCACTTTTAGTGGCACTTCTGTTATTTCGCCGTTTACTTTCTCGCGACGCTTACGGAAGAAAGAACCAATACTTTGCGACTACAAATATACGGCTTTGTGGCTACAAACTTCTCGAATAGAATTTAAGAGTTATCGTTGTTAGCGCCGGCTATTTACAAAATCCTGGTCTTCATAGACGACGTCTCGAGAGAAACCTACCACTTCAACATAGACAGGATTTTTCGTCATATTTTTGTGGCATTAGAATACACTGGTATGGCGACATATAATTGATCGTGGGAAAATAGTATTTTCCTGAATCTGTTACGACATTCAAAATTTAGCTTGCGCTTCATGTATAATGACTGCATATGATACCTTCATAAAAATATGTACCTTCTTAAAACTAAACAGTAAATCTGTGGGTATCATAGGAATGTGGGATGTCAGTATCGGTCGTCCAGGTGGGTCACGTGGCTCAGCTGGGTCAATCAAAGCTATAGCTCCTATAATATTATTTTAAGAAATTTCACATGAAGTCTGGTTTCGTTACATTAGATTATAAATTTGATGGTCTAAGATAATGTAATAAAAAATGAGAGTGCCAATCTTTAATTTGAACGAACGAGTAGAACGAGGGGTAGCTAATTTAGGGTAGCTAATAGGTAATTTGTGAGGGGGAGTTTAAAACGCGCGAATTTTCGACAACTCCGAAGAGGAGTTTCAGTGAAATCTTTTTTTGATATGGCAATTGAATAAAGTGAAAAAAAGCCATTACTAATCACCGTCTGCAGTTGAAGTATGGAGCGTTATGTAGACCGACATAAAAGAATAATCTCTTTTGGCTTACCGCTATCAAAATTTAAGATTTCAAAAGTTCCGGATATTTAAAAACTTTTACGAAATTAAAAAAAATTAATTAAGTTTGCACAGATCCTTTAGGATGGAAGTCTTATCCACACCTCTGGCGTTTTTTAAACATAAAATTGATTACATACTAACGCTATCGCCACACAAAACCTTGCGCGAATCCATCCAAAACAGCCTTAATATCTCTCGAGATGCACGGCGTACATCGCGATTTCTCGATTTCCAACACTACCTGCCTACATAACTGAAATATCGTGAATTGCATATTCATCTCGATTCGCGCTCACGTCTGCCTCATTGCGGACCACTGCGAGGGGCCGGGGGCGGAGGTGGGGGTGCGGACGACTTGTGTTGTTGTATTGGTCGTTGACCCGCGAGATGCGCTCCTCTGGCCCTCAAAAGGCACACCGGTTCCGCGTGGCGTGCAGTCGGCCGAGCTTCCACGGACGGGAACCATTTTCTGTCTGTGTTGCTTCATTCAACAAAACCCGGTTTTCTTACTTATTTTGTTTTTTAAGCTAAACGAGAACTAGTACGCTTCATCCATTATAGCTTTTCCAACTACGTTAACGTTATTTGAGTAACTTTCGAAGAAATGAAAATATCATCCGGAACGGTTTTTAGTTTCAGAATGTGTCATCTTCCAAAATTGTCTAAACTAAATACTAGAAGCCAAACTATAAGATCTGAATAATACCATCTGCTCGGCTTCATTAATAACACATGAATCATTTTAATTCATTATCAGGTGCTTAAATTCTCATTCAACACAAAGTCAATAAAAAAAAACCATCACCGATTGATGAACGCTAGAAGAAGAAGAAACACAAATCATTGTTTCAAAATTGTTAACGTGGTCTCAATTAAACAATTGAGACCACGTTAGTCTGGTCATCGTCACTCAACCAGCTCGACGGCCTCGAGTGGTTCCCGAACGTCACCCATTCGGGGTCTCGTGTCGGGTTTTACATCGTCCCGATGACGAGGCACACTTTCCCACAATCTTTTTATCTCAGTTCGAGGGACGCTGCGGCTCATTGCTTTCGTCTTCATTTCGTTTGTCAGCGTTAGTATTACCCGATAAGACAGTCTGCTCCGTGAAGTCGTGTTGCTTGACATTTCAAAGAAGCGTTTTCCCACCAGTAGTAACGACCCATATCCAGAGCAGTCAGCTACACGATTTTAAAATAATTGGACCGCAACGGCGTAGTCGCATTCGGCCGCAGTGCAGTTCGTCAGCCGGCGAACGGTGAAGTTTAGTCGTCGACCCTGTCTTCGTCTATATATATAGATGTCAATGTTTATTTAGGTTATACTGATATTTTATATAAACAACTTACGTAAGTTATTAATAATAAACAATTACTCGATTCTAGAATCTTAAAATATCGTTATAAATATATATAATAAAAAAAAAACTCGATCGTTTTAAGACAACATAATTGATCCGCAACAGACCAATTCTGTAAACGTATCATAATTTAATCGGTATAGTCATGATGTCAAAACTACGTCGACCGAGGGCGCCCAACATCATCCCTTCTACCCAAGGACTCAAGGTAGAAGTTCCCCAATCGAGCGTAAAAAGATTAGGGGAATACCGTTAAGCAGTGGAATGGCATAAGCTTTTCTCGGCATATCGATCGTAAACGACTCGATCTGCAGAAATCGTAAAAAGCTTATCGTCAAAGAACGAGGTAATGGATTCCACCTTGTACTCAATCAGTGTGTTTGGGCTTATTATACTACACCTATCTAAAAGATAATAAAGCATCTTTTTGTATACTCGGCGCGCATGCGTGAAATATTCCATGACTAGCGACGCGTGATCGTTCCATAGGCTTGCTTCCACTTATTCGCTGGGGCATAGGCTGTTACGAAACTCACTGAACGAATAGCTTACATAACGTATTATGAGTGTTCCATATGAGCCGGTTTCAGTTGTTAATTGCTCCATATTAAATATCAAATAATACAAAGAGATATTATATAATCTATTCAATACTATTCTTCTAATGTTCGCTTTCTAAAGAAGTGTTTGATGTTACATTGTGCAACTACTTATTTTTTTTTTCTTTTTTACACTTACATTCTTAAGAATATGCGGCTTACTTTGTTTGTATGTCACAAAGAATATAAAGTGCCAGAGATATTCAAAAAAAAAATTGTAAATTGGAATTTCAATCTAAGATTGGCCTCAAATTCGTTTGATTTTTTTTTTAAATAAAAAGAACTCGAAAAGTATCTATACACCGCCCACGTTCATTGTTTGCTCAAGTGAATTGTTTGAGGAAAGCCGAAATCCCATTTGAATAATTCATGGTTTTGCTTCAACCACCAATAATTTCAATTCGGAAACATACGTATATTAAGTGGTGCTTAGTGTAGAGAAACGAAACAAGAAAACGCGACGCGACGTAAACAATGGCCCGTCCGCGGTGTGCGTCCAAAAGAAACGAAAGGACGGGGGTGTGTTACCATCGGTTTCCCACGGCGCGAGTTCACAACAGTCGCTTACTGTTTAATATCCGCTTCCCTTGTCTCGCCGTCGGCACGGAGCTAAACAAAGAGAGAGATGGGAAATGTGCGTCGAATGTACGAGAGGATGAAATTAAAGGCGTCCCGCCGGAGCAGGTTTCGTCCGAGCGATGAACGGGAACGCGGCGGCGGCCGGCGGCACGCCCGCGAACTCCCGCGTCGTGCGGGCGACGACTGCGGGCGCGCGGGCGCATCGAGACACCACCGTCGCGATCGTGTACGACCATGCGAGACAAATTTCCTGTCTCTTTACGACATTTTGTAAGGTGGTTTTTCGGTGGACGTTTGAGAATCAATCGACACCAAACAAAATTTCTAAACTTCCACTGAGAAGTATCTTTTACAATTTACAAGAAGACGACAACCTCACTATATCGTGGGATTATCGTGCGGTCCTCGCTTCATTACGCGTCGCTGACGCGTAATGAAAACTTACGAAATAATGTTGTAAACGATTTTCACGAAAGAAAGATCCCTCGTGTTCCCGCGTCGTTCGAAAGTATATCATTTAAATAAATTTACATGTGCTGAAAAAATTCGTTGATGCCAAAATGTGTTCAAGAATTTGAAATTTTAAAGACATCACGGAGAAATAATTTTGTTTGCTTTATTTGGTTGATTATTATTATATTTATTTGCTTTGTTATACATATTACTCATAGATCGTCAAGCACACCAGGCCTGTTTGTTTGAAATTATTAAGCAAATTGTTTGTATCTATCATATAAACAGAACAGTAAATATATTTACTGCTTCCTCGGCTCCGAAAACAATGTTCTTGTTTCATCCTCGAATACTAGCGACGTTATAATACTAATATAAAAGCCGTGAATTGAACCTTTCAGATGTGGTGTTGTGTAATACTCGCACTTTATTGGTAGGGCAACGGGGGTAGGGGTGTGGAGGAGGGTAGGCTGTCCCATGTTTCAATAGCAGGTAGCGGGCACATTGTCATAGGCACAATGTCTACGGACCCTACTCACGAAGCCCGGACATGTTGCCGTCCGCGACAACAGAACGCCACAAATCACTATACGTGCATACATACGCGCACGATACTTTACACTAAATTTGACATAAAATCATCTACACATGTTTTTTTTACATGTGGGAGAAAATCGTTAAAGGAAAATCACGAAACCGTCGCTGCGGCAACGTTGATGGCGTTCGGAGTTGTTATTATGAGGAAAATATGAAAAATAGATTTATTATACATGAGTTTTGAAACTACACAAAGACATTACATATGTTGAATACTCTATATTATAGTTATGGTAAGTTAGCAACATGGTCATTTAACACTTGCTAGCGATATATTACATAAACGTGGTATATGCATAATATGAAAAATACGTTGAACAGTGGAAAATATGAAAGACATGGCGTACAATTTTAATTTAATATTCCTGCCGTATAGTCGGAATGATACGGAGCGAGTTCGCTGGGCCCGCGAGTGTGCACGATTCTGTTTAGCAGAAATGCTATCAAAGTGTTTGCAACGGTACAATAAATTTCTTTAAGTGCACATCGCCTGAACAAGATCTTCGAGCGCTGGAAAACTTTGTTGTAACCTAGCACAGACGGCAAACAAACTGGGATTATGATACCTTATTACTTAACCGGAACGGATGGAATTCTCGCCTAGCCTCTTTGCCGCTGTGAAGTTAGCGTTAAATGGTGTCGCAGTAGAGAGAATATAAGTTCTGCGGAAGTTTTGTTCGTCTTTAGATGATAGTATCTGCACAGTTACTGGAATGTGACCAATTCCATATCCTCAAAGATGACTTGACGCCAACGTACAAATATGAATATACCACTACCATATAAAAAAATAATTTTGCGTTTGCAAGAAGTATACACCTGAAAACTATTGAATCTAATGCAAAAATTGTTTGTTATTAAAAGGTATATTCTTACAGATAGGCATAATTCACGACTTCAATCGGTATCGAGGTCGGGATTGAGATCAGAATCGGGATATAAATCTGGATTAAAGTCAGAACTAAGTCTGATCTTAGTTTTGGTCTTTGTCTCCTTTGGTTTTTGTTTCTGGTTCCATGTCGTATGTCTTTGTTCGGTTCCAAAAAAAGACACGAAGTCCGCATTGGCGTCGTAGTCGAAGCTGTAGCTGCTCGCTAGTTCTTTAACAATAATGGAAGGTAATCTCCTCAGCGTTATTAGATATGTGAAGAACGTCAATCATTAAATTTGCGTTTTTTTTATAGATCTATTTTCACACATAAACAAACTTATAGTGGATACATAAAGTCATAGCTTTAATGTTTACCTTGGCACGGTCACATAACGTCACGGAAGATATCACGCATCTTTTGTTCGAATATTTATAAACTTTTCTCGTACGCAGGTACTCACTACGAGGTACTTAAACCCGGCCCTTAGTCATACCCGACGCCCAGACGGCGTTATCGCCAAGAAACCAGTTCGATTCGACACAAAAAAAATGATGCGCCAGCTATGTTGACCTGCGTGAGGAGTAATTACACTAGCGACTAGATTTATTTGATAAATAATATTCTAGAATACTATATAATACTCCGGTTTTTATGTCGTCGTCGAACTTGATATCTAGAAACTGCGGTTGATATTATTTATAAAAGATTTATTTTAAAACTACATATATTTTAATACGGAATTTCAAAATAACTTATGCCCGTAATTTATGCCCATTCTGATTTAGTTGCTACCGCTCTACGACGAGAAGGCTTATTAAAAAAATAAGAAGATATTACAAACCTTTAACCACATCTCTCATTTCTGTTCAAAGTAAGAATACTTAAAAATTACTCTTCAAAAATTCTTATTATTATTAAATTTTGTGCATCATTCGATAATTAGTTGGTCATCCATCTGTTGTTTTATTTTATTTTACAACTTATACTACAATTCGTGAACATATTGCGAGATATTAGCTGTTCATTATTGCTCAGTAGAAAAAATAATTAAAAAAAGTATTTAAAATGTTGCGATAAATTCCGAGCCAAAATTGGATAGCAGGAAAGATACGAGAAGCATTGAAATCGTACCAGAAGGACTCTTTTTTACAAGTGTGACGATAGTAGCATTTTTAGGTTTCAAGAACAATTAAACTGTTCCCTTTTCGTACCGTAATTACGATCAGCCCAACATTGTGACGACTTCTGCAATATATTTTGCCTTCTATTATAATATCTATTGCGTATGTAGATAAGTCAATAAATTTCAAATTATAATAATAACGTGTAAAGTAAAAATATTGTGAATACACCATTCAACAAAACATTAAAATTTTCTGCAAATAGGAAAATAGTCTTTAAAATGCGAAATTAGAAAAGCATATCGTGCGATTAGAAACCACTACTAACATTTTTTTTTTATATCCCTCTACGTGTACTAATTCGTTTTCTCATACACCTATTTTGAGTAACTTATTAGATCATTGACAAGTTTTAAAAGTACTTATTCATTACATAACATTTTGAAGGTTTGTGAATTTGGCTGTTAAACAAAGTTTTTTATTCCTATGTGCAAATTCGAGTATATTTTAAAATAATTTTAAAATCGTATAATAGAAGAAGAGGCCACATAGGAATACGCACATTAATTATTTCATATTTGTTTGACGGTGACATGATTTACCTCACCACAAATTGTACGTAAAATGTTATTTTCCTTTACGCCACACCACATCCTAATGAGGACTTTGATAAATACAGGAAAATTAAACACATGTGCACTCCATAATTATCTAAAAGACGACTACCCGTCTCGCAGTAAAATGTACATTACGACAAATTGCCTATTTTTCCCTATCGGTTGGTTTTCGTCCCATGGCAACTGGGGGATATGGAAGTAATAATGTAATAATAAATTTAAATCTATACGTAACCTATTTAGTGTTCAGAAGAGCCTTTGAACAAATGGTACCCTTATAGATTCGTTCTTGTGTCTGTCTGTGAATCTATCACATCCAATTTTCTCCGAAACTACTACACGAAAAACGTTGCAATAAAATAGATAGGATGCACAACAAATAATGTGCATCCAACTGCTTTGATATTTGATGTATACTTAGAAGCATACGTCGGGAATATAAGAAAGGTGTTGGTATCTTATTATGCAGAAGGGGCTAGTGAGTTTCAAGTTTAATATATCCAGGCTTGGGGATTCAGTAATTGACGTTTTATATAAAACGTATTCAATCCCGTTAAACACACTGTAATGTCGATATTTAATAAAATATTAAATGATTGGAAATTTGCGTACGTATACTTGAAAATTTCCTAAGCGAATGTACAAACTTTTTTAACGTCAGTCATTATTGCATATTGAATAATGACTGTGAAATACATTTAAAATACGGTTCCGAAAGTATTGTCTCATAGACTTAATATCATATCGATAAACTAAATAATATTGATTTGTACACATATGCTTTCCGGTATCCATCTTGTGCCAGCTTAAGAACTTGTATTTATTGTTTGTATTATAATAACAAAATAAGTTGTCATGATGAAAATAAAAACTGGAAAGAGGCTGCGTTGGCTCAGGGTTGCTTACAATTTTGCCTGAAACGATTTTGAATTAACCTGTCTCCTGCTTGTATGATGCATAAACCTGTACGTATCATACAAGGATAAAATCTCCCATTTCGATTTTATGCTTCTTGGATGAAGTTAACTACATCTACGCCATTATCAATAATGAAGATTTGGTTAGAGTGGTAATAGTATATTGATGATGTTGTGTGAAGACTGTCTATCTTTTACTGTAACATATGAGGAGATTACGTAGCAGTCAGGATTCGTCAAGTATTTTACTTGAGCACGGAGAAGATTTTTCAGTGACTTGTATTTACCTTCTTCGTCAAATAATATATTATATAACATATACAGACAATCTAATTAAATTATGCTTCTACATTAAATTATTTTAAGTAAACATTTTCAAAACCTATAAAATGTATATCGGTTTCATTCATTCAAACTTTAAACTGTCAAAAATAAAAATGTCTTTATACATTAATTGTTATTGTTTAACATTTATTCCGTACACATTTCTATGTAAAACCGTCTTCATACATTCAAATAAAATTTAAAAATCAGAATTCGCTTCTAGAATTCATTTAACCCTAGATCACTAAGCTTCGTCGAATCGACGACGCGAATTCGAAAAGTGTCATAAATTTCGAGCGCGGCCGCACCTATTTTAGCTCCTGTAATCTCAGTTGACCCGCTGCCCCGCGACAGACGGTAGTGTTTCTGTGGGAGGCCTGTGAACCAGACCAGCGACCATGGCTCGTCGCATCGACGAAGGTTATTAACGTTACATACTATTGTGTTTCTTTTTTTAAGTTTATTTTTAGTTTTACAATGTAAAAGTAATTATTTTTTTATTACAGATACGATTCTTCAGCTATTATTATCAGATAATAGTGACGAAAAAATTCATCAGAGAGTGAGAAGGAAGACCATATCGAGGTTGATCCCGCTTATGAATCAGTTAGTGAGGATGAGGTCTCTTCTTTGACACAATATCCACCTCCAGGTCTAGACGTTCAGGTAAATGACCACGCATCTCCATCAATTGAAGATCAGATACCTGGTACTTCGGCACAGGAGCGTAACGAGTTGATTATTATACCATCGCGTAACATACTTCGCGGAAAGATAAGCACAAATGGTCATCCCTAAAGTCCAGGTCACAGAGCCGAACAGCTGCAAGGAATATTGTGCATGTTAGACCTGGACCTACTTGAATGCAAAATGAATTAGATCCTTTGTGTTGCTTTTCGTATTTTATTACAGATGATATGGTAATGGAATACTTGTGCCCACACTTCAAACTGGCCTGCGCGATTCTATTACACACATTTTGAATATGCCAGGAAGTAGTAGATCGAGTTTGACACTTGAGACTGAAGAAACAGAACCTGTAGGTCATCCTATCGCAAAAAAGAGGAAAATTTGTGCCATATGCCCGTCAGCAAAACGAAGGATAACGAAATCTACTTGCTACAAGTGCCATAAATCATTGTGTGGCGAACACAAACTTGACGTGTGCCACAAATGTCTTAGTTCATAGTCTTTTTACCAAATTATGTTTTTTTTGTTAATTTCATATGTTACTTTTGATTATTTGAGTTTTTTTCGAAGAATTATATTTTAGTTTTAATTGGTAAGCATTTAAAAAAACTAATATCTTTATTTTGAGCGAAAAATATGGTCTCAGTAAAAAGTCTGATTAAGTAACAATTATGTGATTTAAATAAATAAAAATATTATTTTTTTCTAAGTAAATAAATATAATAAAAAAAATATGTAAAAGAAATTAATATTTTATTCAATAAAACCTTATAAACCTACTTTTTTGACAGCGTAGTCGAAACGACGAAGGTTAGTAATAAGCGTTGAAAAATAAGGTTAGTGATCTAGGGTTAAAAAACCAAAGACGTTGCACGTCAACTACTCATACAGCACGGTCGCAATCCGATCACAGTTAGATCAGTCGATAGTGTGCAAGGGCCTTTAGGGCGCCGCCGCGAGCGCCCGCGCGCCTCGGCGGCCGCCGGTGTGTGCGTAAATCGCGCCGCAACCTGTTCTCGTTGAATGAAGAGTGGCGCAGGAGGTTAGCTACTTTCTAGTCGTCCGGCCGCTCGGCGTGTTTGACACGTGATTCTACGATTTTTATACACGACGACGCTTTGAAGTACAAACAAATCTATTAAACACTTCACGAAGTTATCTGTCTTACAATTGTTTGAGAAAAAAAAAAGATGTATGCACTCAAATAATATTTAATTTCGTAATAGTTATCGTAATAAAAATTAAAATCGAAAATTCACGCAGAGAACTTTTAGAAACACAGGCAAAAAAAACTGACATTATTTAATATTATTTTTTGTTATGACAAAGGAAATACGAAGAAGATTTGTAGATATTGCGACTTTATTACGTATTGTCTTGTCGATGTCTACTCGATCTCGTCTCTATAACTTTTCGACTACGTGTGTACACTGTCATCTTAGTAGGCGATTTTCTCTTTGACAGCTCGTAATACCAAAGTTTATAATCGATCGACATTTGTCTATGGCATGTTGATAATCAAACTAAAATTGTATAAACCTGTTTCCCAGAACGGTAGACAGAGGCTATAGATTCCACAGGATGCAATCTTTGCACATCTCTCTTGCTTCACTGATATCAATCAATCTTTTCATTCCAGCTCGTCGGTTTCGAATGCTTAAAATTTGGCCCCTTTTTATATATTATGTACGTAGATACGCAATATAAGTTCAAGAATCTAGGATCTAGCTATTCTCTTATCTTCTAACGACACATCGCTTGTATTTGACGTAAGCAAAAATGAAGAGGAGTTTACGAAGGATTTACCCCATACCCTCCTGGATCTTGAATTAATTCCACGCTAATAACTTTTGGTCAATACTTTATCGAGAATCGCAAAGAACCCGACACGGATTGGTCCGATATACATTTTTAAAACAAATTCGCAACCAATTGTGGGGCGTTGGAGGGATTGGACAAACATAAATGCGTCCCTCTCAACAAAGGCGAGTATGATAAACCACGAACAACGTTAACCCCATTAAAATAGTTTCATTTAATCGAGAAATATCATCGTCGAAGTAAATGTTACAATAATACAATAAAAAATATTGACTATCTCAAACTCAAAAACTCTTACATCTATATTTAATATACAAAAACATGGCTTTATATCATCTCGAATGGTGTCTTCGAAAATACGCAAATACATACACAAAAGGATAAACGAAACTTGTAACATAAACGGACGTTTTCAATGATATACGCACGAAACGTAAATACAAAAGCAATACGCTACAAACCCCCGTATAAATATATGTCCCACCTCCATATAAATAAATTATAACATTTTCTGTCGTACGTATTTGGATCCCTCAGTTCGTAACGAGATTCGATCAGATCCCTTCCGGAAAAATGAGGGTGTGTAACGTACGAGCTGCGGGGACGCGCAGAGAGCCGCGGGACCGAACCTCGACATCGTGACGATGAAGCGAGGCGCTTAGGCCTGCAACACCTCATAATAGTTCCTAGGGCAAATAATAGCCCTACTTAAAGTAAAGAATTACAGTTCCCAAACGGATTCGTCTTGAGAACCGTACACGGCTTTGAAGGATCCGGTTACAAACGGATCTCCTCGCATTCCTCACCGGGTATACATTTAATTTAGAGCAAATGATATTTGAGTCTACGCTAGGAAAAAAAAATTCAATGGGAAAGGGCCAGACTCATACCCTCAACGTCACTATGTCACGGGCAAGCAAACGTGTCAGATAAGGGACAGATAAATTTCATGTCATTCAACAGTGCTCGCTATTCCTGCTTTTTGTATATAGTTTATTGATAGATTAAATAGTTACGAAGTTGATTCTGTAGACATAGTAATAAAAGCGTTACTAAAAAGTAAAACTAGATGAGAACATCAATACAAAAAGAATCCATCGTATTAATATTATGATATGTTTGGAATTTTTATAATTCTGGGTTTATGCAAAATAAATTCAAAAACGATCGTCATTTAAAACCATCACACGCGCTTACGTCCCGTAAACAATAAAAAGTGTATTAAGCATAAAGGAAAAATGTAAAGTATTTTATTTTTAGTGCACCTGTCACTGATTTTCTCGTTTGATACATGGCATTTTGTATTTTTGATTTTGGTCGTCAGCCTTGCGTCAGCTAAACTCGATCTTATTTGTGAATATTTAAACATTTTCTGGACATCTTTGCCCCTTTCTATATTTCATCGAAAGACGCAAGTCACTTCATCCGTCGTTGGCGATCCGATGCATCCTTATCCAACTCTTATTAGTACTATCGGTGAGTGTAGTAGTACATTTTGACATTGCGATAAGAGACAAAATAAATCAATTCCATGATAAAGATACTTAACAATTGCACTCTTACACTTCCCAAATAGTGAGAAATGACTGCATCTCCTTGTATAGGTCGTGGAGGGTGAAACTGACAAAGGGCCGGGGCTGCGGAGGGAAGTGGACAAAAGGGGCATGTTCACGCCATTAGGGCCCATTGATACGCGACGCCGCCGCGCGCGCCGCGAGACCGAACAAGCATTAGATAGGTAGGTATCTCGCCCGTGGCCGTGTTTGTTGTGGTTTTCAGCCACACATCGAAAACGGGGTCTACGCGAGAGCACTTAGTCACATTCGTCTTTTTTTTCCAGCAAAAAAAAAATACAACTACCCTCTCAAATATAAGTGGTGTTTGAGAGAAGAAAGAATATGCTTAAGTATAAAAAGTACTTCTTTTGTTGCCGATTGCTAATATTAAAACAGTGTTATCGAAGCAATCGAATTTAAACCTGACGATTACGAGTGAACACGTATAAGGAGCTATAATTGTAACTTAATACTTAAGTTTTAATAGAAAATGTACAGTATTTCAAATATTCAGGAAATTAAAACTAAGTTTTAATTTTTACTTAAAACTTTAACCTTTATAAGATTAGTTAAAAGCAAAAACTATGATCATACAGTTTCTTTGTAATAACCAAACTAAAATAAACATACGTGTAAACAAACAAAAGATAATCTTAAAAATCTACACATGCAGCCCTAGCACCCGACACATTAAAACGTAAGGTGGAGTTCATTACGAAGTTTAAAACGCGTTAAACTTCGAAACTCCGGGAACTTTCAAGCGATCGAGCTTATTACATACTTTGATACATCATGAGATAAGGTAACACCCTTTTGTACTGCAGGAACATTTGCACAGAATTGCATTTGCGAGTGCTCAGTCTGAAAACGCTTCTGCAATAGCACATTTAATAATGGATTCCCTTATCGAATCCACATATCCTAAATGTATACAAAGTAGTTTACAATTTATTAGACAAGATTGCAAAAGATATTTTTGAATATCCACTATATGCAGGCGTCGGTCGGCGGCCGGCCATCTTCGATCCGACACCGTTCCAAATACATGGCTAATTTATTGCGATAATACAAGATAACGGCAAAGCTTCCGCGTATACATTTACTTAAAACGTGAAAGTCGCAATACTGTTTTTTCATGCGGTAAGGCGTTTTTTTTTTTATAGTATCTAATCGCAATCTGTAATCGTAAAATGATCGTAAACACGAAAAGTGCTAGCATGTGAATCTGAAATAGACTGTTTTCTTTAACTGACTCTCTGTCTTTCTGCCGGTCTATGACTGGAAACGAGTCCGACATGGATATTGCTTTTATTTCCCTGGCCTCTTTCAAGGTAAAGTATCGAAAACGTTCGTCGGACTGGGCTGAATTAAAAATTGTCATAATTCAGATTGGCAATATTAAATTCTATATCGACGAGTGTCTATGCAAAAGCTGGTTATATGCACTTTTTCAGGTTCTATGCGTGCCGCATTCGATCGGCTCACAGAGCGCTCCCCCGTTGCCGAACTTTAATTAAATCTGTGTGTTTCATCGGCCGAGGCTTCGACGCTAGTGAGATGTCGAATAATATTGCCGTAAATGTTATTCGTGTTATAAATACCGTACGACGTGTCCGTGTGTTGTGATTTTCAGAAAGGATTTCCCTTTTGAAATCTCGAAAACATGTCAGCGGAGGCAAAATCAATTAATCATACACTGTGACTAATGAAAGAACTTAGTATTTGATAGGCATCAAAACAATCTCAACATGATATGTCTTCTGAGAACTTGGTATTAAAAAAGTTTTAGCCTGTGACTTGATAAAGTTATTTTTACTACATCTTTAAATCACAAATTGCATATTATATTATCGTAGCCACGGAGTTGCAAGACATAGAAATTTATTATCAGCTTCACAAAAATTTTGTAGTCTTAGGGCTTAACACTTTTTTTTTCAATTATTCTTACATATATAAACACTTTTGCGACGTTGCCAACTCGATCTCAGATAGCTATGATATTATGTATAAATATATTCTATATAGATTTAGTACAATTTTCCTATTCATACAACAAATATTACACGAAAACGAACATACATTTTTTTCATTATCTATATTATATACCTGAAATTTACGTAGGAAAATATAAAGTTTTTAGCATAAAGCATAAAGGCAAATTAAAAAGTATAAATAGAAAGCACAGAGCCTTCGACATCCATGAGACTAAACGGCCAGACTAATTGTATCTACTGAACAGACGTTTTGGATTTTTCTGCATACAGTGTATTGAGAATACAGTTCATTGAGGAAATCACAACAGAAATCAGACAAACACAATTTTCTGTCTGTGGAACGCCCTTCAGTGGAACGGCAAAAGCCTGATAAAATAACTAAGTAATGTAGTTTTAATCGACATCGTTCAAATTTCTACGTAATTATAAGTACGTGCCAATGCTTCTCCTTTAAATAATTTAATTCATATTTAAAAGGGAACCGATGACTTAAAGAGTTCTCAGAAACACAAAGCGAGTACCGAGCGATTTTATTTTCACTAAAAATTTTCATTTTTAGTCGAATTGGTCGATTCTCACTTCGCGATCACCGTTCGAAATAAGTACATTCTCGTTGGATGAAGACGCCATTGAACAATC
The DNA here is from genome assembly GCA_005406025.1 of Eumeta japonica. Lineage (NCBI taxonomy): Eukaryota > Metazoa > Arthropoda > Insecta > Lepidoptera > Psychidae > Eumeta > Eumeta japonica. Next base: position 373,299 of record BGZK01000283.1, read on the forward strand.
GGCCACCGCGTAGTTATAGAAAAGCTTATGTTTAAAAAAAAAAGTATTGCAAAAAAAATGCAATTTCTTGTTTTATAACGCTTTTAATTAATCTATTACAATTACTATTAGAAAGTACATACATGATTTAGCCGGTAAAGACAGCCCGGCCGCGGCGGGGCGCGCTCCGGGGCTTCGTCGACGTATTGTCGCTAAAATAATAATCGCCGGGAAACAATGAGAATGAATTGAAATCGCCGAGGCACCGGCGGCTGCGCGCGCGGCGGCCGCCCAGCCAATTAATGCGGGCGTAAATCATCGGGGCGCGCGTGTGCGCTCGTCCTTCCGCAGCGGGAACGGAACCAGTGAATCACCGTTGGCTTAGTTTAAAAAAGAAAAATCTTGGCATATTTTGTTTTATAATTACACATTATTAATAACCTTATGTAAGTGTGCACAGTTTCCATAACATGACATATGATTATTGCAAATTAAATAGCTATTTTACCATCACAATATTATATTTAGCTTTAATTATATTGGTATGGAATATATAATAATATGAAGAACAAGTAAATATTTTAATGTTAAAATAAGAGAATATATCTTATATATCGCACCGATACATCAAGGCACGAAGCTCACAGCCATCTTTCTAAATACATTAGAATTTTCGAATATAATGTGAACTTTAAAACAAACATTAATTACGATTAATCTGTAATAATGTTCAAAGTTCCACAAAATTTTGAAAGATCATCTTATTAACCATGGGAAATATTTATATCTACCAAAGTGTAATAGAAAAACTTAAAGCAAATCAAGCCTTATACTTAAACTAAACAACTTATACATACAAATAACTAGACTACATAATCATATCAATAAGATCACTTCTCTACAACCAATTTTTGGTTAAACCTTGAAATCAACAACCTAATCAGTAAATGGAAGAAAAGAAAACACACAAAAGAGTTACGTGCGTTTACAAAGCGCTGTAACTATCTTGGCGTCTATCGGTCGGTCAGCTCTAGCCGGCTTCTGAAAATCGTTCATCTTTATGGATAAAAAAAAAAACTAGACAACACAACCACACGAACTCCAATACCGCTTTCGACTGGTTATTTCTGCACTCGTATTGGCGACGAACATGCGTAGCACTGTAATTCGATACACTGTGCGGGCGCGAACACTACCACATACGAGCGGGCGCGAATTTGCAGTCGGAACCAGTCACTCTAAACAATACAGGTCCTACGTCATTCGACGCTTTCGCCCGGAATGGACGAAGCAGTGGAGCGACCCGGTAACATCTCGCAACGGAAAACGGATTAACGTCGTACAAACACGCGCCGTAACGCGATTACCTCTCCCATCTCCGTTGCATGAGCGTGAGCCCGCGTATTGTGCGGACGGCGCCGCGTGCGCGTCAACGTTTGGACATTTACAAGGATAACTAACGCTATCAGTAACTTATTCGGGATAACATCGCTCCGCTCTGTGATAACGTGATTATCCCTGAAGCGCGAGGATGGATTATGTTTGGACTTTAAAAAGAACTCTTCGATGGCGACAACTTCGTTTACAGAGCGTGTATTATACGATGACGCGGCGGCGCAGACGACGCGACTGATCGATCAGTTATCATTTATATCCTATGGTGTGCTACCGCCACAGTAGGCACAGTCGCAATTTCAACGGCACTTCCGTTAAAAGTGTGCCCTGCTCGCTACGCTGAGCAGGTAGGCCGACGACTACAGTACCGAATCTGTGGCGTACCTTCATAGCTGACGCTGCTGATTACAATAACCTTCTTCTTTTAAGCGCCTACACGTATGTTTTCCAGCACCTCACTACTTCTACGGAAGAACATTGACTAGTTTAATTTTCATTGGCGTAAACACGAGTACGTCGTCCGTGATTGACTGGATTTCAATTTCAATTAACATTTATTATATCAGCTTTCTTCAGTAGCTTCATTTACATGGACCATTCCCACCTTGAACCCGAAACCGAACTGCCGTCTCACTTCCTATTTCGTTCACAATGTTAACGCACTTCCGATCTTGGTCCTGTTACTTGTAACGTGTGGTTATGAAAAGTCAAAAATTATATAATTATTCATTACAATATCCAATCTTCCTGAGATCTTGCAAACTACGTGCATATAAAATTCCAAAGAAATAAACGGAACCGTTAAGCAGTGAGACGAGATTTTGCCATTTTTTTTCGAATTATCAATACTAAGATGAAAAAACCGTTTTATGATTAAAGCACTAGAATGCAAAAAATAAAAATAAAATTAGTTTGTGCGGATATAGTAGTATGCACAATCAATATGATGTGTTAAACTAAGTGTATAAGCCGCGTATAAGTTGTATATACGTGGGGCATTTTCTGGTATCGTTTCTTTGAGAAACATAATTTTATAATACTCCAACATCAAAAGAAGTAGTCGTATGAGGTAAATAACACAATTTAATAATATATAAGCAGTAACAATAAGAACACATAACAAATATGATTATTTTCCATCATAGTATTAATATCTGTATTGAATTAGTAAAAATTTAGTTTATCAAATGTTCAATCTCTCTGAAAGACGTCTTTCTTCAATGGGTCTTGTATATGAAGAGCAACTGCTAGTGTAAATTTCTTTTTTAAATCACGTATCAAAATAACGAATCGTGCCATTTTACACGTGACACTGAAAAAAAAAATTGTCACGGATGAAATATTAGTACGAGAGCACTTTTTTATCCGTCAAAGGGGACTCGAATTGACGCCGGCAGCCGCGGCCGACACGCGCCCCCGGCGGAGCGTCGTCGGTCCCCGGCGCTCCATCGATCATCGCGAAACAGGACTAACCCGAATAAATCCGAATAGTGACGCTAAGCGGATAGGTAGATTTCGCGGACGCGACGACGTAATTTTTAAACGTACACAGCGGAGACGGATATCGATTGAAATTTTAAACAAACTGCGAAATCTACCTCGAACGACTTCTCATTATCATTTGAAAGGGCAAAACTATGAAGTATTATGTTGACGTTTACATATTTTTTTTTGATTTAAAATGTTTTTGGATTCATATATATGTAAGAATATTAATATTACTATGGAATAGGCTTATATACCCCCAAAACTCGTTTCATTTGAATATTCGTACCGCAAATTTGTGTGGCGGTTATTAATTTTTTTTTGCACCTCCCCGCGAAAGATCAAAAACGTCCCGGGCGGATGGATACAAAAAATACAATACCTTTTTTAATATTGTCCTCGGGCAATAATTCTTCTCGTTTATTGCATTCATTTCTACCATTATTTCTGGTTAAGAACGCAGTCCCGGTGCTACGCAATGCCTCGACCAATATTCGAGATCTATCTCAACTTACCTGGTGATGAAGTCGTACTCTCGCCGTCAGCATATACACATCCGTATATTAACCACGGGAAAAATATATTGCCATTACTTAAATCAAGGATTACCATTTCGCGGCAGAGAAATTCAGAAAAAAAATGGTAGATATTGTAGAATATTTTCTTAAGTAAATTCTTCTTCTGTGTGCTTTATGGTAAGTACCATACGTTTATCTTAATAATAATAATAACCCCCTATTTTCAGCGACACACTTCACTGAGAATCACTAGGATATGGACTTTCATTTATTTTATATCGGTAATATAATTCCGTGAATAAAGTGTCACTTCACAAACATTAAGTACTGGGTAAGTACGAAAAGATGTCGCAGGGTTCCCTACAACTTAAATTTATACGTATATATTTCATTTATCGATTTTGTCTAGTCCTGAAATTTTTGAAAATTTTACTATTATTCGTTTAGAAGAAACTTCCGGAAAAAATTTTCAATTTTTTGATAAACTTAAATTTTCATATGTGAGATAAACTACAAATTAACGATTTTCAGATTTTCTTTTACTGGTGCTCTATGATCTAGATTCTAGGTTAACAGAAAAAATGAATTTTGTATTACGTTGACTTATAAGCTTGATTTTTCACAGCACCAAGGGACCGTAGATCTAAGTATTTGCTATTGATTTCGACTTCATATCTCCACGCATTCCTGAGGAAAAGATTCTCAACAGATAAACAAACAGACAGGCGGACAATGAAGTGATTCTATAAGCGTTCCATTTAAGAATGAGACCATAAAATTCTGACGATGCATTGGAATAATTTCTTTATATTGACATTTTGTAATTGTCATACACACATACTTATACTTTTTTTCATAAAATCAAAGAATTAGACTAAGACAAAAAAAAATATGATTGGGAAAATGTACATTTTTTTATCAAATTTCATTTTTAATATTGATATTTTCATTGCCTTCAAATTATTTTAATTACTCCAAACAGTCAGTTAAGTAATTGAGTTTATGATATGTCAAATAATAAACCAATACGGAGCGAAACTAACTTGAAACAGACGAAACAAATGTTACAAGTAAGTATAACAATAGATAGAATCCACTTGACCTAACATTAAATGTAAGGCAAATAAAGCGGATTATTGTTTTTAAAGTAAGTAAGACTGCCTAGAATAAGAATAAAGTGCTGTGATGGAAATAATATCAAAAATGAAGGTGCCGATTTGGAAATTTTGATGGTAGAGATCTCGATTTTTCTCAGAAAATACAAAACATGTGAAAGTGATCTTTGGTGACCCGATTCTTCGTGTTATCGACTTTAAATTGTGAGTTACTTTTACACGATTTATTAACTTTTACAACAGATTTGAAATAATCTACGACTGTATTTTCTATCTTTTTAGTTATCATAAATAAATTTGGATCATATGTCTAAATTATAGTAGCAATGAAATAATTTATAATAAGGAACCCTATCCACGTAAATTTGAATCGGACTTGAACAATTTTTTTTCTATTTATCAAAGCAGGGGTTAGTGTAAATGTAATGAATCGTGTTACAAATCATTGTGAAATCAAATTAATTTACATAAATAATTTTGCAGGAACGACGCGCTCAACTCGTTTAGATATTTCATGCAATCGCACCATGTTTAGTATCGCTTGCACATCGACCGCCACGCTGTCATATCGTAACACTCGCCTACGGCAAGGCAGAAGGAGCGCGTGCGCACGACGAATTGTTCAAGTATTAAAAAACCATATTTAAAGTTATTCATGGCATAGGATTGGTGTGGCGCTCCTGCAAGGATGTTTGTACTAACTGAAAATCAGATCTCTGGGTTTTTTTTTGATCGACAGTAGAAGCTGAAGCAGTGGCCATTTGATCGCTACGGAGACGTTCTCAGAAGTATTAGGTGTTACTAATTTCATTAAGATTATGTATTTTTCTAAGCATTTAATAAATGTCTTTGACAACTTTATAAGCAGTTTATTAAAAATGGCACGTTTGCGTTCTCAGTTTATTAGTATTAAAAACTAACACTTTTCACTACAGGCTCTATCGTGATATTCCGGTGACACGCACATGTATACACTAAGAAGAAACCGAACTGACGTTTACCCAATTTCACAAAATAAACTTTTCTGTGATATTCACAAACATGTACGTTAATTGCAAATAGGCATGAAAATGTTCGATATATTTCTATTTCCCCGTTACATTATGAGCAAGTTATACATTAGTTCACGACACTCCTTATCGAAAACCGTCGCCATATTGCATTATGATTTATTGAAGGAAATAACGTTTGTTTAATTGTCATTAGCGTTTGCATTATACGGATGACAAACAAGGATAAATTAACGTATTCCGAGTAATCATTGTATACTCTAGGTATATACCTAGAGTCCGACATCAACTTTAGTATATACTAAAGCTGGCGTCGGACAGAGCGTACTTTTAATACATCTGAAAATTTCTATAAGTGTGACAAAATTCGCATGATTTTTAAATTCAACGTAATGAAGCATTACAGTAATGTAAATGTTACTAATTTCAAATAATAAAAAATCTACAGTTGAATATTTAGTTGCATCGCTTGGCCTTTCTCTTTACACGACTGCCCAAAACAGAAGCTTTATGTTTGCAAGATGCTTTTATATATGTATGTGTATATATGTGTGTTTCTCTTTATTCGGTCATACTTCTGAACGCCGAGTCGTTTTCGATTCGTGTGCTATCGCTACAATCCTACCTTCATCTTCTACGTGAGCTGTTACTACAATAATGCTATATTACATTCCACAATATATACCTATACATTATACATTTACAATACAAAAAAAAAATAATATTACGTATATATAATTTTCAAATGTTTTATATCTTTTGTTTTTTTTTTAAGCAAAAAATGCATTCTCGTCAAAACTAAAATTATAAACTCATCACCCTCTTATTCACTAAACTGACTTTGCGTGTAAAGCGCACCTCAAAACGGCACTCACGTTATGTTAGTCGAGGGAGAGGAATAAATTAAAGAATAAAGTGCTTATATTTCAAAAATATATTACTTTATTTTCGTTTCACAAAATTAAACTTTTTATCGAAATCGTCTTACCGAACTCTCCTCGGCTTTACGTTTTATTCCGTTCGGCATCGGATATTTACCTATATTTTTGTCGTTTTTTTTTTTCGCATTTTACTCGTCGTTATTTAATAATGCTTATAATATGTGTTCTGTATGTCGAAACGAAAAAAAAAAAGCGGAAATATTATACAAAATTTATTCCTAACCTTCTGGACCGGTTAAGTCGAAAAGTTTGGTACGTATATTCCGTCCCGTGACCCAAACACGGATATAAATGAATTTGAAATATGAGGATAACTTTTGAGGGTCAAATTAAAAAAATTGCAAAATAAACTTTTGTAAACCGTACCATGTGGCAATGTAATTGAAAGAGTTTGTAATGGTGTCAAATAAGTACTTTTTCTCTGTGATCGTAAAGTAAATGGCTTTATTAAAAAAGAAAATACATGAAGATTGACCAGTCCCTCCTTATCTTTGAAACTATGGACCTTAAAATTAAACAGAAAAAAGTTATTAACTAATACATTACAAGAGATTCTTTAAGAAATCTATCGTCTTAAATAACATGGTAAATCGCTCAATATTGCGCGTACAAACTTGTATATTTGTAGATGTTTTAGTCATTACAAAGTCAGATTAAAAAAAATGTGACAGATAACATATTCATTGTACGGAACCTTTTCCATGTGAGTTCAATTCGCACTTGTCCGATTTTTTTTTCATTAAACGGTCATTACTCGGTTATTCTTTAAAGAGAAAAAAAAAGAAAACGAAAATACATTTCGTGTAGTTCCTTCAAATAATACACAGATTGTCGCAAAAATTCAAACAGAAGAATAACTTAATCCTGAAAAACTCATGAAACACGACAACTCACAACAAATTGAAAGATTACAGAATGTGTACTTATGTAAGCGCGTGATGCTTCTTTGAAGTTATTAAAAAAAATGTATTTAACTACAAGCAAATAATTAACTACAATAAAATAATAAAAGGACTGGAGTGATTATGGTTGATTAAGTTTAATTTAAGTTTGAAAAATTAAATAAATATTAATTTCTTATACAAAGTGTAATAACATTTTTTTTTTTATTTGAAATTATAACAATTACTAAGTCAAAATTTGGAACAAGTCAACGTTGTTTCTCCAGTCCCTTTATTATTTCATTGTAGTTAATTATTTGCATGCAATTAAAAACAATTTTTTTATTACACGAAAGTAGTGTAACTTCTCACGCGCGTACCATAAAATCACAACATTGTAATTTGTTTCAAATACCATACTCACACAATCATTTATCTCAAACACTGAGGTCAATGTAAAAATTCTAACGACACCACACATCTCTACATTTTTTCCGACGTTTAGTGTCTATGGCAGACTAAAGATACTCACACATGTACATGAACCATGAAAAGGTTTAATAAAACTTTTTTTTCCGTACACTCTTTTTTGAGCCGTCGTGCAATGAACAAAGAGACTTTCATATTCACATACGAGTGTAATGCTATCAGTATATAACAGAAATCCTATTTGCCGGCTAAATAAGTTTTAAATTATTTAAATTTAATCGGCACCTCCTAACGTGATACGCGAGGTTGGCAACCCGGGTCCATTTCGACGCTCAGCCGGCGCGGCGTGGCGCAATACAATTTGTATTTGTTTTGTATTAAACGGTACAACATCGAGTTGCCCTCGAATTTCAATCATATCAAGTTAGCTACATTCACAGCGTTCGCTAATTACGTCTATAATTGATGGATTATATACAATAATTGATAATAAATAACGATAATTTTGTTAATTAATTTTTCACGTGACTTGTGGGTTTACCAGCGCATACCAGGCAACCTATGAAATAAAGATATTTAGAATTTGAATATAAATAATGTTTCGATTTTTATACTAATGTATATATATATATAGATGAATATGTATTACAAAAATATTTAATCAATGGTAAAATATGATTTTAAGAATAGGAATTCCCATAATTACTTCGATATTGGCGAATTTTATAAACAATAATACTACACAACTTTTATACATAACCCCATAAAAATAATCATAAAATCTATTAACATATAATTTTAAATACCATTTTGGCCGTGAAAGCTCAAGAGATCTAGGTATTTTAACCAGCCAATACCATACTAACGTACAAGTGATAGTGTTGAAAGGCGCGCTTAGCGAGGCGCCCGCGCAGCCGCCGCCGCGCCGAGGCCGAATTGAATGCCAACCGGATCTAGGCTATGCTTGTAACGCATTCTCGTTTTTAAACATTTCACATATCGCTTTAGATAATGTTATTTTAAAGGATAACGATAACCTGATATATTACGTCGACTCTCAATAGATAGAAGAAACGGATCAAGGAGTAAATTATTTAAATATTTGTGTATTATTCTTTGTACAACCACACACGTCTAAAAAAGGAATGCAAGAAAGACCAAATTTGGTCGGCAATCCTTTTATATGAAAACCACATTTTTTTCTTCATATATAGATAGCAGTATGACCGAACACAGGACAGTTTAAAACATGCAAACAGAGAAACAATAATTTTGGACGCGTATACTTACTTCGCTAATGTTTTCCAAAATGATGTTTCCTTTGTGTCCGAGTTTGTATTGCGATTGTCCACTAGTTTATAGGTGATTTTCATCTTCATTATATTAAATGTAAATTCCGTTTACACGTATAATAAGTCGCGATGAAATAGCTTATTCATTGTATCTCTTATCCCAAACATAAAAACCAATATTTTTTAAACTTTAAATTATATATGACTTAAAACTATAAAACTTTTGGTTTAGAAGAGAAGACGTTTTGAACTCGTCTAATGCGATCAAAGACGCTTTAAACATATTTTTAAATACAATCGTTTCTTAGCTTCTCAAATTGACTTGGATAAAACTCAAATCTTTTATTTAAACTTTTCTAGAATTTCAATTAAATAAAACAAAATTATCAGAAAACAAGTTTACACAAAAATGTTCATACCATTTATGGGCGAATGTATGTTAATGTCTAATTCAATCATAGTTGCTTTACTATACGTTGAGCGTTAGTGATAGCGTTGTCACGTCAAATATATTTCTTTTTTATGAATGTCAGGCTTATATATATATATATATATATATATATATATATATATATATATATATATATATATATATGCTGAATAACCAGTTTCAATATATATATATATATATTGTTTGATGAATAAAAGATTGACAACTTTATTTTAACATGGGTTTTGTTATTGTTATCAGAAAGACATTGTTGATTTTTGTAAAGCTTGTTTTTAAAAGTCCACTTTAATTATACTTATTGTATTTTTATGAATTTTCATAATGTGTATCTGCACCTACATAGGAAAAATAAAATCTTATGGGGTCATCTTTTTGCCTTTTTATTTGTAGCTTGTTTTTTTTTTCTTATTATATAAAACATGATTCTAATACAAGATTACAAAATTTAATGATTATTGCAATCAAAAATAAATATCTACAAGAAAATTAGTAAATTTAAGTTTTGTATGACTGTGTAGTCAGAGAGAAGAGATACAGGGAAAAATGTTATACTGAGTATAAAAAAATATTCATTTCGGATCGCAAGGTTTAGGCTTTACTTCGACTAGAAATTAATTAGGGAGTCACGATAGCTTTTTCGAAAACGAACAGCCGATAAATTACGGCGGACACAAAAGCAATTTCCTACGCGGGAACGAAACAGGATAGACATATCGCTAGATTTATGATATACCGACACAAAAAGGTGACCGCGGTGAACAACATTACGATATGGGAACTCGTCGAACGGACGGACGGAGCGACGAACGCGATACGGGCATTGTATCGTCGCGTAATAATGACTCCTCACTCCAGTCGGCGTGCGTAAAAGCCGCGAGCAAAAACACGTAATCGTGGGTGAAATCGAACCTCTATTTCACGGACGTTGCATTCGAACGCGTGGATATTTTTGAGGGACGGTAATGATGGGAACGTTTCGAGCCGTCGCCGATGTCGCTGCGGCACCCCCACTCGCATGTCGCTTCGTATGTAGTATATGCATATACTTCTGTCGCTTCAGAAAGCGAAACCGATGTGTTAAACTTACGTGTGATCGCATTGCCGCTAGTATTTGTCCTTGATTGATATGCTGCGGGCGGTACATACGATGAGGGAAAAAAAAGAGAAATGGATTAAAACGATAACTGAATTGTACCCTAGAGAGAAAGCCGCAGAAGGAGGGAAGGGCAGTTAGAGCGATGGGAAGATGACTTTAGGAAAGTAGCTGGCCCAGAATGATTACGTATAGCAAAGGACAGAAGCAAGTGGAAAACCTTAGAGGAAGGAGGTCTTTATCAAAAGTCGAGCTGTTAAGAGGGGAGACCGACCAAGTGCGAAGAATATTATTTAGTTTAAGTTAATTAGTTTTTTTTATATCTCCTTTACCTTTAACAGTTATAGAAATAATTATTTGTTAATTAAATTAAGCAAACAGCAATAAAGGCTTTTTTATTATTATTATTAATATGCTGTACATTAATCCGGTCTGTTAAATATCAGTAATAAAAAAATATTTATAAGTTGTTAAAAAGTCCAGAAAGCCTCTATATTAAAACAATATCGACCTTAACAATAGTAAGTACTTGCGTCAAAGTCTAAGTTGTTCAAGTCAACTAGCTCTAAAAAGTGAGCAAAATAGCTATATTATACAAAAGTGTAAGTGAAGTGCATACCTATCTACCACTAGGCAGACCTCACCTTCAAAAACTTGCTCATAAATTTCAAGATAGTACAGTAATGGCACACATTTTTGCTCCTTTACTCGGTTTTCTATGTACATTAAGTTGCATAAAAAAAAAATGTTTTAACTAAATTGGGGTATACTGAAATGTATTATTGCAAAGAAAAAAACTGTTAAAAAATAGACACGAAATAATTTAAAAATTGTTTCATTTTAACCAGATTATCTGCTTGCGTGTTCAGTCATTCCTCGCATGAAGCACATTGGTAGCTGGCATTATTTTTGTAATAAACGTCGGCGCACCACAAAAATAAGAGAACGAACCGGATTGTCGGCCGAACTACAAAGAGTTATGCGATAAAGCTCGATAAGTTAATAGGCGCTGTACGAACTTCCATTCTTGACCTCGTATTCAAATTACACCAGTTCCATGTAATGGCAACATCCGCGATCATAGTGGCAGAACATTAGCTCTTTGATTTCATTTTTCATTTTAAAAGATCAACATGTGTATTTTTGTTGTATTTTATTTCTTATTGTATTACTTATCGGTCCACACATTCGTCAATGTGAACCATAGAAAACGACGAGCCGCAAAGCCGTCTTGTTACGCATCGTCGCTGATTTTAATTAGCATTTTTCTATCGAACTTCAGGCGTTCCATTTGTCGCTATTTAAACCAACCAGCTGTCGTGTTGTACGATTTTCTTATTGCTGCTGATTATTGAACTCAAATATCTAAATTCATGTAAAAAGTGCTTGTAAGTTACAATGAAGATTTTTATATTTACACCCTTGTACAAAACACGGACAGATCTGTCACTTTCGAAACAATGAGGATAGCAGGAAGAATACTGAAAAAGCTTTACCAAAAAATTGTTCCTATTTAAATATTACTGAGTCTTCAGGCAATATATTTCTGCAGGAGCAAAGACCAATTTCTGAACAGTAGAAATTAAAGATAACGGTCTGAAAAAAATTGAAAAGGGAAAAGAGTAGATTTTCCTGCGCTTATATGGCACTGGAAACCCCTGATAATATTAAGGTTTATATAGCAATGCAAATAGCCTAGTGTTTAGATATTTAACTTTTTTTTGAGTTGTACAAAGATTCAGTGTTTCCCATGTGTATATCACTATAATGTAATTTCCTATCGTATCATAAACATTTGATTAATAAAATTATTTATTAAAATATTTGTATTTTAATGAACCAAATTAATCAAGTAAAAAATTTAGAGCAGTATATAATACTATATTTAATACTAGCTTTCCGGTCGCGGCTTCGCCCGTGGCTTCGACGTATTCTTTTGCCTTTTATAATGGAAAGACCTTGCTAACCCCAATCTCGTTTCTGCTCTCGATTCTGGTTTCGGCACTGTCCTTGACCTCGATCTGAGTCATGCTCTTGATTCTAATCCCGGTCCGATTCGGTTTCGACCCCGGTCCCGTTCTATAAATTACACATCTAACTAATTGTTAAACACTAATTGCTGCATAGACTCTGTTTTCTTAAGCCAACTTTACTCCCGCCCCGCAACTATTGAGTAATCACTAAAACACAACATCTAAGAATACCCATTTACACATAAATTACACATTTGTGTAGACCTACCTACAAATAACCGATATGGGCAGTACAAATCCACCTTCGTACCGGTACGCCAGCCTGACTCGCATTTGTTCGGTTGTTGTTCATATTAAAGTTAAACAATACACGCACATAGTATAGTAATAACTTAAGGAAGCTATAAGTAAAATTTCATTTGGAGAAGAGAAATAACAAATTCAGACCGGTGTCAATATATATTAATTATTTTACAATTTTCCCAACTCCCAATATCCTACAATATCAAAATCGTCAGGTGTCAACCATTGTTGAGCCGCACTGTCCCACAACCATTTGTTTCACTTAACGTCTTTTTTGAATTTGGGATTTGAAAGGTTTTGAAACCCTTAACTCTAGATTCGGAACTTGACCCTCTAAAACTCTAAGCTGTCGGGATCATATTTAAAGATATTTTTTTCCGAATTTTAAATGTCACTAATTACATCCATTTGGAATTACAACACTAATTTGCACATTTTATTATTACGGAAGAAAAAAAACTTTAGCACTGAAATGAATCCGTAAATGTACGATTTTTGTTAATAACAACCCTAAAATCACTAGTAGAAGATCCATATCATACAGATTTCCATAAAAAAAAAACACTTACTTACCAAAAAGCGATAATGGCGATTTTTATGACCAATACAATTTCATTGTAAATTTTTCTTATTAGCATTGCAATCGCATGAGCAATGTTGCTTATGCTAAATATGAGAGTGCAGATATGATACGTATAAAGGCAGAAAGACATAACATAAATGTATTAAAGTATGCGAGGCGTTCACAAATTTACGTCTTTATTATACGTAATCTCAATTGTTCATTCGTTCCGGCGACAGCGCCTGGAACTCGTGACTTAATAATATTATTTCGGCGTGCGTTTAATTAATCCACTTCCAGAGCGCTTCGCATCAAAGATAGCAGATGTTTTTCATTCGAGATTAAATTGGACGTTCCTATTATACATATATCTGACGAAGTGAGTTTATATTGAGTTTGTTCAATACTAGCAGCGGCCGCGGCTTTACCAGCCTTTGGGCATATTCACTGATTGCATTGTAATTAGGATTAATTAATTTATTTGTGTTTTTACACACGTGTACTTGTCGTTTAACGAACTTTTTAGGGTTCCCTTATGATCGAACAAAAAAACAAATAGAACCTTTATAGAATCCCTAGTTTGTCTGTCCGTCCGTCTGTCACGTCCATTTTTTTTCCGAATCTTTCGAACCGACAAGTCGAAAAGTTGGTGCACATATGAATTCCTGTCATCCAAACACGGAGGTGTAATATAAATAAATCGATTTTGAAAATGGGCATCCATTTGAGAGCAAATTAAAAGATTAAAAAAGATAACTTTGCATATTAAATTAAATAGCTACTAGTGAAGATCTCAAATACATTATTTCTACAATTTGTTGTTTGCCTGGAACCTGTAAACAGCGATGAGCTCACAGCTATTACTACGATTGCGAAATATATCACCATATCTCATACTGGGAGCGGATACTGCTCCCAGTAGTTATACAACAAAACATAAACACATCCACAAATCGTGTTTTTTTGTTGCCGGTAACTTCTCTTACACGTTACATATTATCTTTAAAATAAAGACTACCATTAATATATTAAATTATTGTTTGACGCTATTATATAATCAACAATAGTGTTATTTATATAAATAAAACATATGTTTTTCCGCTAAATGTGTAAAAAATACAATTTTTCATCTATTCCTATCTTGTAACAAACTAAAAATATTTTTGTAATTATTATAAGCTATGTCTATCTATTCACATAAACAGAACTATTACGTATTATTTTATTATAACCACATCATTCTCATTACGAGATATTTATCACCGATAGCGCACAATCCATCACGGGCGTTCGGCGACGGGCGTCGGCTCGGGCCATCGCATCAGACACGAAAGCCGAGCTAACCGCATACGCAGATGAACACGCACACGCTCGCACGCGCAACACGCACACGTGCGCACGATCAGATCGTGAGACGCGAACAATGAAAACGTATCGGGATTACGAAAAAAAAAAAAAAGCGATGACCGTGTTACGTAACGCACTCTCGCCTCGTGTATCGGCGACGCCGGCGAATAGAAATCACTCATTGCGATTGCTCAAAACTTTTTAAGCGCGGTCTTTGAGCGCGACGCCGCGGCCTCACGAGCTCACGGCGCCGGCGCGCAATCGCCGCGAGGACAAGGGATTGATAGCGTTTGTGAAACGCCGCTATCTGTTGGATGACCGCGATGCGCTTTGAGGTCGAATCGAACGCACTTACCGATACGTGACGTCAGATCATAGTCGTGCGAATGCGTCGTCCGAAAGAGTACACGGCAGTAGGATACATGTGCAGTGTAAGCATTATCGTCTTATGGTTAGATCACGAGATTTTCTTTTGTCTCTAGAAAGCGTCAATCGCTTATTCAGTTCCATTTACTTCCTTAATTTCTGGGTATAAACATCCTTAGCAAGGGGATGGAAGGAAGTAACTAGACGAGATTGTGTATGACCTTCTCGACCTACTACTGCGATGCATACATATCATCGTGATAAAACTTCCCATACTCGAAGTTCGTTTGATTTGATGATTAACATCTAGTGCATCGTCTTTCGAGATTATAACATATAATGTTTAATTACGTTACATAAACAGAGGTATATTTAAATGTACAAGGAAACTATGAAGATAACTAAATACCGTATTAAATATTTTTTGGTTATATTATTAACCTCGGAACGGAGCGTATTTCGTATTCTCTTCATTATACATTTTGAACTTTAATTAAAACCATTTATAAACCATTAAAGACGGGTCATGAACCTAAAATTGTTTAAAATCACAAAGTCAACACACAAGTGTATGCAGCAACAATCATCTGTTCTTGTAATTTTCTATTTTAAAGGAAAGGTTTGAATAAACGATTGCCTTCTTTCTATAGGCTAGACACAAGCTTCCCTCGGAATTTACTCCAGACGTTATAAAGTAGTTACTTATGTCAGATTTTCTGGGATTTTGTAGACCTAAGTCTGTGGAAGTTATGAGAAAGCAGACCTAAAAAATGACTTAAGACGGATTTGAGAACGTTTAGTTACGACGGTATCAGGGTTAAAAGGAAGAATTAAAAAGCTTTATATCCACATCAGCTTCGTTTTACGAATAAATAAGTAGAGGTTTTTATTATTTACCTTTTTATTAATCGTTACAGTAAAAAATAAAATGGATATTAAGGCATAAAAACATAAAAGAAACTGGTGGAATTAAGGCAAAAATATAATATGAAAAAATTAAAAATACTGATGTACAAAACAAATTAAATACAGAAAATTAAGACAGCTCCAGTATTAATTAAAATAGAAAATTTACTCTGTTAAAGAGGGATTCTTACGTCACTTCATAATACAAACTATCAGCTTCACACAAAATAAAAAAAAATAATCAGATCGAAAACGAATGCTTTTTTATACGTTTTACTTCAGTTATCGCAAAAATGTAATCCATTATATACAGAATATGAAGGAAAATCCTTTTCAGTGGATAAAGTAGTCGAATAGGGCTTAGCATTCTTCGGAAATGGAAACCCAAAGTAGTCCAAGTATGCTTTTTTTACGAAGTCCGACACATTCAAACGAATTTTTTTGAACATATATTCTCCATATATAACACAAAAACAATCAGGACTATTTAAACACGACCTCCTTGAGGAAGACATAATGAAATTTATACACAAACTAGTTTGCTTACACCGCAAAATTTGATAGAAATTATCGACTACTCATGCAAATTCAAGACGGCGCCTGTATCGCACTCACCAGAGCTGCTACAAAAAATCTGAGGAATCTGAGGGTAGATTCGAAATCAGCGCACCCAAATTAGTAAACAACAGTAGAAAAATCTCATGAAACAAAAAAAAAGGTCAATTTTGTTTTTCTGTGTTATCAGAATGGGTCCGCATATGTACTATTGTTATTATTAACAACGACCATAAAACAATATTCCTAAATGATATAATTTTTTGATAACAAGCAGTTAAAATTCAAAATGTCAATCGCTATAATAGTCAAGCATGTCACCGGGTAATAATGCAAAGAGGGTAATGATATTTCGTAAAATGGTGACAACCAGCGCCGTCTGATATCCGGCGACATCGCCCCTACCAAATAGCGCGCTCGCGTGCCGGCGGACGAGCATTCGGCCGCGCACGACGCTCATTGTTACGGGCGCGTGCAAACGTTCGGCCTTCATGGCGCGAGTGAAAGTGTTTCATAGAAAAAGTTACATGAGAGCTATGGTCGCTATTAGCATACGAAAGCTGTACGTATTATTTGCTGGTCGAAATGAAGTATGATTAGAACAACGGGCAAAACGATCATTTCAAAGATCGGAACGTTAACACCTAGTGGTCGGAATTCAACCACAAATCGTTAAATTTTTAAATTCGAACGTGGTTGAGATTCTTTTGTTAAAGAGTAAGTCTCTATAATCTTTGCCAATACATTTTTAAATGCTGTTTGGTTACATTAGCTGCGGGCGTGTACAAATATGTCATCAGCGTGTGCTGTTTGCCTAAATTCCCTATAAAAGCTATTACATTCAAAATTAATATATTAGTAACAGTTAATAGAACATGACGTACACGCACGCAGCTAATGTCTATATAATAATGTTTAAAAATGCATTTGGAATGATATGTAATAGATATTATAAATTCTAAATGGTAAAATTTGTATTGCAAAGACTGTAAATTATAGACGTAAAGAGTGTGATACATGAGGAATAGGCGATTCGAAATAAAGCCTTCGACTCTAATTCGAAGGTGAGGAAAAAAAACCGTTAACGAATTTTTTTTTATTGATAACACTAGAGCTTGTTAATAGCTACTAAACAAAAAAAAATGGTCGACAAACAGGGGAGAAATCGTTAAACTCATTATTCACTTAATGACCTGTACATTTTATAATTAGAACGTTCTGCTGCGACGTAGAAGATGCGAATACGAACTCAGATGCCCTAGAGTACTAACACAACAACTTTATAGGAGTCATATCATTGTCAATTCGATGTGAAGGCAATACGTAACAAAATGCGTATTAACTAATCGTAACGAATTGATGTCGTTAACATAACTACAACCCTTCTTGTAGTGTTGACAATTTTCTCGCATTGCGCTTTGCTCGGGTTGGGTAAAGTATCCCTCTATCAACCTCCAATATATTGACACTATTAGGTAGCGTAAGGGTTGTCTGGTGGCAAACGGACAAACGGGCAGAGCGCGTGAACAAACCACGCATACATTCCCGCGCTTTTATTTTTTCCTATGGGGGGTAGTTCTAGTGTCAACAATTTCATTCATTTCCTAGTGGATGTTTGTGTATGTTTATGACAAGGACCTCCTCTCCGCCCACCCTCAAACTGGATTCGCAAATACCAAACTCTATCTATTTTAATTCAGCGCATTTTGTCCAAATCAAGTTCGTCACGCGTACTCGGCAAAAAGCTTGTCCAACGAGACGCATTCAAGCGAATACGGACTGATGCTATTTCTACTTCGTTTTAATTTGTAGAGCACTTACTGAGTAGTACGTAATTTGAATTTGAAACAAACTGGAATCTGAGTCGACATCGTGTCGAATAAGCATAATTTAACAACAGGTTAAACGTCAAAAAAAAAGGATATTGCGCCATATTCCATAGCGCCATGTTCTGAAAGAGCTTTCTAGCTTTAACTAAATCAAAGTTCATAATTCTCATAACAAAATATACTGTGACATTTTCGTTTGTGTTAGTGAATTGAAGAGCTGTCGTTATTCGCGTTCGGATAGCATTGTTTTTAATTCTTACTGAAGTTAGTCAAGTTCATGATCGATAACAGCCCAGTGATTTACACCAGAGACAGGGACGCGGCGGTATTTAACCCCGTACGGTCGCTCAGGTGACTTGTAAAGGTCCGACTGAGCCTTGTCGACGTGAGGTCTGGCCTAAATTTAATTGTGGTTTAATCAAAGGCGGGGCGTGAAATACATTCTAAAGTTGGAGCCAGTACACGATTATATCTATCCATATTCAACGAAAAATGGCGAAATAGCGAATGTTACAAATATATGTATATCCTTACTTCAATCTATAACTTGTGTGTAAAATAATAATTCATTATGGGGTTGATAATTGGAAAGCGTTACACTGGCCGGTTGTCTTTTGTTTATGCTAAATTAAGTAATTTACTAATAGTAATTGTAACTGGGTACCATTTTGGAACTTATACAGTGTGTTTCTTACTGCAATGCGTAGTTAGGTGGATTTCGAAAAAAGAAGCTAAAGTAAGTTTTGTACATAGGCTGTTACTAATTATTTTTTTATTAATATTCACAATGAATAATTTCCGATGTCACTGTAACTCAAATGACATTTTACGTTTTTGCAGGCGAACATCCTTATTTAGTGCTTTCGAATATTATTCGTGCTTTTCATAAATTTCAGTAACCCGACACATTTTTCTATTTTTTTCACGCACTATCAATAAATAGTTTCATCGACTTCCTCATATCTTATAAATAAATATAGTTTAAAAAAACTAAAAAACACGCTTTTATAGTGGAATAAACTAAAAAGTAGAAAATAATTTGAATATAGTAATCAATTAATGAACCAACAATAAATATTATTATTGCGAAAAAGTGTGGGCGCTTTTCAAGAACGGACAAACATGTAGCACCCACGCTTTTTCACAATAATAATATTTATTGTTGGTTCATAATTAATTACTATATTCAAATTATTATTTATTCTACGTGTTTTTAAAACTATATTTATTTTCCACTTTTAGCGTTCGATAATAAAATTTGAGGTGTCAAATTTCAAAATGAGACTGAAGCAGGTAGTATAGAGAATCTTCAACAGAGGGCGGACAGTAGTCAGATTTGTTGTGAACTAAAGAGAAAATTTGCAGTGATAAATTCTAAAAACAATTCAGACTTTAACGTTTTTATTTGAAATTGAATTTAATATTCATTCAAATTGAATTTAATATTAATTCAATTAGAATGTTTTTTTGATTGAATGATTTTATTCTAAATTTATTTCTTAATTATCATGTATGTCCAGCATCTTATTTATTTGATTGTCTTTTGATTGTCGGAAATACTTAAGTATTTATTATTTTACCACATTTAGGGAGGATTTATAGAAGGATAAGTTTGGAGTCAGCAGCCGCCAAAGGAGAGTTACAAACATACATACATACAAACATACAGGTGAAGTTAATATAAAGCGTGTTAACAATACGTTCTATACCGTTTTTTTTTTAAAGATCTGTACATTCAAAATTTATAATATTTTATTTTTCTTCCATTTTATAAATGCGTCACCCAATTCTATTTAATATGTATTAAGAATTATGAAGTATTAAGTTACCGTTTGTCCACTTTGACTTAAAATCTTATTACCTATCGCCATTGTGGTAAGCTATGAAGGCATTTTTCCTAAAACTAATACAATATCCAAAACTATGATACTGTTCACGCGTTTAATTTTCAAATGCTTTTACAATCATCTTTGTACGTTGTACGCAATCGTCGGAAATTCGAGTAGATTTTTAATACGCCACAGACCTTTGACGCATCCTTCATGTTGATTCAGTCATTGCCGTAATGAAAATTTTCTGCGGTAAGTGCCATTGGACCGCTCAAGCGACAATGGTGAAATGCACGACACGAGAAAACTAAAGCACGTGTATGCACTTTGAAATCAATCGGAATTAATTAATTGGCACGATTTGATATAATATGTCTACGCGACATACCGTCAAAATCGAAAAGCCAGAAACAACTAAAACCTCACGAACCGTACGATCTACTGAAAGCGAAACGGGCGAAACTCGAAGCGCGTCGATAAACGTCACAGAAATAAAAGCACTCGCTTACTCATGTAGTGTACTAGATAAAGGCTAAGGTGATATCGAGTTTGTGGAATGTGACTACACGCAATGTAATCAATATTTGACTTGCTAGTATGAAATTTAATTATGTTACCGACAAGTTCATAATGCAAACCTGAAATTTTGAGAATACGTATTATTAGATGCGGGATACTTTTTAAACGGATCGCACTTGGTCAGTTATTTTTACATCATAACACTACGGTCTTACCACGGTCTTACCCACGTACTGTGCGTTTTTAGAAGTGAAAACTTCTTTAGGCGCGTTGGGCATTTTTGAGATGGAAAAAACCATTGAACTCGCAACACTGTTACCGTTACGGTCACCTCTGTATATAAGTATGTACATATAATCGAAGTAAAAACTTCACTTATATATACAAAGAACACCAATTAATTATATTTCATATTTCATGTATTTGTAATTTTACGTTTGAAGCAATAGATTGTAATTTTTGTATGTAAAATGATATGCATTATTTTTCTTGTACAATAACGCATTAAATGAAAATTGTATCGTAATATAATTATTGTAGTAGTAGTTTGTAATAAGGAATAAAAAACACTTCATTCAACGTATTTATTACACAATAATATTTCTTGACGATTCAAAAAATACAGACGTAATTGTTCAAGTTTTTTCACCTTTGTCTATTTTTTTTTAATATTTCTTTTATGTATTGTAACATCGTACAATACAGAAGATGTCGACTAAATACGCTTTAATCTAGGCCAACATGTTTCATAATTTTCATATTATAACATATTATATTAATATAGCTATTTCGTTACTAAATCCAATTTAATAACATTATCAAAATGAAAACTGACAGGTGCCTGGGAAAAAATCCATCTCTTGTCGCATCGCACCGTCACTGTGAAATCACGAAGCGCTTGTCCGCACTGTTAATCCAATTAAGGTTCACAAAGCACGTATACAGCCTAACCTGCCGCCGCCTGTGCGCCGGCGCACTGCTCGGTTTCGACATCCCGCACTTTCACCGAGCGGACGACAACGGCGTCGCGGCAGGCGAAACCGCCGGTCGATCTGTTCGACGACCGGTCGTCTAACATGTCGTCGATAAAACGTCGACCGCGCAGTTAGCCGGTCTAAAATCTATTACGGATCGTAATATGAGCAGTACCCCGGCAACGGAGCTTTGAGCGCTGTCTTTCAAGTTTGCCAAGGGAACATGATAGGTACTCATTTGAAAAGCTACTATTTACATTTATAATAATAAGTATTTAGATTTACACAATATAGGAACATTACATAATATGCAATATTTATCAGTTATCTGCTCTCATCTTATTTGTCTCAAGTTATATCATCTGCCTAATATTAAGTCATACTAAGCCATCTGTTGTTGAGAACGTCACGTTAAGTTTATTGGTACACGTATATACCAACTACATCAATAGCATAGCAACAATGAAATCACTTCACAATTCTAAGCGAGATGGCGCTATATCGGAGATAAAAAATACTTACTTGTGTTTTTCTAGGGAATACCAATATATAGATAAACTTTAAAATAAAAACTTTATCAAAATGTAAATTTATATCGACATCGTTTTAGCCGTTTTAAAATATATATATATATATATATATATATACACAATTTTTGCATATCATATATATATATAAATGATATGCAAAAATTGTAATCTTCATCTGTTATATATTTAACGCAATCTCTGTCGTTCAATTCAAATCAATATCTGTCGCAATATTTAACGGATCACAATCCTCGGCACTACGCGATTCTCATTTATAAATGATTCAAGGCACCTACAATCTGACGTCTGATTCTCGCCGCTCGTAATCAATGCATTCCCATCTTCAATAAAAAATATGCATAATTTCCTAAAATAAATTTAAAAACGTCGTCCACCCGCCTGTCCACAACGCCCTGTGCGTATGTTATACGTAATTTAAAAGTACAAATCAAAATTTAGATGATTCTGGTTCTATAATTTGAAGATTACGATTCTGAACACTATGAATTCCTTGAGACTTTCACTTTAAGTGTGTTGTGTGCGATTTCTATCCAAACGTATAAGCGAGTTTTATGGCCTAAAGTTATAACTTACTTGTGCCGGCGTCCAA
The DNA here is from genome assembly GCA_005406025.1 of Eumeta japonica. Lineage (NCBI taxonomy): Eukaryota > Metazoa > Arthropoda > Insecta > Lepidoptera > Psychidae > Eumeta > Eumeta japonica. The sequence continues at coordinate 396,191 of BGZK01000283.1, forward strand.
TTAATAGGTTAGATGTAAATAACGAAAGAACTTCAAATTACAGAGAGCAGCTGTTGTATAACAGCCATCTTGCTCGCTTTTTTTCACGTGATGAAATACCAGATGTTCTTCAACGTGTAATTACAGTGATTAATTTAAGGGATAGATTTGTCCTTCATCGCTTACACAGGCCCAACGTCGTCGCTGCGATTTGAAAACCTTTTGCAAAAATGTAGTCTACTAAAAATCATTTATATGTTAAAAAAAATGAATATCAAACAAAGTTTTGAGTGACAGTGCTGAATTTGTTAAATAAATTTCGTTTACACAGGTACATTCTTAAAAAACTCGTCGTGAGAAATCACATGTAATTTGTTCACCGTTCTAATCTCGCGACAACTTTTTTAGGATCCATCTAACTAAAGTTAATAAGTTTCGTATATTTTACACTTTCACTATCAATTACTTGTTTTACTTATTTTAATACCAACGCTTTTTGACAATTTTTGGTAATAGTAAACATTTTATAAAAAGTTTTATATTATTTATTATAATTTTCAATGATCGGTGTAAAACTCTAAACTTTTCTCTTTGATTATGTTTCAAGTCCTTGTTATTAAGCGTTCGAACTAATTCCTTCTCGAGAAGACAGTCCTGGTTGCATCATCAAATTAATGTATATGTTTATAAATACATAAATAAATGTGTTGTATGTAAAACCAAATATATTTTTTGTTGCAAAACTTTACGTGTATTTGACGTTTTAAATCAACATTTTTGAGAGTTAAAGACCGCTTTTGGTACCGCTTGCGTGCCAAGAGAATCTTGAACAGTTCTGAATGCAGCATCAGGTTATGATTAAAATTACGTTTCGTTGTCAAAACTGAAGATCTATCATAGCAGAAACAAATACTTCAACGGTTTATACTATCTATTTAAAAGATTTTTCTCGATCGTTGAACTGTATCAACAGATGGCCGTTTTGAACATGCAAACTATCTCCCTGGTAAATTTTATCAAAATTGGATCACACATTTATTACTCCTTTGAAATCCACTCTAAGAAAATTGTTATCGGCCTAGTGTCTAGGCAATAAATAGATCACAAAAAATTATTAAAATAGGTTTCTTAGTTTAAATTATTCATACAAACAAAAAAAAACTGCCAGATGAAACTTCCAAACATTTTCATTTTGAGTTAGCATCGTCTACATAACTAATGACAATTATTGTTTTGAAAAAAAATCTTATTTACAGGATTGACCCCGTTAAGATTTCACTATATATTATTGATTAAGATCATTGAGCCTTAAGGCCTCCACGTTAGCTGGATGAGGACCGACGTCGCCAACGGGTGGCGCGGAGTAAAATGACTTAATTTAAGTGAATAACTTATTAGTCGTTTCGCTCGTGCCCAGGATTTGAACCCGTTACCCTGTCACTGGAAGACAACAGGAGCAGCTAGATCACGTTCGACGAGCATTATCTATCCACTTGTACTTGATTACCGCTCTATATTATGGCATCGACATTCGTGCGTATTGACATACTCCAAGCATCAGTAAAAAATAGCGATGCAGTGGACCCGCGGTAATCCGACAATCATTTTGCAGGTCAGTGTCGAACTATCGAATTTGTCGGATTATAGAGTACTGCCTCAGACCCCCTACAGTCCAAAATGTTTTGAAAGAGTACCTTGTACTCCGACAAATTACAGATCCAATGATAAGATTCTTATGTATGCTAATGCATGATTGAGCAAGTTGTAACTTGTTCAATCATGCATTAGCAAATATGGAGGTAATAGACGATGTCGGATTATAGGGGGTGCCGGATTAGACAGGGGCCGGATTACTGCGGGTCCACTGTATTTATAGTTTTTTCCTTAGATAGTTAGAATTGTATTTGAAAGCATCTAGTGCAATTAATTAAATGCGGTAGGCTATGTTTAATAAACTAAACACAAAGAATACAAATATCAAAACGATGTGGAAGTTAATTCAGGGTACGACCGATTGTAATCGCTGAGAATTTTCATTTATCTAATTAAATATGTTTACGAACAAAAGAATATTGTAATCTATAGATATCATAAAGCTCAACTTCTCTCTGTCTGTCCGTCCCTTTATGTCCTTTTCACACGAGAACCGCTAATCCGATTTACATGTTTTTTTAATGCATAGCTATGTTATCTGGCCGAGTAGCAGGATACATTTTGTTATTTAAAGTAACGTACGGAATAAGCGGTGACGATAATGGCGATTAAGTCGAAAAAGACACTGGTTTTTGGAAGTGCTTAAAGAAACGGCTTAAGTTGAGAAAACCATAATTGATATATTAAATTCAAGCACTACGTGATTGTTTGACCTTAAGAAGACCTAAAAAAAAGTCCGGGATAGTATATGTCAGTCTCTTAAAGATCACTCACGGTAAACAATTTGTCTTTAAAATGACACCCAGCGGTTGAAGGACGGGCGACCGACTAGTCCACATTAAAAAAAATCGAGGAATGTCGTATGCAAATAGAATTTGATATGAATAAATTATATGCTTTCAAGTGAAAAAAACCAAAAAGGACAACTAGTACCTAAAACATCTAAAAGTATAACTTAATCCACGCGAGAGAGGAGCCGCGGGCATATCTAATGTTGACATAAAATCTATATGGTTATTACATTTGACATAGGAAATTTGAAGGCAACTTAAATATGTATTTGAATTGTATGTATATGTCTAGAAAGCATAGCGATATAGTTGAAAATGTTATACAGACAGACGGAGGCAAATATCAAACAACGTAAGTGCGAATCTATTATGATTGCAATTTTATATTTCAGTGTTATATTTGTAATACAGAAATTGATCAAGATTCAGAGCGCATGTAATTATCCCAGGACTGGAAGTATACAATATAAACGTGTAGACGCTTTAGTTCGGCCAGTCAGGAACACGTGTTCGTCGAAAAATCAGACACTTCTATGTTCACAAACACTCGATTTTTAGTTCGTTCGGGCGGTCCATGAGTGACATTCGACCTCAACACCGATTCGCCGGTTTCGCAACCCGAACCAGCTGGAGAGAGTGCTCCAACAATACAATATTTATATCGAGGTTTCGCAAAGGCCCATTCCGGTGCCGCTCTGGGTACGGACGGACAATGCTCTCGCAAATTGGATTGTCGCAGGCCCCGGCAGCCGAACACGGCCGAAGCCGCCCGAAGCACGCTAGTAATTGGCTCTTGGCCGGCGGCGGTGCAATCTCTGAATGCATTTAGCCATGCAGTCTAGACATTATAACAATGCTTGCAAAGGAAAATGAAAATATTAATACTATAAACGGACATCAGTATGAATTTCTTCAGATATTTTTTTTATATGATACTTATAGTAGTATAAATAGCTTTATATACGAACGGTCAGAACTAAAGAAAGATTTGATAAAAAAAAATACAATTTAAAAGCAAATTGCGCTAAGAACATTTCAATTAAATAAACCAGACTATACAAATATTGATTTCATATATTCGTACTAGATATGGTGTCTTTAAAGTAGTAGGTATTAGATAATGTAAATGAATATTATGATAATTAATGTAATTATTGTCTTTTGAGTTACAAATAAGAAACAATCACTTTAACATACGGCTTTTTATATTACCCTCGTATTATCAAAATATACCCTGTTCGATTAACTAATTTATCTGGCAAGGCGTGTGACAATTCCCAGGATTTAGAAACTATAAATTGTTTCTTTTTTCGGTTATAGGTGGCCGTGAAGTAATTATTATCATAATTATCTGCGCTTTCCCTTCAGCCAGTGGCGAAATCGAGAGGGTGAAATGCCGGTACACCGATCGGGAGGTTGGTTATGAGATAGAGGGCAAGTATTTTCGCAGCTCGAACAAGGAATGATAGCATTATATTGCCGAGTAGTATAACCTATAGTCACAGACGGGAGATAAGAAACGTGAATAAATGAAACGTAGCACAATCATATATATATATATATATATTGTAAATATATTGAGCTGCATTACTGTGTTACTGCTCATTTTATGTGGTCGTATTGCGGTCTATTTCAGGAATTTGAAACATGAGATAGAAAGAAATACAAATGAGATAAGTCTTATTACGCGCGAAATGGCGGACGGCCGCTACTGTCAAGGCTCGTTGACAAAAAGCGTGAATATTGCTCGAATCCAATCGAACATGATCCAATCGGAATCGACATAGTAATCGGAATCGGAATTGAAACGAAATACGCCCCTGAACTGACAGCGACACAGAAATTGAGACACTTTTGGGATCGCTCGGTTTAGGGCCTGGATTTACTCACTGTAAGTCCGTTAAAAATCTCAACATTTGTATCGCATTCCCATACAGACGTGCTACGCTGCCGACTACCCTCATAATGTTTAACTATCACTAATACTATTTGTCATTTCTACATGACGGACACAATTTTTAAATAAAAACCTCATTAAATATTACTTTCGTTAATAAATAAATAAACAAATTCAAATCATAAAGATAAACAGAATCGCCTACACAATGTCGTTAGTTATATAAAATACGATGAAAAAGAATGAAGCGCACAGCGTACGCAGTTCTATTGAAACATTTTCAGTACATTTAAAGATCAACTTTGGCTCGGAACGCCGGACCATCAACGGCCTGGCGTGTCGCCAACGACTCCGCTCGCGGGTTTATTTGTAAACTCGACATTCAAGGAAGTGTGGAATCTTGAAATAGTGGCTTCCGTATGCACTGTGACGTCGTGCGCCCAAACGAACGGGACGCGTGCGGCGGAGCGCCCGACGAAAGCGATCCCCGGCGGAGCGCCCGACACGGGTCGACGCAGCCGGACCGTACCGACACGCGCTACACTTGAGATCGTATTTGAGAGGTTTCGTGTCATCACTCACCATTTAATAATTCGATAGGCACAAAATATACGAGAACATGGTGTGATTCTATTTTGTTTTCTGTTTAGTTTTTTCTCTCTCTATGGAACGATGAATTTTTAGTCGACGCCTTCGAACTCTATCTGTATTTCCATTTATTTCTTGATAATGAACTATAATCTTTTTATCTTTAATCATTTTTTCATTCCGTTAGGCACAGTTTTTATCCATAAAATTTATCACGTCGAGTGCAATTTGAAGTATAATTATTGTACATTTAATATTATAATTAACTTGAAAACCTTTAAAATGAATAAATTTTGAACCAAAAATTTAAAACTAAAAAAAATTAATATAAAGTATACTCTGCAAGATTAAACAGGTAATTAATTTTTTAAGGGACTAAATCTCTTTTAGAAAATAGAAATCGCTATCTCATATATTCTCTCAACCAACAACTGTGTATTTTTAACCGTAAACCGGTTAAGTGCGATTCTAACTCCATGCATTACGAGTCCCTACCAACATACAATGTATTTGAGTTACGTATTTACCATCAAAAATTATTTCTTTTTTCCGTTGGAGACCTTTAGCGCTAACTGGACTCGCACTTGGTCGGCTTTTATTATGTATTTGTTATTCTGTTTTAAAGTTAACTCTACAATCATACTTGTATGGTAACAGTTCTAACGATAGGACTGAGACAAAAAAAAAACACATTAAAAACACGTTTCTCTCATAATAGCCCCCCTTAATTTTTACTATTACTTGTACTTATTCATACATTTACTTATTGTATTTTTCCACTCTGTTAAGATATCCGCCATGTGTAAACATTTTAACCGTCTACCTATTACGGTTCGAGCGATACAGCCCTTGAAAAGTAGGACAAACGAAAGGCAGATGGAGACGGAGTAGTCTTATTAATAAGGTCCAGTTGGCACACTATCTCTACGGAACCCTAAAATAGAGATGGTGACCGATCTACTAAAGAGCTCTATATTAGAATTTATAGGAACACAAAACATATTTTGGTTTTTCTTCTACCACAGATGTGGTGTTACTGCTCGCAATCTATTTTAATACACACTAATTTTATTAGAGGACCCTTCAACATAATTTGATTAACATTAACGCTTAGATTGACGTTTCTGTGACTTACATACGCTATGAGAATAGGATATAACAGAAAAAAAAATTGGATCCAAATATTTACATCTCAACATTAGAAAAACGTGTATACTTTTTGGTTAATTAAAATTACCCGAGGAATTTTTAAGCTCATATCTACCAATTTCGATTTGCCAGTGGGACAGCCACAGAACACAGACCTTCATACGGTAATAAGAAAGAGAGCTATTCTTTCTTCACTGTCTGTCATCAACCGTTTCACGCATGTTCGTCGGTCTTGTATGCCAATGCATATAATACGTTCGTTATAATATGCCTCAATTAGATTTGCAGAAAAAAAATTTATGGCGCCCTTTATATCACGTGCAGACTTCTTTAGTAAATATAATTTAATTCTTCCTAATTATATGTATCGTTCAATTTTAACCTGATATATTTAAAAAAATACTTGTTTTAATGTCAACTCTCTATCCGCCTGTTTGAATAAGAATTATACTTGTAAGTCTTTGATATAATAATCATTCTAAAACCTAATCAAAATTTATTTACGATATTTGAATCGTTATATAAGATATAAAACTGGGAATTGTTAGTGTAAAACTTAGTAGGGGACAAACACTTTTCGAGCTTATTTATTTATTATCTGCAACCATAACAAATTTAATAGTAATTCCTCAAATAATACCAAAAAAAAAACAGCATGGAATAGAACATCACTAGAGTTGGTATAACATTCTCCTTACGGGTTACTATTTATCACGGCGACTTATGAGGTTTTTGTTACTCCTCTGTAGAGGCAAACCCTCCTATAATATAATTTAAGACAATTTTAACTTTAGCCGCACGCAGGTTAAGGGATATTGACGACCAGAGCCGGCAACTTAACTCACCGTCGTAGGAACGGATAAAATGATCTCATTTTTTTTAAAAACAAAAAACTCACCGAAACAGCAAAAACACACCAAAAACTGCACAATTCGAAGCAGCGAATGATTCCTGACCGACTACCCGACGGAATTATTTGTTTTAATATTATCGTCATATTGTACACATTAAGGTAGGCAACGGTAAACACAGCATACAGCCTACTATAGCACAACGGAGCGTGTGCGCTCGCGCAGGTATAAAGTATACGCGAACAGCCGCGCGGGTGTCGGCACACTTCTCACGAGCGGTTTATTTCGTAAACACTCATCCGACGGTATTGACCGACAAACGCAGTTACGAGGACACGTTTTAAAACGAATCCGTAAAGATATACCACACAAAAACAAAATACAAGCATTTAATAATTACAATAGGCAACACTAATAGGTCTGCTTTTTTTTACGATCATTGACTTATTAAATTAAGTTTTAATTTTAAAAAAGATGCTACGGTTAAAAAAGGCAAAGGTAAACAGACAGTAATCTACAAGAAAGTAAGTAATACAAAATGTTATAGGTTAAATTTTCGTTACATATATTTTATTCGCCAATTAGACACGTTTTATAGTCGGCAGCAAAATAATTTATTTTTTGTATAATAGAAAAAAAGTAAACTGCTCTTGAGAGAAACAATTTTGACTTTCACTTTTCGACAAAACAACTCCATAGAAAACTTTGAAGTTACTTTTTTGAACAACACGCTAACTGCGATAGAATTAAAAAGTAGAAAGCCAAATTTTAAGTTTAATATTTTTTATTCATAGGAAAAGAGATAGGCTTATCGAATATTAGACAAAAGTTTCATTTTTGATACAAAATTACAGTAAACTGAAATTTGGATTAAAATTTAGTTCGCGGCAATTTAGTAGGAATTTCGTAAGAAAACCATTTCAAACGACAAACGCTTAATAAAGGTGGTACAAAGAAACACAAAATTTATATACTAATAGAATCTAAATTATAATACTGTCTTATGAATCACCATTCGAATCAAGTTCCGAAAGCGCTAAATAAACATTTATACAGAATTATATCCAAAGTACTCGGAAACTATGGTAAGATGATATTTCGAAAATTCAACCTGACCCTACAATTAATTCTCTTTGTTTATTTCGTGTCGGTATCCGTGTGCCACAAAAAAAAAAAAAAATACAATGTCAAGTCACCGCTCGTCAGCGAAGAAACAAGGCCGGCGAGTAATTGGGCCGCACGGTCCCTATTAGCGATATGCGTTCTCGAGTTACGACAAAAAAATAAATATGTTTATGGATCGAAATGTATCTTGATCAAAACACGAAAATTTGATGAAAATAAAATAAAGAACCTGGTCAAGAGCATGTCGGACGGTGCTCATTATAGGGTTTCGAAGCCATTAGTACAAAGAAATGCACTACAGATGAAAAAACTACGTTGTTACATTTTTTCCATGTTTCCCGCACAGAATAAGTATAAGCACTTTAGTCACCTATAACTAGAGAAACAAGTAGGTCTGTCGACTATTACTCTTAAGCTAGTGAAAAGTAAAAAGCACTAGTAAAAAAAACGTATTTTCGTGGCACATACGTCCTTTTGTTAAGAAGCGCAGCTTTTCGGCAATAAGTCAAAAAAAGTACATGCGATCATGTTCAAAATAATTTTCGTTAAAAGTATTTATTAAACGTTATCTTCGTTATGTATTTCATAATTTTTGCACATACGGTTTAGAAAATAAAGGCGGTGACACAATTTCTGCTATGTACTTTCAGAGCGATTTTTTTTTCCGAAATTACTCACGTAATTAGAAAAAAATTTTAGGAAGTTTAATGTTTTTGGAAGAACTGTTGAAATATGTGCTACTTGATGCTTGCTGAAAAAAATTTTTTTTAGCTTCTGTTACATGGATGGAGTGCCCCCCCTAGAAACATTTATTTTTTGCTATTTAACCACCAAACTAAGAAGCGGCTTATTCAAGACACCTACACGATAAATTTCATGAATATATGTATAAACATAAAATGCCTATGACATCCATACGGACGGACGGTCATGACGAAACTACAAGGGTTCCGTTTTTGGCATTTTAACTCGAAACCCTAAAAATGGCAAATCAAATAAATAGGAAGAAAATAGACTATAGGTAGAAATAAAACTGATCAAGAACCTTTTTGATAATTACACGAAGATGCGAACGTGACGCAGAGAACGGTATCTCAGTCGAGAATAACAACGTCGATTCGACACGATATTTCGATCGACTGCAAAGGTAAGAGTCGACATTTCCTTAGCGAACCCGGACATCGGATTGATAAATAAGAAGTTCGTGGCTGTAATTAAAGGAATTTGTACATAAATTTCGGAGATGTGACTGCTCGTACACGATGTTATTTCGGTGTCGGCAACAAATCATTTTAGAAACGCAAACGAAATAGTAATCCACTTTCGCTAATTGGACGTCGGTAGGCGTCGTAAATTAACTGCTAACGGAAAGATGAAAAATTGTCTCAATCATTTTACGACTCTAAAAGTTTGCTAGTGCTGTTCGTAAAAATCTCACAGCGCTGTTCAAAACATGTCTATGAATCGACGTGACATAAATTATTCGAATTCTTCTAGAGGATCTTTGTTTTTCTTTTTTGCGTTGAAAAAATTCTCGATAATAAAAACATTACGGATATCGCAAAAGTTGAACGATAAGGAGAAATTGAAGACTAGGACACGTTTTAATATCGGTAACGTTATAACATTCGATAATTTTTGTACTGCAATTGACCTTGTCTCGACACTGTCCGCATTTTTAAATCTGGCTTAATACTGTAAATAAATAAATAAAAGAAAATAATTTGTAATAACAAGTTCCTTGTTTATAATAGCACGTTCACGGTGTGCAATGCGTACGTGTACAGTACAACGCATGGAACTTTGCCGCTCTGAATTGTCTGCGAATGATGTGATGCAAAGGTTTAACGATCCCCGACCCTTCCTTCTTCTCCCCCGCGTGCCAATTTCACGCCATTGCGACGCTTTCGTGACTAACTTCACAGTGGCAGTTTCGTTTGCAGTACAGAATGCATCTACAGCAGGCGCGCGCTCTCGCCGCATTGCGCCGGTCACGTCCCTCGCGCACGCCGGCCCCGCTCTGACCCGGCGACTGCGGACTCGATTTTGTGCTCATAAATGTGCATGTATTTTTTATATTTTATACTATACTATAAACAAGGATTGTAAAACGAAATAATCCTAAAATTTACAAGTCATGTTATAATACTAAACCGAGTTCAGCTCTAGATACATTCTGGTTCGAATATTATTATTTATGAACGTCCATGGTACGCCAATTTAATAGCAGATTCGATAAAGTATTTTTTATATTTTACGAATTACACTCATTCAGTTAAAAATTAATATATAATGTTAATTAAATAAATAATATGTGTATATTAGGTGCAAAATTAAACAGTTGTGACTTCGAACAATTTACTTCTGATATACAGAGTTATATAATAGAATAGATTGATGTGAGTCAATCGCCCGCGTCATTTGTCTTCCTTGCCCCAGTTCTGATGACATTTAGAGATCACCCGACGGATTACGATTTTGTTAGTTTTAGTTATATGTTGCAATTATATTCAATTAATATATTTTTGATGTTATGGATTTTTCTCTTTATATCCCAATTACTGACCCCTGAAAGCAATTTAAATAGGTAACATTATTCTTCAACTTCAGTGACTTATGAAGTGATCGCTATGGAAATGAGAAATGTTGCTTTATTGTATAGAATTGTTTTTGAAATTAAAATGTTCTAAAGTTTAATATAGTATTATATAATTATTACATAATAAATGATGTGACAAACGAACAAAACCCTTAAGTGAGCAAAAGTGGTCGATTTCACAAATTTCGTAGAAATAGACAACATTAAATTATTCCCCAAGTGTTTGCATTAATTGATACATCAATAGCCGCTATTTTAAAATGTTTCTTTAGCAAAATCCTATAAAACTTAGACCACGATGTTCAAAAACCGGCTAGGCAGGCAGGTGCTTGCGCAGATGAACTCGGACGCGAGCACGAGTGACAGCCTACATCTAGCGCGCACGTCGCTTTTCACCGCACGTCCACTGTGGACTCGTATACGGCATATTATGGACTCTTAAAAATTCTACACTATTTTCCAATACCACTAAATGAAGAATGATCCTGTGTCTTGTCTTTTTATAATTAAAAATGACTAGTTTGGATTTTATTCGGATGTCTTTATTATCATCAGTACCTAATGAAATTAGCAACTTTGTTGAAATGATCATCGAAAAAGGCAATACCGTAAATTCTATATTGTTGAATCCTTTAGTCTTATAATAGTAGAGGTAATAAAAAACCTTGGGAACCCCGCTTTCGAACACGTAACTTCATCTTCGAGCCTATTTTGAGGTCCCCATATAAAGTGATTGATTTCATTCACGATAGATATAAAATATTCCTTTTTCTTTATAGACACGTCGTGAACCATCGGTTGTGACAAAGCAACGATCGTTCAACATTAGGTTACACTTCCACACATTATAGACGAAAACCTGGACGGCTGGCAGATTTCGGATTTACTGTTTGAATGTGATAAATTCCCGTGTGAAAGATTGCTTGTACTGACTTTTAGTCATAAATATTTAGGTAAATCTTTGTACGTGTAATCGTTGGTGAATCGGTTAGCTGTCGGGTAAACGCTGAACGACTTGACCGTTTGAAATCATGTTCACGCAACATATTTGTTTTGTCAAGTCATTATGCTAGGATCTAATAGGCGGTGTTGTAGGCGAGTAATTAATCAACTCTATATTAATAGACCAAAATTATGTAATTCATAATATTGGTGGTTTAGTGCTAAAAAAATGAAATCATTTGAAATCTAGACCGGATAGGTGATACTGAGATGGAAATATCAATAAATTATATATCTAAATTCAGAACGATATAAGGTATTACGAAATATACAGCAAAAAAATATTTTCGACGCGAAACCACTCTATACAACGCAGACGTCTACTAAAAAAGTTCACCCGACGACTGCAATTATCGTACTTATAAACTGTCACGTCAATATTACAATCATAAGCGTAATTGTATCACCATACGCATCGATCACAATTTTTTTATGAATATCCTGAAGTTATTCCGTCTACAATTAGGCGACTAAGTGAGGAAAGAATAGGACTCGGCTGGCTAAGGTTGACGGTCTTTTCTTCTTTGCCGAGAATAAAGAAGCAAAGCGATGTAATCCTTGAATTGGATTAGGTACTTGCTTCTTTATCAATTACAGACTGAATGTAACAAATGTTTCACATCACAAGAACAAGAGTGTGTCTCAACAAAGAGATGTTCACAAAATCCCACCGAATTACAAACAAAATCCTGAATTTACATGACCGATCTCCAGCACTAAAATCCATCTTGAACTCGTCACGGGTAACTCAATGTTCTTAGTTAAGAGAGTTCGAGCCACGAAATTAAATAAGAGACACGAAGGCTTCATTATAATAAACATCGAGAACCTCATCGCGTTCAACCCTACGGATTCTATTCTCCATGAAACCGAATTCGAATCGCAATACACAGCTTCAAATTCAAATTTATTCTACATATATTCAAATTAAAAAAATATCCTTGCTTAATAGGCATAACATTTGAAATACGTCACAATATTTTAAAAATATATATTTTGCACCTTTTTCTTAATTGAACGAGCAAGCGACATAATATATAGATAGAATTGCATACTCTTTATCTGATAGTTTTATGTACGGCGCATTGAAAATTTTTGGAATGGATGAGAAAAAAAATACTATGAATGGTCAAATATTAATTGACTGTTCATCATCATCGCTCAACCTTTAGCCAGTCGCAATAACTGAAAGGGGCAAGTCCCGATACACCAAAGGGAGCGTAATTATAGGCGGGAGTGCAAATTCTAATATGGTGTAGCAATGACGGGAGTGTAGAACCAGCCGGTATTCGTGCAATCTTTAGCCAAAAACTGGATTCAGGATAGGTAATAGATACTATAATGTGTCAATATAGTGGGAAAGGGTAAGTTTCTCCCATTTGCCTTCCGTTCTCCATTTTCTTTGCTTGGTACATAGCATTCAGTGTTAGCTTCTGGAAGTTAGTGTAGTTCATCCGCAATTTTTTAGTTTCTACATTGTTCTTTTCTAATGTAGCCTTTTTACTTTTGGTTCCTGTTGTAATAACTCATAAGTGCTCTAAGATATCCTTTTTTCATAAATTTGTTTCCTCCTCCGTTAATCTTTCATACTTCAATTTCTTTGCTTAGTATAAATTTTTGGTGTTACCGAGAGTTAGTACAGTTCATCCATAGCCTTCCTAATCCCTAATTTGCTTTGTTCTTCTTGGTTCCTGTTGAGTAATGTATATATACACATATACACATACTGATGTATATAAGAAATCTGAAATAAAGTTTCTTCCGTTAATCTTATATTCTTCATTTTCATCACTTGGTACAAAGCTTTCAGTGTCCGTTCAAAACTTTTCGGTTACTATTGTGAAAACTAAGTTTTGCCGAAGCAAATCTTCCCATGTATAAATAGAACGTCCAACTTTTCTCTTTATTGTAATATATCTTTGAGCAGACTTAAGTATATAGAGTTAGTATCTTCTTAAAAGATAAAAGTAGTAGCATATTCTTCTAACCTTGATGATTCTGGTGATTGTTTTTCTTTCAATGATTTTTTGTATTTTCAGTCTAGGTTGATTTTTTGTGGCTTATAACATGTCTTTCAGGATCTCTTTTTCATACTATCTCAGTCTTGTTCTATCTGTGTCATGGAGGGAGAGATTTGTAAATCAATTTGACGATTTACCAGAGAATTTTGGTCTTCTTGATGAAGGGAATGAGACCTTTCGCATTACGGATTGCCTTTATCGTATCCCTCCGATTCAGCTCTGAGGTTACCTAACCTCAGAGCTGGTTAAATTAAATATATGGGTACATACCTATGTACCCATATATTTAATTGTGTCCACGGGAGTGATTAGAGCTCCATTATTTCCTGTGTCTGTTTCGCCATGCTCTTGTTGATTGGATCTCGAACTAACATCTTGGTCTTAGTTTCATTTAATTTTAAGCCCACTGATATTAGGAGTTCTCCTAAGTGCTTCATTATATTAGTAAGAACTGTGGTACTATTGCCTATAATAATAATGTCATCTGCGAATGATAATTTATTGTTTCTCAAATATTCTCCGTTAGCATAAATGCACTTTATCATAAGAATAAACCAATTTTGAAAACATTTATCCTACTCCTCCCTGGTGACCTCTGAAACATATTTTTCATACTCTTCGACAGCCATTTCTGGTGATGAAAATCGATGACCACATAATTAGTACTTAATTTTTGCGAACAAAAAAAGTCACAAAGTGCAAGGTTTGAACTGTATACAAGATGGCTCATAACATATACGTTTTATCCTTAAAAAAATCCTCACCTGTTTGACTGTATGAGAACTGACATTGTCGTGGTGCAAGATAATACGAACTTTACGATTATTTTTCGGAATTATTCAATAACTTCCGGCAAACAAATGGTCGTGTACCAATTACTATTCACAGTATGACAATTTTCCAAAGCAACAGCAGCTACATGTTCAGTTTTATTAAAAAAAAGAAGCAATCATCCGATTTGCATTTTACTCGAGCGCCACTATGGTTGGTTTGGGCTCATCTCGATAGACCCATACGGTCGATTGGTGCTTTATTTTGAGGTCGTAGCAATAAATCCATGTTTCGTCACTTGTTATTATGTCCCACTTCAAATTTGACGACCCTCCCTTGAACCTGGTAAGCATGGCATTGCAACAAGTGACGCAGAACGTTTTTTTGAGCCTCAATCAAATTGTGTGGTATCCTTCGCGAGCACTGTTTTTTCATACTTAAATGTTTGTATAGGATTGATTATATTTGACACATGCCTGTCTGTTTCGATCATACCGCACACAGTATCAATGTTTTTATTGTTCGCAGCGGTGGACTAGCGACCATCACGAATTCCTTAATAGAGACTGACATGATCATGCCTCATATCTGCAAACCAGTTATAAATAATCATCTTGCATAGTACGTTCATCGCTAAAAGCAATTCGAAGCTGAGCGAGGTTCTGCTGAGCTGTCAAATTGCACTTAAAATCGTAGAAAATTATCCTACGAAAATTTTCACTACTTAAATTCATAGTGATGAAGACACGCAATTTTTAAAATGACGCCACAATGTAGAAACAATTCATAGTTAGATGAAACAAATTGTATAACTACAGCCAAAGAGTTTCATTTTGAAATGCAGTAGCTAATTACTTTTTAAATATTGTTTATGTAAGTGGCCAGTTCTAAAAACATAGTGGGCCCCACATAATTATAAACATACACATATATATAAAACTATCACATTAAGAAATAAACCCATAAGGTCAACTTGGTTACAACCTTGAATATTTGTCCTTACAGGTCATATACAACACTTAAAACTTCATTAGTATATTATGAATTTACTACCCGTTGGAACAATTTTCATTTACTAGAAATAAACTTAAGGGCACTTCTTTTCGACTTTCTTTATGCAGAATAATAATAAAATGTACAGTACCACAAAAAAACAACCCGATGAAAAGTGGAGCTGGCTACGTCTATGGATATTCGTTATGTAAATAATTTGAACTTTAATATGCTTTTTACCAAATACATAATTATTTAGTAACGATCATTGAATGAGGGTAAGTTTTATATGTCTACATGGATCTCGTCAAATACACTCACACAGAATCTCAGAAATAAGTTCGTAATTTATATAAACGATAGACATGTAAACAGTTTATTTTCAGTTCTAGTATACAGTGTCTATATTGACAACTATTTTTCTTAAATATATCTATTTATTTTGACATAGGTATAGGTGTACTGATTTTCAAACAGAAATTTCTCAATTAGGCAGAATTAAGAATCCAATTTTTTTTACATTTGGTTGCTAAAGAAATACTCAAGATCCTATTTTTCAAATTGCCCGAAGGATTCGCCTCTGCAACATGAAAATTGTATGTATAGTTGTATCCTAGAGCAAAATACTGTACGACACCAGATTATGAAAACCCAGGTAAACTAATCTGACAATTTCTGTATTCGATGAATTTCATGTCTTTTTCTAATCTTTTGCTCTTCAGCAACTTTTATATGCAGCTGAGCTAAGTCTTTTCACTAGTTTACTAATATATGCAACCCATTGAAGTCTGTTATCTAGTACAGACATATTACTATAGATAACAGACATATTAACGAAACCTAATCCCGTAACACAAACGTATAAAATCTAAGTCTAGGTTTCGAATTAAAATACTTCTGGATTTATGTTTTAAAAACGGAAATGAGTTTTTTATACACCTTGTTTTCTTTTCATTAAGAAGCAAGTTATTGGCAAAAATCTGTGTACTTTTAGAGACAACAAGGCTCGCAAGTTGTTGTTTAAAGACTTTAAATTACAACATATGTCATCTCCAAACAGTTCTGTAACATGAATATCTCTAACACGGTTATTAATATAGAATAAAAACAGAATAGGACCAAGAATTGATCCATGTGGTACCCCTAAGCAGACCACAGATCCAAGCGACCTTTTTTCAATGGAACCGATCTTCTGTATTCTGTTATTCGAATACGATAACAGAAAGTCGTATGCCTATCTGTCTTCCGTAATGATTTAGTTTTCCAATCAAAATTTCATGACTTAGACAAGGCCTTAAGGATATCGCAAAATACTTCAATTGTATCCCCCGACACTTCACATGCTCCAAAAAACTGTCAAATAAACACAACACTAACTTCGACGGTTATGAGATTTCTGGTAAAACCTAACTATATTCTAGACATTAAATTACGTATATAAAATTATACTAACAATTTGTACAAAATCAGTTTCTCAATAATTTCATTAAATATCGTTAATAAAGTTTGCGGGATTTTTTGCTCTTTGATGCCTTGATAGAATGGAATTGACGTTATTTTTTCATCAGAATAGGAAACTTGCTCCTGGTAACGACTTTATTTTATCAAACTCAAAAAGTAGCCATAACTATAGTCAATATGCTAGTGTTACTCAAAATAATAGAATGCAATGGATTTGAGACAAACTGTATAATTTTCATCGAAATGTTAAATTCGAATATTGCAAAAAAGAAAAGAATTACAATTTTTTTTTTTTATATCTTTAGGAGAAATCAAGTTATTAACTATTTAAACTGACGTTTAGATAGAGCATAGTCTACAAAACACCGATGCTAAATTTCAGTAATGCATTATGTAATAGACTTAAAATTCTGTCTGTAGATTTTAAAAGAAAGAATAAACTTTCTTTTAAAATCTACAGACAAGCAAATATAGCAAATGATAGGCTGCGACGGCTCACTATATCGTTGCCCAAAACATTTTGACTTTTAAAACAAAATTAAGTTCTGCTTAAGTTACAAATATTTTTATTAGAATATACTTATCTTATCCATTTTTATATTTCATCAAGAAATAGGTGTATTATTTTCAGTATTAGTCAAGAAGCCTACCGTTTATCATGCACTCTTTATAATTATAAATTCTATGCATTTAGTTCTTCAATGTATTCAAATGTCCATTAGTATATAGGTACTATTTATTGCCCATGCTTTGTTAATATGTACTTTATTTTTAATTTGCCATAATTATAGATTATTTACGCATGTATTACATTTTATTAAATCTTATTAAAATTATAAATACTAGGCAAATAAAGTATCAAATCCAGATAACTGTGTTAATGCGCAAGCAACCTGTAATTATAATAAATCTTTCTTGTGATTTTTATTGATTACGAAGGAAATTATTTGCGTATCTTGAATTAATTGTTAAAGTAATATTTCGTGGAAAGTATATTTTATCTTTAAATATTAATTGTTACTATTAATAAAACAATTAAGCTAATGTTTAAATACGACGAAATAAAGGAACAAAATTTGACAACGACAAATAATTACGAACAGTTAACGTTACAAACAAAAGACTTCAACGCACACGAAGTTACAATCGTGAGTTAGCTTTGTCCTAGATTAAGAAAATGTTATCGTGGCTTTGTATTGTTATACTAAGTTCATGTTTTCTAGAATGATTTTTATCCCAATCTATTGGATATTTACGATTTAATATTTACACAAGTGCAATACCCAATGGAGCATGTCCATTATAAAAGCGATAAAAGCCGACTAAAATGAAAAACAATCTATGTTGATAGTCAGTCGTGATTATTCTGACAAGTTTTCGACATATCAATCTATAATTAATTAATACTTTTACATTGGATTTCAATAGATTAATTATCATTCTATAATAATTATTATATCCATACTAATAACATTACAAAATGGAATTTTGGAGAGTGAAACATATGTAATGTAAAACTCATAACTCAGGATGGACTGCTTTAAAGAAAGTTTTGATATGGTTTTTGATTTTTCATATGATTCGATATTCTCGAAATAGGGTAATCCGTTTCATAGTAGATTAGATATTCTCCTTTAATGTGAATGAAATTAGTTTATTGTAAAATAAAATAGATGTATTTGGTGTTTCAGTTACCTTCTAAGCGGAACAGGTTGAAACGGAAACCGATGCTGGGGTGGCGGTGGCGGCAAAGGGTGGTGTGGAGGTGGTGCTGGAATGAGTGAAGGCGGCGGGTGCGGGGGCGCAGCCAGCAGCGGCGGCGGCGGGTGTGGCGGTGGAGCTGCATGCAGCGGCAATGTACTGTAAGGTGGCGGCGGTACATTTCCCTCTAACAGATCGGGGGGCGGCGGCGACAACGGCGCACATCGTGACAGGCGTGCGCGCCGAGTTCTGCGCCGGCGGGGTTCTTCTGTTTGACAGTGGGCGCTGACGACGCTGCGCTCGCGATCCGTTTGTACGGCACTGGACACGTTCACGGCGGCGTCGGCCGCGGGCACTATGTGAACACTGGACACGTTCGCTCGGTCCGGTGCGCCCGGCACACGCACCGAAACCGAGTCGCACTCACGCGCAGTAGCGGGCGCCGGCACCGGCAGCCGCATCTCGGGGCGGGATGGGATCGCGAACGCGTAAAAATACGCACGCGCATCACGACCGCCGCTCGGCGACTGTGGTGAGCGAGACGCAAGCGCGAGTGGGAGGCCTGAGGCGGTGGGGGCCGCGGGGCGTGCGCTCGCTGCTGCGGCTCCATCGGGGCGCGCGCGCACGAAGGGGGGCGAACGACACTCGTAGGGTTGCCACAGAAGAGTAGACAGCGCCTCGGCTGCGGATAGTGGCGGCGCGTGCACGTGGGAAGACACCGCACTCATGGCGTGCCACGCCGCCGCCCCCTGACCCGCGCTCTGCTGCGCCTCGTCGTACCCGCCACCCCCAAAGTACCTGTACCAAAATATTGCATTAAAGTCGGTTTAGTATTAAATCTCCTACCCATGTAAAGAAAATATTTCAAATTGACAAAAACCCGAAGAACAATTTTTCATAAAAAACATAAAGCTATGAAAATTAATGTGATGTTGTGTAGCTACGTACGTATATGTGTGATGCTATATTTGTTCTACCTTTTAACACGTGATAGCTTAAAATGCATAAAACAGAACTCATGGTCTGCAATATTTTTTCTTAAGATTATAATTCAAGCTTGGCAAAGGACTCTCCTAGCTGCTTTCATTGAACTTTTTCACGAACCACTCTCCTCAAGTTTGGGCCCACTGTAAGCTTTAACTTGTTCTTCCATCTTCTTTGTTGTTTGCCCCTACCACGTTTGTTATTTCTGGGATAGCAGTCAGTTACTATTTTGTTCCACTTCTCCTGTAAGATGCCTATTATTTTTGTTTGGGTCCTTTTAGTATTGTCCATTTAGTATTCTATCCCTTTTGCTTGATCTTGTCATATTTCTTTCCATAGATCTTTTACAACATTGCAGTTTGTTTATGTGTTGCTTTGTTAGTGCTCGTGTTTCATATCCATATGGAAGACAAGACAAAATACAAATCTTAAATACCCTTCTTTTTATGGGAATACTTAAATCTTTGGATATTATAACTTCTTTCAATGACTTATATTTTCGCTGGCTATTGTTAGGCTATTCTTTTTATATTTGATCCTTGGAGGATATCCACTGATCTAGGCTTTGACTCATATTAAGTATGAGTACGCGTTTACATACTCCAGTGAGTGGTTACCCGTTTGTATCTGTATTTGTTTTGAGTTTGTCAGTAGTTTCAATTGTGTTATGTCAATCCTACTTTAGCACTCTCTTCGCTAAATATATGGATCATGACCTCAAGGTTATGTGGATTTTCTCGAACAGAATTATATTATCTTTAAATCTGAGGTGGCCCATGTTCGACCAATTTAGCTTTCGGAAGATTGTCGAAATGTATCTATTGTATCTATTGTCGAAAAGTTCTTTTTTGAAGCCAGCTTGTTCTATAAGATGATTTTCTTCTAACTTTGACATCTATTGTTGTGTATTGTTCTAAGATAATTTTTGTGAATATTTTGTAGATTTCGGACATCAGACTTATGGGCCTGTAATTGCTGTAATATCCTGTTTTGGGTTTTTTTTTTTTTTCTGTATTAGGATGGTATGTATAATTTTCCATTGTATTAGTATCCATTAAGTGGTCTCAATTCTATTAAACAATTTTGTAAATATATAGATTAGTTCTTTGACAGTTCTTTTAGTAAGTAATTCATTGGACATTTCATTTGGACCTGGTGCTTCACTGACTTTTGACTTCCGATTAACTTATCAATTTCTTTGGTCAGTATTTCAGGTTCCGGTTTGAGCCCAATTGATTGACGTGGGTTACAGTCCGCCTGGTTTGACTTTTAGAGTAGAAGGGAATCTGACTATAAATCCTTATAGAATTGTATAGCTTTTTCTAGTATATCTTCTTTTTTTTCTAATTGCATTGTTTCTCCATTTACCATCAGTACACATTTATTGTTTATTTCCCTTAGTTTTCTCCAAGCTTCACGTACTCCTACTATTTAACTTATACGTTTTCCTAAGGTCTGCAATCTTATAATTTTTCGATCTCTTCTAATGTTTCCTTTTATTTACTTGATAATTTCTGCTACTTGTATGAAATTCCTCTTTTTAGAGTGTGAAAATAAGTGTTTCCTTTCTCCTATTAGTTGTATTGTTTTTTCACTTAGCTGATATCGATTTTTATAGAGATTTTTTTCTACGAGCCGTGAGCTGGTTTTTCAGTTGTCTTAAATTTGTTTTAATGTCAATATTTATTATTAATTGTTTCCGTAATTGTTGATAGAGATAGAGCGATTTCCTAGAAAGTTTTCTCAGTTAACTTGTCCGATAAGTTCTTTATACGTTTTCTGGAAAGTTTATATGATTTTGTTCTTAGAGCGCTCCTGACCAAGAGACGTTCAGTACAAAAATTCAATTTGTGTATGACCGGTTTATCACTAAATGCGTTTGGGATATTGACCATGATGTAGACTGTTTCTATATACATAGTTTGTTATTAACTAATACATAAATCGAATATCACAATTTCTTCTGAAAATGTTGTTGCAATTAAAAGCTGTTATTTTTAAATTTGTCTTAATCTTTTTTTGAAATTTTGAAGATCGCCAATATAACTAAAAAGACATTTTGTATTTGCAATATTCAAAATTCAGAATGTTTTTGAATTGTGTTTTACAATAATATGCACTTAAACGTTATTAATCGTTTTTAGGGTTCTGTGCCTCTAAAGTGAAAAGGACTCTTACAGCTACTTCTTGTCCGTCTGTCCGTGTCTATGTTAAGACCGATTTTCTTAAGAACACATGAAGATGCGTCACGTCATATCAGTATCATATCAATAGAAAATAAAATCACATGCTTATGTCTTGGATCCCTTCAAGCTGAAAATAAATCGAGCTCTAAGAAAAATACCGTCAAATACTGCTATTTATGCGGTATATTTTGAGATTCACAACTCCCAAAAAAATTAACAACGGGTTCGAAGGATGTCGTTGGTGAAAAATAAAAAAGAAGCTTTTGTTTTTTTAATACATACGAATTTTTGAACTTGAAGAGTTCAGAACGTATTAGAACTATATTTTTAAGCTCTAAGAGTTTGAAAAAGCAATAAAATCGTTTTTTTTTTGAGCGTGATGTATTTTTGAACACTTTGAACTTGAAAGTATTAAGAACTTTCAGGGATGGTCAACAGTCTACAGAGTCTTTCAAATATTGAGCTCGAAAAGTTCAAAAACTCATAGACAATATTTATAACTCGATGAGCTCAAAAACACATCGATAAGTATTACAGCGGGAAATTTTGGGGATGACCCGCAAGGTTAGTCGTTTTAGTTTTTTTTTTTCTCAATGATTGCAAACTTACACTTGCGATCGGAGTATGGACCGTGATATGAACATGTGAGAACATTTTTCAACTTCACGTTGTGAAAACTTGAGAGTTTTAAAAATTTGAATAATTTCAACGAAATTCAAATTTTTTTTTTGGATAACAAAAAGTTTCGGATTCCTGAGATCAATATCTCTAGTATCTGTTTAGAAAACAGACAAAAATCATCGAGATTCTTGATGGATGAAATATCTACATAATTAATTTTGTGCGGATCTTTCTAGGTGTAAGTCTTATTCGTACTTGACCTGGTTTTTATGTAAATAATTAAGAACTATTAAGTTATTTCTTTTTTTTATTGTAATTGTCAGATATGAAATAAAAAAAATACGTGAAATAAAATTGTTTCTTTTGCAACCTATAAGTACAATTGAATATCCCGCTATAGCCCCGTCCATAAAGTTTCAAATCGACGTAACCACAACAATAATTCGGTTATGACATTATTTTTCATGATATTGGGAGAGTACTGCTTAAATTATAATGATTTTTTTTTGGATTTTTATAAAAAACTACCAAATAATTTTAAACTTTTTCTTTTGAATAACGTTTAAACCAAAAATACACAACTTTTCTGTTATTTGCATAATTCCTGGAATGTTTGACAAGGCAAAACATAAAGAAACACCAAAAACCTTTGTAATTGTTGCGGCACAAAAATTACGGAAAGTCGTTTTTTGTGAGTTGTTGATTTCTATGTTATTCAAAACTAAAAATTGAATATTATTTGACAGTTTTTATAATAACCAATAAAACTCAAATTCCGTTATATTTTATGGTTCGTTTGTCACAGTGTAACAAAAAAATTATTGCAAATATATATTATCTAAAATCACAGCAATGTGTAGGTTTGCAACTTAGATGATTTTTTCGTTCTTAAGTTATAGCGCTGGAAATTTCCAACATGATTTTTACGATTTTCTTCTTACACTAAACTATGTAAATCCACTGAAATACTTTTTAAGCAGTACTCTTCCGATATCATTAAAAATAACTCATACTTGAATTGGTGTAAGTTCAAATGCTAGATTCGAACTAGCATCTTTCATAGGTTTCACTAGATGCTGCATACCTTAACGACTTAACGTGCCGCTGGTTGCGAGAGGTTGAACTCGTGTCGAACACGCATGAAACACCGTAAAAATATATGCGCAGGAAAATGTCATTGATTTGAGACATTTTGCTAATCATGAGCCAAGTATACTAAGCGCACTTCCTGTGTCAAGTTTTTAATCATCCCAATGATAAGCCACATCCTTTTCGATTTTTTCATGTTGAAGGAGAGAGAATTTTTATTTCAGGATTTTCGGATCTTAAACTCCCTATGCTAGTGGATCGGGGGTAGCATTATCATTATTATTATCGCCAGCGTGACTGCAATAAAGGGAGTTGACGGCTTAACGTTTAATTTGACTTTGGTTTAAAAGTTATCGGTCAGTCTGCCCGTAATCAGGATTGAACACCATGCCTTCTAATCAAAGGATGACTCTTTTCAACACCGAACCACTCCCGCTTCATCCACTCATTCATTACTCTATTTACTTCTGAATTTGTTGTTTTATTTATTTAGATTTGATTATACGATATGTATATTTATTAGCTAGTCCGTTCGTTTTCGCAACGATTTAGACATTTGACAATCTTAAGATTTTAAATTTGGTTTATACTAAGTCGAATACAGATGGCTCTCTTGTCGATAAAGAGTTTAAGTATAAATTTTTACTTGAACCTGAAACTGTGTTCAATAAGTTATCTTTTATGCGGAAACATCGACAGACGTTTCGGACGGTCTATAACTAATACGACGATTGCTTAGCTGTGAGAAACAAGATGGCTTTTCAAAACAGTTTCATCTTTCACAGCGTACATCTTCGTCAACATGGGCAGCATTTAAGTATATCGTGTAGTACTAAATAAGCTGATAGATACAAAAGTACGTAGTGGGTACTTTTGTGTCGATCTGCTTATTTAATGATAAAACTGCTGCATGCCACTGCCATTTGTTGCAACTGCTGTCTGCCTGTAACAGGTATTTTCTCCTAAAGCCCTATGGATATTATAAATTCGACATAATAATATGAGACTCGCATATATCTTTCGCTTTATTGTCTAAATTTTTTATACTTGAGTAAGTATATCCATGGAGATAGGCAACGAACGTCACCGTAGTTAAAGATATGATGTGTGGTGTATCAGAAACCGGTTTAACTGACTTCACCGCAATTTCTAGTCTAGTATTAGCTTTTTATAGATGTGTAAGATTTTTTTTGCAAAATAAAACAATGGGATAGATATTTCAAATAATGTTTGATAGTACAGTTCTAAACATCATCTTATAATGTTTCACTTGATAAAATTTCAGTTGTACTCCGTAATAAAATGTGCAAAACCTAAAGAAACCTGTATAGAGTTCTATATTTTTAAATGGAATTAATTTATTTGTTTATATTAATTTTTCTGAATACATAAGATTTTGTGGTTACTTTTTTTTATTTTCCTATTATTGTGTAATTGTAAAGTATGTGACTATATTTTAATAAATAATGTTGTCGACAAAAAAAAATCTACAGTGAGGTAGAATAAAAGGTATTTCAAAAGATCTTTTGGTGTTATTGGTCGAAAAAAATAATTTTATACAATGTAATAGATTCCAGTACAATTTGAATTTATCAGATTGTATAAAATTACTATGAAGCGAAATTTTGCACGAAATAAGTAATATAAAAAGTTTATCATAATCATCATCATGATCGCTCAACCTTCAGCCAGTCGCAATGACTGAAAGGGGCAAGTCCCGATACACCGAAGGGAGCGTAATTATATAAGGGGAGTGTGGTGTAGGTTCTAGTTTGGTTTAGGAGTGACGGGAATGTAGAACCAGTCGGTATTCGTACAACCTTTAGCCAGAAACTGCATTCAGGATACTTAATAGATACTACAATGTGTCAATAAATATAGTGGGAAAGGGCAAGTTTGTTCCATTTGTCTTCCGTTCTCCAATTTCTTTGCTTGCTGAACACTGAAACACTGAAAGCTATGTACAGTTTTCAGTGTTTGCTTCTGGAAGTTGGGGTAATTCATCCGCAATTGTAAAGTTTTACCTTGCTCTTTCCTAATGTAGCCTCTTTACCTTTGGCTCCTGTTGTGATAACTTGTGGTCTAAGATATCCCTTTTTCATAAATTTATTTTCTCAGTTAATCTTTCATACTTCATTTTCTTTGCTTAGTATACATTTTTTGTGTTAGTGAGAGTTGGTAGAGTTCGTCCATAGCCTTCCTAATTTGAATTGTTCATCTTGGTTCCTGTTGTAGTAACATGCATTATATATATATGCGTACTTATGTATATAAAAAATCTGAAATAAATTTGTTTCTCCCATTAATCTTCCATCCTTCATTATCTTTACAATTCTCCATATTCAGAAATGTTACCTCTTTCTTCCTAAATTGTAATATTATTTTAAATGTATTACATGCTAATATCTAATTTATATTTGTGCTTGTGACAAACATTACAAATAGTATATAACATTCAAAAATTGTTTTTAAAGTGTGAAAAAAAATCAATCACTTCCTATCTGACGTTTTTAAGTTTCCTTTTCATTTATAGATTAAAAGTAATTCTACAAACACTTCTAAAAATATGTAAAAAAAGCATAAGTATTTTTTTTATTATACAATTTAGTATTTCATAGGAAGCACAATTGAAAATGAAAGAAACTAAATTCGAGTGTTTCAAAATTTGAAAATTATATTAAATATTTATGTAGTTTAAAATCTAAAAAAGTTATAAAAAAAACAATAGTCGAAGGGCAATACGGAATATAGAATTATAAGAGAATATATATTTTCAGCAATGAGGAAGTCATTTATAAAATTAATTACATTAAAAAATCAATTGTCATTTAAATTAATGAGCGATTATCGACTTTAGTTTTTATATCGACTTAAGTTTAATAGCTCATGTTAAAAGATGTTCTGTACATCAAATTTTAATCTGCTGTTCAATAATCAATCAAAATCAAAACAATCAGTTATCAAAACTGCTGTTAAGAGGGTTATCTAAGTAATTTTATCTTAAAAATTTTACAACTATTGGTAATTTTTCGTAAACAAACCATTACTTTACTAATTAAAAATAATTATCTTGTTTGTTTTTCTTGTTTGATCTGATTACGCATTATTTACCATAATTTAGTTCATAAATTATTGTCATTTATTTAAATAAAATTCATGATTAAGAAAAAATTGTAAAGAAAACACGACGTTTTACATATTATCTTTTTCTATTCATATCAATAAATTTTAATTTAATGTCACTCTCTTTCGTTTACACACATTACGAAGGACTACACTGTGTTATTTTCTCGCCTATTTGAATTATTTACAAGAATAATTACAAACGGAATTCTGTCGCATGTATTGTTTGATTCTGTTTGTTTTATCGGGATCGTGATAGTAGTGGGCGTAAATCCTAAATGAAAATAGAAATGCATTAGATAATTTTTCAACACCAGCTAGCAAAATTGACAAGTTGAACACAAAGTGAAATTCTAATACTCATTCTGCGATGGGTGGGTAGTTGGGTACAATGTACTCTGCCGTACGATAAACTAATGTTGTTTTTAACTAATTTTGTCCAACATTAATATAGACTATGATCACAAAAGACGCGATACCAAATACGCAATAAAACTATTTTGTCGTATTTAGTTCATTTTCTTTGAAGCTCCACCTACATAAAGCTTTTTCATTAGACAAGAGCTTTTAAGTTCAATGAAGTTCGCCCTTTAGGTCCTCCACCGAGATTACTTTCCTTTTGTCCTTCCATTACCTTTAAAAGGCTTTCGATTGATCTAAAAATAAGGGAAATAACTGAAATAGAAAACATTTTTTAGTTAGATTAGTAAAAGAAAGGAAAAAGGTCTGCAAAATTCATTCAAGCCGTAGACTCACTTCATTGTTCAATATCTTGACAATTTTTCTATATCTTGACTATTTTATCATTAATATTATAATAATGTGGTGCCACTACGAACTAAAGCTTTAATTTACACAAAAATCAATGTCTTCAAAATATTATATTGATGCGCAAAGAATAATCAATTCAAGGCATTGAATATATGCCTTACTTGAAATATGTAGAGAACTCGTAAAGTATTGCGATATTACAAAAAAAATATACAAAATATTGTGGCCTTTTTACCACAGTTTTTCAAAGCACTCCATCGGCGTCTGCATAAAGTTTGATGTGTGTAAATCGGTTTTCAAAATACATTTTCCTGTTCACATCAGACACCTTTTCAACCGCCTAGCATTATCAGACGCCTTCTCAAATGTAACTAGTGCATGTTTGGCGATTAAAACAATTTTTCCTTAAGTTAATTTTCCTCGAAAAGACACACGGTGCCAGATCGTGACCGGCAAATTTGACCGGCATGCTGTTCAGGAAGACCTCTGCATGAACGTCGTGAGCTGTGGATAAGTTGTCATGGTAGAATAATAAGCCCACGGACTATGTTCGATCGCTTGTTGCTCGCATCAGTAAAAACTTCCGGCGTACATTTGATAAATCCTTCAGCATTCACACTCCTTTGAACTCGTAGCGGTATTGACCACCCACTAACCAGTTAAAATAACGCAGAGACAAAATTTTGCCAGCACTATCGCACACTTCAGTAAGCGTTGGTCCGTTTTGAAAGGGCCACAGGGTCGACAGACACCACTTTTTCTGGACCATAGCGATAAATCCACGATTCATCGCCCGTAGCGATATTGCAAGTGCGCCGAGACGAGCTTGCTTTGAACTTTGCTAGCATGTCATGTCTAGCCGAATACGCTTCTGAGCTTAGATTGTGCGGTACCCAGAGTGAAAGAATCTTGTCCACGCGAAAGCGCCATTGCAGAATTTCATGCACTCTTCCGGATCCAATACACAGTATTTGCTGAATCTCTTCCTCTGTCATTATTTTGTTCCCTTGAATTCAATTCTTCACTGTCAGCACGTTTTTTTAGCAGCTAGCAAAGGGCAGCCACTTTTTTCTTCGTCCACCAAAGTTACTCGAGCGCACATAAATTCGTTGAACAGACGGTGAACAGTAGTTAAAGGGCTTTTCACGATATTCGATATCTTCCAAATGCTCCTGCGGTTTTAGTCGACGTTCCAAATCGTAATCCATTTTTCATTGAATATTTTCATTTTTAAATAATCTAATTTTATAAGTCAGTAATGACCAGTCAGTACTTTTTGTATTGAAATGGTTTTCGGTAAATATTTTTGCATCACTTCGTAATCCTAGCATGTAAATGATCTATTTTATAGTCTGACTAGAAAAATAAAGAATTTCGCCATGTTGCGAAAAACTGATAGAACTATTTTTTTTTTACTTGCAACAATAACTTTACGATGAGAATAAATGTCATTTGGAGATTGCTGTCAAGTGTGATGTTCCTTTAATGTGTTGTATCTTATTATTTTTCTAATTTTTTTTGTTAAAAAAATGCCGATAATAATTAGTATTTGCGAAAGGAAAATGATTAATAATATATAAATATTTGTTGAAAAAAAAAGTCTGAAAGATTAGATTCTTTCCTTTTAAATAACATCACCAACTTAGTTGTTAATATGACTATGTCTTTCGAAAATTTCATTGGCAAATGTTATTGAATTTAATTATTTTAATTTTATTAATTCATGCTTCTTTTTAGGTATATCTCTCTCCTCGGTAATGAAGATAAACAGAGAAGGAAAGACGTCAGCTGTATCTTTTTTCCCAAAAATAGAGTAAAGTCAAATGAGAAAATTGATCTAGATGATTTTGATCGTTGCGCAATTAAGTATAAAATACAAGAATTTTGTGCTGTTCGGAAGGAAGTACCAATTTTGAAACGGTTGCTTGCAGCTTTCAAAAAAGATATAAATTTTGTAAGTGGCAGATAATTCCTTCATTTATTTTATATAAGTTAGGTTATGAAAATAAAAAAATCGGAAATCAAAGAAAGATTTTTAACAATTAATACATATTTAACCACATTTTAAACTAATCGAAAAGTTATTTATGAATATTATATACTACTAGCTGCGCCCCGCGGTTTCACCCGCGTGGTGATGGAAAATTGTGATAATGATGATAGAAAGCGTTTTATTTTTTTGTGAATTTTTCAAATTTTATTAAAGCCGAAATTTTCAATACAAAATTTCGGATTTAATAAAATTTAATAATAGTAGTACCATTTCGGACTATGTAAACAATGTAGATCATAAAACGTTACTATCACTAAAACAAAAAATATTGAAAGAAAATTTAGTTATTAGTAAAGCCGATAAAGGGAACGCTATTGTAATAGTGAACAAGTCTGATGACAGTGGCCTGCCTAACGAGGTTGTGTTGGTTGTTTTAACGCTCCTTGCACCCTGGTGGATGTGACTGTCGGCAATTTCCTGAGGATGTGCCTTGTTGGCATGAAACGTACGTAGAATTTATAATTTAACAGTTAGCGGAATTAGATAATTATAAAAATAAATAACACTTGCTTAGGTGTTCGATATTTGTCAATCCTCTGGAATCAATATTCGATAATTTGAATAGAGATTCGTAGTGGAGAGGCAGATTCGAGGGTCAGCGGTGGGTTGCATGCTGCATGTTAATGTATGTTGCAGGCAAGCGTCTACTATAGATTTCCGCGAATTAACACCTCACACAATACAATATGTAAATTGGAACTAAGTATTTTTAATGATGATCTTACTAATATGTATTATAGGTATTATAAACGCTACAGTTTGTAAGGATAGATAGGTACAAAAGATTATAATATTTTTTTTAATAAAAAGTATCCTATGTTACTTCTAATACCTTTAAGAGTATATGTACAAAGTTTCATGATAACCGGTTAAGTAGTTTTGGCGTGAAAGCGTTACAAACAAACTTACATTCACAGATAATTTGCATTATATAATCCACTATAAAGTACTGATTAAAAAAATAAGACACTTGAATCAGGATTTTGATTGTTTGAACTTTTCGTTGTTTCATGTTAAAAAAGTGTATGTCGAGCCATTAAATTGACACCACCGTTAAGAATTCTGGCTTCTGGAAGTAACTTCTAACCGGAGGCATCGCCAGAGGGGGATATGGAGGCTCAAAACCCATCGAAACAAAGACACTGCTGTCCTTTCTGTATCTTTACTGTACAAGAGTCAATTATCTTTTGTATGTAAAATATGTATGGATCCAACCTTGTTCGTATAGAGACCTTTGAGATCGACGAGCCGTGTATACGGTAAAGCGGAAGCGATTTCCGCTTGATCGTGCACAGGTCATCCCGAGTGTCAGCACGGATCGGTGGTGCTTCCTTTCTAAAATCGTTAAGTAACGGATACGCGTGAGCAGGCCAGAGCCGGCGGGCGGT
This sequence comes from Eumeta japonica, assembly GCA_005406025.1. Classification (NCBI taxonomy): domain Eukaryota; kingdom Metazoa; phylum Arthropoda; class Insecta; order Lepidoptera; family Psychidae; genus Eumeta; species Eumeta japonica. The sequence goes on from BGZK01000283.1 coordinate 426,987, forward strand.
CGGGTGAAAACCGCGCGTAGGTAACTGCACTTTCACCAAGGCCGCCGGCGCCGGCGCGGGCGCCTCCCGCGTGCCCGCTCACCGCGCAGGAGACGCCGCGTTCGGCGCTATTGCTTAACACTCGCTCGAGAGTGCCAAGTGGCTTACAATTAATGAATATACTATATTCTTTGTGTTGTAATGATTTCTATGTTGCTCTTGTATATCGGTCTAAAGAAATATTTTCCTACTAAAACATTACATAATATGTTATTCTAAAATAAAACATTCATACAATTCGCGCTAGTGTATTAAAAAACAAGTTCTCCTCGCGTGGAGCGGGTTCGTACATTAAATCGTAATATTAGTCCTGGATTAAATTAAGCAATACATTTTCTTTTTATGCCTATTCTGCGTTTCGTGTAGGAATTTAAAGATTGAGAATATTCTTTTAACTATGTTTAATAATAAAATGTATTTTCAACGGTTAAGAATAAGTAGTTTTGAAATTAAAGAAGGCTGCTTTCGATATACGATGATAGCATATTCGAAATTATTAGCACCAAAGTATTATCGAGATCAAGAAGAGAGCAAAAAAGGAATGTAGAAAAGTTTAGGAGCACTCTTTGAAAAATAGTCTTGTTATCAATGACGAGACTTACGTGCCACCGGACACAACAAGATATTCCGGGAAAACAATTTTTTTCATGAATCTCAACGTCAAAACGATACTATTATTAAAAAGAGTCACTCCTAAAGCACTTTTTTTATTCATTTACATAGTCCTGGTATTGAAAAATTTTGGGCATTTTGTAAAAAAACATTCTGCAAAACGGTTGATTCTGTAGACCAACCCTAAAACTTCCCGCTATGAAACGTCGACCTTATAGGCCATTCCTGAAACTTTTTGCTATATTTAAACTCAGTCTTAAAAAATATGCATAACAGTTTAAAGACAATACCTAAAGGTTATTGAATTTGAGCTCGAAACAGCAATTTTTGTCATTTTTCAGCTCGAACTATATTATACCTTATTTTTTAATTTAACTTAAATAATACCTTATTTTTTCATTTTTAAACTACGATATCTATCGAACATTTTTTTTTATTTTGATCTTCTTTGCGGCAGTTTTTTAAGCAAAGAAAGTAGATTGATACCAACATTAATTCAAAAAGAACTTTAGAAGCTATTAAAAAAAATGCTGACATTTCGTTGAAGATATCTTTCGAACAAACCAACCGACTTTAACGCAGTTTAGAAAGATTGACGTTGCTCTCTAAGTAGAAGGACTAGTTCGATTTTGGAATTTCTCGTTAGTATGGCTTACAAAATAATGTAAAATAACACTTTTAAAGTTTTTTTCTCCAACGATATCTCTAGAAGAAATTTACCGATTTTTTATGCAATTTACGGCAGTCGATGCATCTGTTTAGGAAAAAGGGCTGATTAGAATTTGGTAACGATCGGTAAAGTAGTATAAAGATTATTTAAAAAAATATATTTTTCTGAAAATTAATTATAATTTTTGAGATTCCTATAAATCTCTAGCCAGTTCGATATTTCTAGGAACCTAAGTTGAGTGAACTCCTTTCGAATGTCTTAAACGGCGTTTTGATCGGTTAACCTATTCAAAAGATATGAGAAGTTAAATATTACAATTAAACAACACACACGTACGCACGCACAGACACACATAGACAGACAGAGAGATACATACATCACTCGGGAAATCGTCGAAATAGATTCCTAGGACCCTAAAAAGTCAATTTCTGGTGAAAACACGATTTTCAAAAATCGGAATAAAAACAGTAACTTCCCAATTTTATGAAAATATTTCAATTTCCATAGCGAAAAGTTAAAAATGTAAAAAAAAATCGAATAAGCGAAAAATGCAATTTTTTCAGAAACCGCTGGATCAGTATTAGTAAAAAAGTTCTCAAGATCTGGAATCGCTTTTACGAAACTTTCTATCTCAAATCTCTAGAAAATTGCTTACAGGGGACTTTCCCGGACAAAATCAAAATAAATTATTGTATTCGTATAGATATAGTTGTAAAATTTTTAATTAATCCAAACTTTTTTTAATTATAAAATATTTTAAATTGAAGTTTGTTTCTTTACTCATTAGACCGCTAGTATTTCATATGTATTTTGATAAAATTGAAGTGATGAAGCAAGTTATCCTGATAATATTTAAAGCAAGTGTGCGGATAAAAACTAAACAAATTAATGAAAAGATGCAATGTGGTTTGTGCAAAGCCATTGGGCGCTCCTATCACTCTGGACGCTTGCACTTATCGCGATGTGATTATTTTGGTTAGATTAAAAAATATCTTTTTAAATGAAACATAGTGTGCTGTCAAGAAATTTAATTTCGTGTAATAAACTCTAGATATGAGTGTTTTTTTATGAATGTCCTAAAATCAATATATGCCTCTAATATCATGAAAAACAATATAATATCACTAAAAACCAGGGTGTTGGTTAACAAAAGAACTTAACAATATTCCACAAGCAAGAGAAAACTAGAAAGAGAAAAGGGTGTTTCTTATTACCTCAAATTTTGTTCGACCTTCAGAACATTTGTTACAGTTTTTCTAACGATATTTTAATTTATATAAAATATGATACAGTTCGCAGAGTTCACTACAAAGCAAAATCAAGCTTGTGTTAAGTTCGTTTTTGAACTATATTTTATTTATGCGAACAATTTGAAAATAGACGCGCATAGCGCGAGCGCATAGGGTTGTTCACGAATATGGATGTTAGTACTAGAACTCATTGTCGCATTGAATTATTAGGTCACTGATTTTTTTTTACATCTCCACTTGATCCGTTTAGAAGTTATTGGTACTCGAGATGGCAAGATTGGGATCTGTATTCGGTTCGATTTGTATCACTCGTCGGCAGGTCCCGCACACTCACGATTGGCTCGCGTTTTGTATAAATTGAACTATTCGTGCAGTAGTTGAATTTTTCCAAGCTTTTGGTCCCAATATTTAATACGAACAGAGTTAGTATTTGTCCTGTTACAAATTCGATGAAGAAGCCAAACTTATTATGGAATTAATTTTAATAGTATGAGCCATAATAATTTTGTTTGTAGGCAACTTGACTACGTACCGGCAGTAACTTTACGAGTTGACATTTTATGTAACCTATGAAACGCTTAGCGATTAACCTATGAACGTTATCTGATTCGTCATTACTTTGTAATTTTATCCTCATTAAGTTCATTTTAACTACTATAGTAACAATATTCGAAGAAACGAATGTAAATTATTTATTTTGTGGAATTAACACCGATCCCTTGCATATCTACCTTTTTCATTCCATTAATCTTCCAACGATTGCAGTAACCCCAAAAATTAATTGCTTTTGCCAATCAATCAGAGTGTACGCGTCGTCTGTATGTGCGTGGGCGGGAACCGTTATTGGATAACGCTCATATAGCAGCGTTAAAAAGCTCTTTCGACCTGTTGACCTTATACTCCAGTGAATTTAATAGTCAACGATAAATGATTGTAGGTTTATCGAATACAACCAATTATTATTAAACTGGCTAATACAAAATCTATTTTATGCTATCCAGCAGTCGAGCAAGTGAGTTGTTAAGTTATTGCTTGAATTATTACAGAAAATTAACGGTAATAAACAAAAGGTTATTTAATTGTGACTATAGCTAGATTAAATTGAGAACAAAACTAAATATCAACGACATAGCCGGACGTAGATCGCTGACAGGAGCAGGTTTCTGGCTCAGGAGTAGATATATATCAATGAGAAAATAAAATAAATTTGTATGATAAATTTCTTTGTCTCTTTATGAACAAAATCCCAGCTTGTTGTGATGAATAAATGTATTCAAAAGCGTATAGACTTGTAAGATTTTTTAATCGATTGCCTAACTTTAGGAAATTGATGTGTTTGTTGGTCTACAATATTTAAGTGAAATTGATAATAGAGCGGTTTGAATGCTATTTTTAACTCTTCGACTTCGTCAAACAAAGAAATATAATGTGTTTTTTAGTTTGTATTCTACACATACGTAGATTGTGCACTTGTAAGACTGTAAAGCCGAAACACACTAACTGATTTTGATGTTTCTTATAACACCAGATTCGTCATTGTTTCTTGAACACTATAATTCGTGATGCATAAATAAAATATAGCTGCAAGTTTTCTATCGCACATTTATATTGGCATTACAAAAAAAAAAGACCAACTTAGCTGAAATCTGTCCTGCAAGATATTAAATTGTAAATATTTCAACGATAATTATTTTTTTGCTGTATCAGGGCCAGTGCAAGCGTGGGAACTGCGACTAAATGCCCTCTATCTATGTGGGTTGTACGATTATACGATTCCGAGAATATAAGCTTAATGTATCTATGTACTCGGTATGCTCATAACATGGAAAAGGTAGCTAGGCGCCATAATATTATCATTACATAAAAAGAAAACCTCCAAACTCTTTATAACAATAACCTAGATAAAGAATATACATAATTACGTCTATCATAAATTTAATTTAAATAAATAGGTTTTGTTGCAATATGTAGATATGCTAACTTTATGTTTGCATTAAATGATCATAAATTGTTATCTAGCCTTTTGTTATTGTTTTAAAAAACTGCACTAATCATATTGTATTTAATGTACTCGCTTTCGCCCATGGCTCCGCTCGCGTGGACATAGCGCATATGGAAGTTATTTATTTAAATAATTATTTTTATAAACTTGTTTGCGATGGCAAAATGATTTGTTTCTCCGTGGAGTTATAAAAATTGTGTTTTCTTGCTGAACATATTAAATAACTTATACACTATTAACAGATAGAGATACCTAATAGTATTTTCGAATATCGAGTAGTGTAGGTGCATAAGCGGTTTAAGAAGATTCAAACATTGCGTACAACAAATTTTTCTTTATTTAATGAGTAAAATCATTGAATTTTCTTTATATTTGGCTATGTAACTAATAGTCCTTAATTGGTTTATTTTATAAATCTCTATACAAGGAGAATTACACATATTTCGCATATTTGTCGATACAAACGTTTTGACAGACTATTAAGTTAGAAGTCAATAGACTTTCGCTTTTACATTCCAAAGACTATTTTGACCTCCGATATTATATTGAAAAAAACATGGCTCGGTGCAGACTTGTTTCACCAAAGCAAACAACGGCACTTCGTACGTCACGGCGCGGCGGCGGCGCGGGCGCCGGTCGGACCTGTTATACTTTCTCTGAAGGTCAAACTCGGAGCATGAATATAGTTTAGCGATGGAATACCGGTTTTTGGATACAGTTGACCTGCTTAGACGATTTTGTCTTTATACAGTAATACGATCTTATTAAATTGTATTCACATGTTTTTAAGCTAATGTGTGCTTTGCGTCATGAACAATATCTTAATATTTTTTTAAAACATAATACAGTTCCAGGATATAACGGAAATAAAAATATTACACCTAATTAGGTATATCAGACATATTATAATAAATAAAGTATTACACGAATGCAAAAATAATGAGAAACAATTATTTTAAAAAGTCACATCGCTATTGTGCAAAATTTATTATAAACTTGCTTTCGCCCGCGTGAACATAAAATAAGTTCTTTCAACTTGTATATTGACCGGTCACGATTTTGGTTGCGATCGCGATGGCTCTCCCGTTCTCGATTCTGATCGCGATCCTGCTCCCGATGTCGATTTGCCTCTTCCGGATTCCATCCCGGTTTCGTTTTTGATTCCGCATGTGATCTCTAACTAAGATTCCGAATCTGGTCTCAAACTAAGAAGATTCTGATTCTGGTCTTGAACTCTACGTTCCTCGTTACTATACCAAATATGGTCTCGATTCTAATTTTAGTCCCACAATCGATTTCGGTCTTAGACCCACTTTCTCTTTTGATCCTTCCACATCTCGACGTTTTCGATGCTGCTCTAAGCCTCGCTTGTAATTTTGATAACGTTAGTGGCCACGGTTCCAATTTAGAAGAAACCAGAACAAAGCCAGTGTCAAAATAAAATTTATACTATATTATTCGGAGAAAGGTTTGCTTTTTATGGGAGAATGAATTTTTAGAATATGTAATATAATAAATATGCAGATGGTGTTAAGACGAATTGTATATAGCCTATTTTAGCCACTGAATATCTTATTCGTGAAATTTTTTTGAAACTATTCAATAGTTAGATTCAATAGAACAAATACACATATGAAGTCGGGTATAAATCATAATTTTTTTTTATTCAGAAACACATTTGCGCTACAACATATCCTCAGTTTCATAATATTGATTGAACGTCTTAGACTCGCTAAGAATAAATACACACTTATTGAAGATAGTCTATCCCTATGCAAAATTAGATTACAATCCATTCAGCCTTTTCGGATTAACTTGGACAAACAAACACACACTTTTTCTATAGCAGTCAGATTAATAATTTAAAATCATAACTATTCATTACGTGCGTCATAGAATAAATATGTAAACAAATTATACAAAAATATTGTATGTACAGTTTTATATAAACACATAGATGAATAAAAAGTATCCTACTTCTTATACCAGCAGGTAGTCTACTTCTGTTCATAATTGAATTTAAATCTGTTCAGCCTTTTTGAAAATTAGCCAGGACAAACAAAGAGACAGACTCTTTATCGAAGTCATATATAATCTATCATTTGAGCAGTTACATGTTCTTACTATTTATCAATTTTCATCAAGATGGGTCAAACTGTTAAAATTTAACCGGTTCAAATCAAAATTATAAAAAGACAGACAGACATAAATTTTAAAAATCATAGAATTGGGGTTAATAAGTTTTAAAACAAACATTTATCATAAAAATATTGTGTGTACAGTATAGACAGACGCTATAAATTTATAGTATTGTAGTACACATTAACCACAGACTTCGCTCGCACGGCGTAGTAGGAATGATATTGTAAGTATTAATAATAGAGAATAGTATTAATAGTAGATGTGTGGTAGAGTTTTATAAAAAAAATACCGGAAAAGTCCGAGTAGGCTTCTTGATCTGAGGTTCCATTTAAATAATTTTAAATATTTCTTTTCAATGAATTATTATAGTGAAAAAAAATTCTTTTCGATAATAAAGTAAAATGTGATTTCAGGTCATCGGGAATTACCCTATAAGTTATAGGAAGGGAGTTTGCATGCATAAATTATAGGTATGACAAATGGTCTTATCTTTTTACTGGGTTAAGTTAGAAGTTTGACTTTTTTCATTCTCATAGAATAGTAGATCTTTATGTTAACTTTAGCTTAACATCATTAGTTGGTCCTGAAAAATAGGATTTTAAGAGATTAACACCCAGACAGATTTAAAGAAAAGGGTTCCTATAACAATTCACCTTTTTTCCTTTTCAAGTACAGAATACTTAAATTTACACACCAATATTTTTCTAGCGAGAATTATCATATCCATAAACTTATCTATTCAAAATTTTAATAAATTCATATGAAACATATGCTTCTCTACAGACAGTATATTTAGTTTAAATATCAGAAGCATCCACTGGCCATAGAGCACGCTCATCTTCCTAATCCACAAAGAACGGATGGCTAAATACTTTTTTAAGGTCGCTTCAATAATATCGAGAATCTAATTGTCGATGGCTAAAAGCACGTTTTCTTTAGCAGCAAAAATTCTCTTGTGAAACTAAAACTGTAAACCACCTTGGAGATGGTTGTTACAAAATAATATCTTATACAAGTAATAACTCCGCCTTTTTAAATCACAGTATAATAAAATACATATCAGTTTTTGTCTGATTGTAGGCTGTAAAGGAAGATTTTATTTGTCGGTCCAGCGATCATTAATACTCATTCAAATACACGAATTGACTGGAATTTCAAAAAAGTATTGTTTTGGGTTCAGATACGGCCTAACTCAACCATTTTTAATAAATTAAATGTAACTCACGTTTTTTACGATTTAATAATACTAAGCACAAAGATAAAATTGCTTACAATATAGTAATTACTTTATGTTCTTAAGTTACACTGGCCGAAAACTTTAAACTGAATTACATATACACTGGCTATCGCCCGCGGCTTCGTTCGCACGGACGTACAAACAAATTCGTTAGCAACTAAAATCGCTGTCTTAATCGTATAATTCTATTACTATCGCTACGTCTATTTCGAATTTGATGAGATTTAAATCCACATTCCATTTTGGAAGCCAATCTCGAATTCCAATCTAGATTCTAATCTCTATCGCAATCAATGATCTATATACTACAGAGATTCCAGAAAATCTTCAAAGCCCTTTTCGTTGATAATAAATTGCATAATTCATTTTAAAAAAGTCTCACTTCAGGGCGATTATGCCTGTATAAATGGGAACTTATTCTAATCAAAGCTTTCCTGTGAAAAAATGATTTTCAATATTTCCCTGTTACCCTCTTTCATCATTTTAATTTGTACGTAAAAACAAAAAAAGTACTGCTCGAAATTGACTCAGATTGCTAAAAATTTGCTTTTTTTTTATTCAGACTTCGAAAACATAGGACATATTTAGGTTTATTTTTAATGCAAAAGTAAATGTTTGATTTTATTAAAATGTATACAGTCTATTGCTAAGCAATAACCAATTATTATTACTCGTAGCACTGATTTCGTTAATTATTTGATTTTCACGAATCAGCAAATGATATTCTATGAGATCTGTATTAGTAATCCGGTATATAAATTTGAGAATACGAAATAAAGAGCTTATAATGATATTATCAATTCCATTATAAGCTCCTACACGAAGGGATCGGCCGTTGCTCAAGTATTACAGGGAGGAAATCATAACTAGAGATACATTTTTGAAAAGGTATGATGTCCCAAAATCTGTAAGAGAAATATTCAGATCTATCCTCAGGCAAAAGGTCTTCGAAAGTTTTCTGGACTTTCTGTATAAGCCGAAGAAGAGAAGTTGCCCGCGCTTCGGCATGGAAACATCAATGCAATTAATTTTTTAAGAGGTACCCGGATGTAATTATAACGTACAAGGCTTTTTCTAATAGCACGATTTTCGTATTTCGTTGTGATTTTCCAATCTAGTTATCGTATAAGCGTGTTCACTTGAAAATGAAAACAAAAACTCATTATTCTGTGTCAAGACAGAGAACATATTTTTTTTCACGCAACACGCAGTCCGTAAACTATAATTATATTAATTATTTGTACATGTTTTGATAAATTATTGTATATAAAAATATTAGTAGTATATACTCATGCCTTTTTCTTAAAGGGTAGGCAGAGACTAAAGATTTCCACATGGCACGATCTTTGCGTATCTTTCTTGCTTCACTGACATCCATCAATCTTTACATGCAAGTTCATCGGTTCAGGGTGCTTAAAACTTAGCCCTTTTTTAATATCCACCAATATTATTTGTATAGGATTTTCTAGGAGGACCCTTACCGATCTTTTCCATCATTATATTGAATTTATGATTACGTACAATAAAGTTGAAGACGATTTAATAATGAAATAGAAACATCTACAAACAAATAATTGGTTTACATCCCAGAAATAAAATTCGTATATATCTAGTCCTTTTTATATGCACCTTGGATGGTGCTTTGTAACTATTTTAATATTTATAACAAAGAAGCTTGCTTTCAAGTAGATTCCTTCCGGTCAACATTTGATATACACTTATTATATACGGAACCCTTGAAACACGAATTCCAAAAGTCCACTTGCCTAAATTTATTTTTCATTTCTTTTTGCACGAACCATCTAATTTATAAGAAAATTTCAAAACATCGTATTATAAAATGATTCGTCGTATTATTCTTTACATTTATTATTTATCATGAAAACGCTTAATACCTTTGTATTTATAATTAATCAGCTTAGCGCCGCCGTGGAGGTGCACAATTCAGCGGGCGTATTTAATGAATCCGTTCGCCGGTAATCTTTGATGGGTTGCGCAAACACTCGTCCAAGGCCGAGGGTCAATAGGCCCAAAGGTCAAGTTTCAACGAATTCGTGATATAGTTAGAGCGTGACCTTTGACGAACCCCATTAACCGGTTTTACTTGATTTGAGTTTCGTTTTCTTTTAAAGGTAGACGGGCATATTTGTTAATTTAGGAAATGACAAATTTGCGTAATAGATAAACAACTGATAACGGAGATATTACGTGCATACACTACTGAAAAATTATATCACAACATATTTTTAGTTACAATTCATAATACCATATAAATTTATAGCATGTGTCTGTATATTGAACTTTCTTGTAATTTCGGGATAGATATTTCTTTTACGACTAACTCTGACTCCAATTTCTAAAATTCATGCCTATCTGTCTGTCTGTATGTCCTTTTTTTTATTGAAGAACGTAATTCAAGATCGGTTTGACCGATAGTGATGAAAATTATTAACAGTAAAAACGTGTGATTACACAAATAATAGGCTAACTCCCTGTTCGTCTGTCTCTATGTTCTATTATAACCTTAAAAAGCTTTCATTGACCTTATTGAAAATTGGTTTATAGTAGGGGCATGTGATTACGTAATTGATGGACTACTTGTCGTTCAGTCTGTTTGTTTGTCTGACTGCGTCTTCTTTTATAACTAAAAAAAAATTCAGCGATCTCGATGAAAATTTGTGTACAATAAGAACATGTGAATGTGCAAATGATAGGCTACTGTCCATCAGTCTATCTGTCTGAATCTAGATTCTAATCCCTATTTTAATCAATGATCTATATGCTAAAGAGATTTTAGAAAACCTTCAAAGCCCTTTTTATTGATAATAAATTACATAATTCGTTTTGAAAAAGTCTCGCTTCAGAGGTCTTCTTTATTATGCCTGTAGAAATGGCAACTTATTATAATTGAACTTTACATTATATTACTAAGGAATAGTATTTCTAATTCCATTGAATTACATGCGTTACGTTACTGCAAATATTTTGCTTTTATGTGGAAAAATGGTTTTAATATTTTACCACCTTCTATATGTATATCGAATTCAGTCGTACTTTACCTTTTTTCAAAAATCATGATCTCAGTCTTGCTGACATTCGCTTTCATACTTGTTTTCTTAACACGATCATTGATTCTATTTATTATCTCCTGCAACTCGCACGCCCACGGCGCAAGAATTACTCAATCATCGGCGTATATGAGGCATTTGACAGACAGCTCATCCAATTTTCAGTTCAGACTCATACCTTTTAAATTATGCAGGCAATTATTTAGGTTGAAGAGCCACGGTTAAGCTGCAGATCCCTATCTGACACCCCTGCGGATGTCAAACTAGTCAGTACAACCCCATTTATTCTGACGCAGGCCTCTGTGTAGAGATTGCAGTGCTTGTATCAATCCGTTACTCACACCATGCATGGATAGGGTTCTCGATAGAATATTTCTTTTCTCTCTGTTATAAGCCTTTTCGAGAGTTATTATTAAATTGCCTATATCATTTTTATTGAACAATTACCTTTCACTGTTCAGAATTGGTATAAAGTTGTATAGAATGTGAAACAAAATTTTCAGCATTCAAATACGATTTATTATACAATAACAATCGGAATGTTTAAAATATCAAAATTAATTATTTAGTAAATGGCTAAAAAACCACCTGCCGCAATGATTTCAAAGTCGGCAATGAAAAGAAAGTCTATAAGCACGTTTCTATTCGACTGTAGTTTTGAACCAAACTTTTGTCTTCAGTAGATGGCGCATTTTTCGACAAAAATCAAATTTCGTATAAAAATATTTCGAGTTAAAGTTTCGGTTAAATTCGTAGTTAAATCGATAGCATCAAATCGATCCAAAAATCGGTCTTATTTTCGATTCTTCATAAAAATGATAGCTCGCCGCATCCTAGGAGTCATTAAAAGTGTTATAAAATTTTGTTTGTTATTATTAATATCACTTTCTAGGTTGGTGAACATCGATATCAAAAGTATGTTGAGCCAATTATATTTCTATACAATCTGATGGCTCCGTCAAGTTTTTTGATAAATTTTGTGATAAATATTTGTTTTATTACCACTGATCCCGATTCTACCATTTTTTAGGTTCTGTACCGCAAAAGGAAAAAAAAAAAGGAACCCTTATAGAATTACTTTGCCGTCCGTTTCCCTGTCTATTTATTAAGACCCTTTTTCTCAGGAGCGCATGGATGTAATTGAAATTAATATCACATACATATACCTGCGTTTCCTCTGAGGTGTAAAAAAATTTGGCCCAAATACGACCGCTTATACTGCATAATTTGACACTCGCAAGGGAATCAAAATATATAGGACACTTCCATTAATTAAAAATCACAAAATTTTCTTAAAAGAAAAGATCTCACAGCACAAATAAATAAAAAAAACTTAAAATCGATAATTTGTAGATTATATTATACGAAAAAATCTTTTTTTTTTCTGTATCTGTTATTTAAACCAATACATGGGATAACATTTTTTAATTTCCCCCCAAGAAAACTTTAAATTTGATTAGAATATTAAAAATAATATTTTTATTGAAAAAAAAAAAGCTAAAGTTTCGGAATTCCAGGGACCTAATCTTGCCAGTATCGATATGGAAAACAGACAAAAATCATGGAGATTCTTAACGGACTAAATATCATGCATAATTAAGTTTTTACAAAGCCCTCTGAGTCTATTTCGTCTGGCGAGTTTTATTCGCACTTACCTTACTTTTTGGATTTCCTCTATCTATCTGTATGTTCTTTTAAAACTAAAGAACGAAATTACCGATCTTGATGAAAATTGGTATACGGTGAGGACATGTAATTGTAGAAAAGATAGATGTGAAATTACGAGTTCCTACCGTCTGTTTTAGTAATCTGTCTATTTTAACAAGTATAGTCTGTATATCATTTCAATTTGGCGTATAGCAAACATAAAAAAATTAAAAAATATTTTTTATATCTTCAGTAGCCATATTCATTTGTTTTTATATATTTGTGTGAGTGTGTGTGGGGGGGCAGGGGTTGAACGAATTCGCAGGTAGATTGAGGTTATAAAAAAGCAATAATTACTAAATTTTGATTTAATCTTAGAGAAGCGGACTGCTAACGGCTAGTCTAATATAAATTTGCTTTGCGTTTAACTTTGCGCTGGCGGTGCTTTATACAAATAAAACATAATTGCATATTTCTTATTGATTTTGGTCTGTAAACAAACTTGTTACTTGCGTGATATAAAAACTTTTATGTTATTTTTTAAATAAATATGATAGTGTCGATCATCTTTTATTATAACAAAGGTCTCAAGGTTGATTTGTTAAGTAATAATATCTTACATTAGCTTGATGATGGGCTTAGGGTCCAATATTAATCTGTTTCTTTTAATGACCGACTCGTTTAGAATTAATATCAATACAATATTCCACAAACCAGAAGACTGGGTTCAATGTTTTTCTCTTTATGCATTAATGATTTATCCAAATACCTTAAGAATTTTTAGTATTCACTAAATGAGAATTGATAGCTGAAAGTGAATTAAATATTAAAATTAAGACTTTGAGCGTATTCTGGAGTACTGAAATCAAAACATTTGAATTTTAACGAAAGTAAGGCGAAGACTGTTTTTGGGAGTTTATTAATGTTGTTTTACAGTAACGTTAATAAATTATTATAATTATCACTAATATTATTACGATTAAATAAACTATTATTAAAGCTATAACAATGAAGTTCTTAGGCTAATTTTTAATAATTTAAAGTCAAACTCAAAATATCTTTATTTCGTAAGTTATGATATAAACATGATATCCATCGTAACATTTAAAGAATTTACAGTTTTTTAATGTTGCCACTTTTTTTAATTTCTTTTTCAGTTATCAGTTTAATTTTCAATTATTCAGTTATCCCTTGAGAAAAACGAGTAAGAAACATGAAAATAGCTGTTTTCAAATCAAAATTGTATATAAATATAATTATATATAAAACTATTGCTAGAACCTATAGAAATTAGAGCTGGTTATGTTCATTTATCCTCTAAATATTTAGAGGATAAATGAACATAACCTGTTCTTAACAAATATTTGTCGTATTATTAACAAATATCAATTTTATCGAAATGTTGTGCATTGTCTAAAGTTAGTATAAATTACACGCCAGCCACTCACGAGCACCTAGTATTTTCAATTTCACATCACTAGATCACTGCATGTTCCTCGACAAATTCATTAACCGATGTCATCAATCGCTTACCTCCTCTTACATTGAACGCACGGCGGAATGCACTTACACTAATCTTCGGGATGTCGATATCAGGCAGTTGCAAAATGTATGTAATATGTTTTATGTGAATTTTATGAAGTCCGTCGTCTCGTGAGACTCCGGCCTGTTCTGTAGCCATTTATGATTAAATGCCGTTACCGCATTCCGCCGCAATCCAATAGAACCATATTGCTATTTCCTTTTGCACGTATTACGGTTTTTCTTTTTCATAATCGAATTACGAGAACCACAAAGAAAATATAACTTAATTACAAAGCGGAAACTTGCAAATGTGGTTGTCTCCAAATATCACATTTTTGGAAACTTCCATTTAATTTTGTAATATTGCTTATTGCATGTTAATAAAAAGTTAAAAAAATGTTATTAAATAATGCACGGGGAGCAACATAAGTTTCTGTAACTGGCCACTTACATAAACAATATTTTAAAAGTAATTAGTATAACATAAAATGGAACTTTTTGGCTGTAAAATACAGATTATTCCATATAACGGTCAATTATTTTTACACTGTGGCTTCGTTTTAAAAATTGCGTGTCGTCATCACTATGGATTAAATCATAAAAAATTTCATAGTATGATTTTATACGATATTCGGTATAATTTGACAGCTCAGTAGAGTCTTACTCGACTTCGAGCTCCTTTTGGCGATGAACGCCATGCGAGACTACTATTTATAACTGGTTTGCTAACTTCAAGTGCGGTCGTGTCAATCTCAGTGACGAATTTCGTGATGATCGCCCGTCCATCGCTGTGAACAACAAAAGCATAGATGCTGTGCGCCGTATGATCGAAACAGACTAACGTACCATGAGATTCGGGCATTCTTAGGCATAGGCATGAGTCAAATAAGAACAATCCTACACAAACATTTGAGTGTGAAAAAGCTGTCCTCGTAGCGGATCCCACACAATTTGACTGAGGCTCAATAAGCAGACCGCGTCACTTGATGCAATGCCATGTTTACCAGATTGAAGGAAGGGGTGTCTAATCTAGTGTAGGACATAGTAACAGGTGACAAAATATGGATTTATTGCTATAACCTCAAAGTAAAGCACTAATCGACCGTGTGGGTCTATCAAGATGAGCTCAAACCAACCAAAGTGGCACACGAATGAAGTGCGTCTAAGCGGATAATTGCTTCTTTTTTTAATAAAACTGGACAATTGGTTACTGTTGCTTTAAAGAATTGTCGTACCGTGAATAGTGATTGGTATACAACCATTAGTTTGATGGAAGTTATTGTCGAACTCCATAAAAATAACCGTTAACTTCGTACCATCTTGCGCCAAGACACATGCCAACAGAACTTATGAAAACGTAGAACTTATGAGCAGTCCTGCATATAGTCTCGATTTGCTTTTTTTTTTTTTCGCAAAAATTAAGAACCGATAACGCGGTCAATGATTTTCATCATCGGAAGAGGCTGTCGAAGAGTATGAAAAACGTGTTTCCGAAGCCACCAGGGAGGAGTGGAATATTTTTTTTTAATGGATTATTCG
The DNA here is from genome assembly GCA_005406025.1 of Eumeta japonica. NCBI lineage: Eukaryota > Metazoa > Arthropoda > Insecta > Lepidoptera > Psychidae > Eumeta > Eumeta japonica. The sequence goes on from BGZK01000283.1 coordinate 442,717, forward strand.
TATGTAAAAGTGCATTTATGCTAACGGAGAACATTTTGAGAAACAATAAATTCATTTTTGCCCATTCATAGTTATTTTTTTCTCATTCATTCCAGAAATTTTCAGTGCGTCCTACGTAATGTAAAGACAGATATTTCAATTGTAAGTAATTACTCGAGGTAAAAGCGTTTTGTCTTTTATTCGTCCATTATTTCGTAGAGGGCAGGTGTCGCGCGGTACTTTTTATCTCGTAATTTTTGAAGAATCGTGTCACAGCCTAGATTAGGCAACGTCCCCATTTGTTTAAAATGTTTTCGAACTCGAGTACAAAGGGGAACTGATAAACGATTTTTTAACAGACCAGCGATTTTGTATCACACAATGATCGAACACAAACAATTCGGGCTTCGGGTAGGACGCGCGCCATCAATCCAGGCGGCGCGGGCGGCCCCGAGAGGCGCACAAAGGCGACACATTATCTCGTCATTTGTCAGAGCGCGACTTTCATCGCGCGCGCCGGCGCGTAATCCATCCTCATAAACGACGCCGATCGCTCGTCCGAGCCCACAATTCGGTAACTTAATACGCTTCGATTTTTCAGGAGACCCGGAGCTATTTAGACCTTAATAAGGGAGGAAGTAGCAGTACGGGAAAATGGATGACATACTTGTGCATCGGTCGGGAGGGCGGGGATGAAGTGAAAAAAAAAAGGGAGAAAATCGATCCAGGAATTCATCTGGACCTGCATATTGAATTTTAGGATCATCGTAATTTAGTATTCATACAGGTTTCGTTGAGCATTCAAGGCTTCGCGACCTTACCTTAACTAGTGTCTTCGTCTATAAACGTAGCACGTTTCTAGACGAAGACAATCCATACTGAATTAGCGCTAGATTTATAATTCGCTAAACATAACTACGATCGATGTTAGGCACTTCTGTGTGCCATATTAACGCACTTTCTTGAAGAGCATGAGCCCACGTTTATGTACCTGAGCTTATTTGTAGGTTCGTTGTCCCCCAAGAAAAGTTTTATAACGATCTGTATAGAAGCGAATATAAACTAATTTGCGTTACTAAAACCTCTTTCATTTTTCTATTTGTCTCGTCATTTCTCATAATTAGTTATTCCTGAGATTAGTGCAGTCAAACATATAATTTTTTAACTCCACATTATTTAGAAGGAACATGACCTTTTCATGTTTATTTACAGAAAACTCTTATATAAATAAAATATCATTGCCCCATGACTGCCCCCACTCACCCACCATTAGTCACATGTGTGCTAGATAATTATAGCTATCCATGCGAAATAGAGGAGTGTCGTTAGTTTAGTTAAATTAACGACACTCCTAATTGTATTTACAATTAAATGTTTATTAAATGGATTTATTCAAAAATAATGCTTAAAATTACTTTATTTCATCAAAATTTGTAAAATATAAGATCTAAAGAAATTAAAAAACTAGAGCCTTTGAATATTCAATGGTTTAGTAGATGTCAGTAAAGGTAGATGGTACACTCGATGTGGGATCACGGTTCATCGCTTAACTTACTTCCAGATAATTGTATGAAATTCCTTCAAATATTAATAGTTATTAAGAGACATTAAACATTCTCAGTTGTAGTGTTTCTTTTTTCTTAGATTGCACCTTATTTGGTTAGGCCAGCACACGAAATTCACGAGCCTGCATGAAACATTGCCGGATGGATATCACTGAAGCAAGAGAGATGTGCAAAGCTTGTATCATGTAAGGATCTATAGTCTCTGCTTACCCTTTTAGGACATGCAAATGAGATTATAAATTAATAAAACAATTTTTAAAAAGAACTAATAACAAATATAGTTGTAGATTGATATTAATTAATTGTTATTTGTTTCCACAAAAAAGGCAGTTTAAAAGCAACTTTAAGTTAAATGCTCCCTAACTTAATTTTAGAATTAAGGTTATGACTGTCAGGTTACAACCGCGCACTTCCTAGAATAGTGACTTTAATTATCTACTACTGTCTTATTGTATGTTATTATAGCGCCCATTTTCTTAGAACTTAGAACTTTCTTTTTAAACTTTAATCAGCATAAATTTATCTTTAATTATATTTCTGCAAACGAATTGAGGATGTTTGCAATCTCAAGCAAGAAAATTAGCTGTTTGTTTAGTTTAAATTTTTTAGCGACTAAACACCCCAATATATTGAGGTTTTATGTTTATTTCCTATTTTCTTCCTAAGCATTCCTTTCTCCCCTCGCCGTTACATTCTTTGTCCCTCTCTCTCTGTCCCCATAGACAATTTATATACGGACACCTAAGCGGTCCGCCTTGCACTTGACCATTTGTTTTGTATAATTCCGCCGAGATGAACTCGCCGAGCCCCCCGCTACGCGCCGATCCGCCCCCGACAGTGGCACGCAGGAACTCGAATAAAAATGAAAGTGGATTCGCTTGTTATTCTCATAAGCCCGACGATCTTGTTCCTTTCCACCGCGGCCTCGTTAGCGCGCCGCGTCCGCGTCCGCGATTCGTACGGAACCCTCGCTACGTCCCTCTAACGCTTTTTTTGAGCGTTCCGATAAACGTATGCACCGGTCGAAAGCTCCGACTACGAAGAGCTCTTTTCAAAACAAATCAATTATTTAGGAGCTATGCGACAGGACTGAATGAACAGAAAACGGAAATTAAATTTACGTCTAGACGAATTGAACTTGGATAAATATTGTCGTGAAAGAAGACTACACGGTTTTCACTTAAAATGGTTCTCTTTCGCTCCAAGTCTCTTGGGTTGTGTTAAATATCTTTATGCAGCTATTTCTATAAATGGATAGCCGTTGTTAGCCCGCTGATAATTGCTTTTCGGTAGTGGTTTATATAAAATAGCTAAATCGTATTTATGTAATCGTATTTGATAAGGCAGCTATAGACAATTGTCAAGTTCGAGTGAACATCTGATTGTATACGAAAATCACTGAATTCCACCAAAAGTACTTTATGTGAAAATTAATATTATTCGAGTTGAACTTTAATTGTATTTTTATCATTTTTGTTTTCTTCTTTTATATTGTTTTTACTTACACATTCTATAGGATATACATACAAAACCATTTTTCATTTTATATATTTTTTAATTTTCGTATTATAGATAAAATAAACAATAATAATTCTACTCGTTTCTATTTAGTCTTTAGTATCGTAAAAATGCTCAATCACTCAGCGTCGATCGGAGCTATAATCAAAGTTTCTTCAGAAGATGAACTTCGTAATTAAGTGATCTATAAAAGAACCGAAGTAACATATTTCTCATAAATCGGGATAGTTACGAGAGACACAACGCTGGCAACATCGTTCGTAAGACCAATAATTCCTGGCAAGAAAGGTTCTAAAATGGCCCCGACGAGCTGGATATTCCAGCGTAGGGCAAACCCTAATACAATAATGAAATGTTGCCCTGGGCTACCTTCAGTTACAGGTGGCCAAGCACCAGAATTCTTTATCGTGAAAGTCTATAAAGATGGCATGCGCTGGACACAGTTGATGCAGTGTGTCGAGTTTTATACGGCCAAAAATAACTTTCAGCTGTGGTGATCTTCAACTTACATTTACAATAATCACCTGCTAACTGTTAAAGTTAAAAATCAAGGGTTTCAAAATACTTTGTTTCAACTTCACAATTGACAGTTAACCGATATAATCAAAGAGATATTATTGCAAATGCGTGTAGCCACCTCCAAAAGCTAGATAACTTTCCAATCCGCCATTTCGGCATTTAGGACATTAACAGTCGATACATAGTTGGTATATTTTAGTTTTAATTTGAATATCTTTTTAATAATCCGTGGTAATATACAATAATAGGGATTTTTCTTCACAATCCAATACGGAAACATAGTATGTACATTTATGAAATTAAAAATATTATATTACGCGATTATCGTAACTGACAACAACCTATCAGTTAACATTTGACTTTAACTAGTAATTTTTTCATGCAATAGAATTCGACAATTTTGCTAAATTATAGTAAATTTTATATTTAACAGTTAAAATTAAAGTTTAAATACTATTGATTTTGAAACACTCCGCTAAACCGAACGGAGCGCAATTACCAAATTTGAGTGAAAAATAGATTAAAAAATTAATAGATTAATTAATTTGGCGCACTTTACTTAAGTACCAGTTAGCTAAAGCTAAGAAAGATAAATAGGTCAAACCTTTATATCGGGCCCTTTTAAATAAAATACACCATTTCTTATACATGCATGAATTTATCACTGCATTACAGGGACATTATTCTGCCATACTCTTATTCCAGACTAGCTTATACCCGCAGCTCCGGCCGCCTGAATGGAGAATGTTGATCTTTTTTTAAACCACAATCCTACAATTGATTTTAACCCCATCACCAATGCCGATTCTGATCCTGTTCCCGATTATAATTCTACCACCATTCTTTTACCCCCCCCCCTCTCACTCTCTTTCTCGTTTTTTTTCTAGCGGAACAACCACAGCAAAGAAAACAAACCATATAAAATCGCTAGTATGTTATTTATGACGGATCTTCTGCTTTTTGAGACTCTTGCCGATTAGATCTCAAAATCCGGATCATAATTTAACGTACCTGTGGGTCAATCGATCCCAATTAAACTTCACTGAAGCGCAACTGAGCCCGAGCGGGGGCGCTGCGGGCGAATATATAATTCGGACGGGCTTGTTTGCATCCGGATTATCATATTAAAGGGATGGGTCAGTGGCCCGCGTCGCTGCGGCCCGATACAAATGCAAACAACGTCATGCAACATTTATTAGGGTCTGCGTAATTGAATCTAAAATAGTTTTTATTCTTCTCTGCGATGCCGCGCATCCATTATTTTTATTGTTTTCGCTAATCCCGAATTATTTTATGATTTCATCGATCACTCTTTTCGATAATTGTGAAGTATTAAGTCTCTCTCCTTTTCTTTATATATTAAATTTGTTACGGATGTTTTCAAAGGAATAATATAAAAAGAGAAACTATTCAAAAATCCCAAAACAAATAAAACAGTGACACTTTCAGATATATAGAACTTATGTAGCACGGGTGAATTCCAAAACTTTCCTCTTCAAATTTTGAGAATCATATCATTTTGTTGCTTTAATCCACGCACTTTAATAATATTTAATACATTTGTTTGGAAGTTTGTCCCTTCTTATGTTTTATTAATTTCATTTTAATGTTCTCGATTCTTATTTTCAATGAATGTTTGCATAAAATTTAAAATTTGTAACATTGAATATTCAAGAGCTTTTTAATTAGGAATTTATAGCACCAATAAATCGTAGTTATGAGCATGTAATCGAATTCAAACAAAAATTTCAACCTATTCAGGTAATGAAAACCGATAGCAAATCCACGTTCACTACACAATACGGACGAACGAACGGGCATACGACAAAGTTAAAAAAAGCATCCTCTTAGAGAAACAATTCCCTCAAAGTCGTGCACATCAATCGGATTCTTCCGCTCGGGAACTCTAACGTGCACGAACCCGGTATGCTCGAAATTTGCGAAGGTTCGACGTCAAATAAGAAGACATCGGCCGGTCCGCCGCAGCATTCTCACGATTTAGTGACCTCCCCCGCCCCCGCCGCCGCGGGCCGGCCCGCCCCCGTCGTGCACGGTCCGTTCCCGTTAGGTAATCCGCGGCGGCGCGCGTACTCCTGTACGCCCGTTAGCGCGGGCCCGGCGCCGGCGGGTGGACGATTCTTTGAAGGCGGTTCGCTCCGTATAAAAGATTACGGCCCTTTTGTTCCGACAAGTTGGCCCGATTTTATCTCGCCCTTTGTGGACGGCGCGCGCGCCCGCCGATAGGCGCGACTCGAGATGTGGCGCGCCCCCAAAACATATTATCAGCTTCGTCCGTGGTAATGGAGAATCCGGTCGATGTTTTGTTTGTTTGCAAACTTTTGAGTAATTCGGTCGGGCGGAAATCATAAAAGTTAAATCAGAAAAAGCCGAACGAACTTTCCTATTCCGTGTCAGAGGGGAATACAATTTGATGGGTAATAAAACGCAATTTAAAGATATCGTATTCGAAGGATCATTTTTGCTCTCGTTTCGTCTACGCCAAACGAATTTTTTTATATAAAATTCATAAAGGCCAAACGAGCATGCTGGCGATCGGAATGTAGATGGTCACCACCGCCCATGCACATCCGCAGCCCCACAGGAGTGGCTTGTGCGTTTCTGGCCTTTAATACTATATGATTTACCCATTAGCGGATAAATTATAGCAGAGCCCCATCACACGTGGTAGAAAATTGCACATGAAGCGTAAGGTAGTAAAACGCTTGCCTCTTGATACCAAAATGTTGTAAGCTACTACGGGGCCCAGGACCGCTCAATTTTCAGTCGCCATTTCCAAAATCATAATTCCTTTCGTAAATGAAAAAATATTTTTTTTAAATATGTTTTGGAACTACCAACTCAACAGCATGTTTATATCATAACAGACAGTTTCCACGTTGGCTCGGGCGTATTGCGGAGGAATATTGTTTTTACAGGTTTCATTTCCTTACCTTCGTCATTAAATCAAATGATAACTTATAAATCGCACATAAGTTTGAAATGGAATACAAATTTGTATAGCATATATTTAGTGGTGCGGGATTTCACACGTGTCTCCGGCGTTGTAGATGCAAGCTCTAACCACTGGGCATATGCTAGGTGTCTGCAATAACCCTAACCACAGCTTGCAAAAAAAGAAATTAAATAATTAGCTATATATAAGTTTAACAGTAATTTTTTAAATATTTTGATGTTTAAAATGATTACAAAAGAAAAATTTAACTGAAAACTTTTAAAATAAATAATTCAAATTTAAATTATAAGACGTATATGAGAAATAATATTGATAAGAAAAATGGAAACGAGAAAGGAAGAGGCAGAGCTCTTGAATGTTTATTTAAATTTTACATATATAACTACAAAAAAAACAGTTATTGTATGACATTACAAAAAAAAGGATTTGGTGCGATATATTTTATTTCATATAGTAATATTGTATTCTCATCCGTTAAAAGAGGTCAGCATGTCAAAAAAAATTACTTCCCTAATCACTAATCTAAAGAAAAACTAAACGCCTCAGGAATTACATCCGCAAACTTTGTACTGCATGTTGAAGAAATCCAACTCGGCGCAGACTTGTAATCGAATAAAATAATAAAATTGGGTGTAGAGCACGAATTGGAGTAGAAAGAATCAGTTTTCACATAATTAGGTCTAATATTATGGAAATAAACGTAATAATTACAACCTTTTTATCGACATTATTAAATGCTTCTTTTTTAAACAAATTCGCTACATCAATATTAAAATAAATTTTAATCCTGTATAACACTTCCTATATTATTATATTATTTTGTTCTTCAATAATGATCAATAATATTTGTTATAACCCTGTTTAAGTTATAATACCTGTCGACATGTATTTATGAATCCCGACAGCGTTGCTTATGGCGAACGGTGGGCAAACTTTAATAAATTAAATTGTGGTAGACGGCGATCCGTATTTTGTTTCGTCATTTCTAGAAAATAAGTTTCGCAATTAAAAAGTTAAATTGATTTGCTGCCATCCAAAAATCTCTTACCTGTATTCGGCGACTTCATTATGCCAAAGTTTTGAATTATTCATGAACAAACACGGTTATAATTCAATTTTCTGTTTGTAATAAATAATACATACTTATTTTTTTTTTTGTACTAGAAAGCAATAAAAATGTAATGGTTGGTTTTGTATTTCTCTTCGATTTGCATTAAGCAGTGTTCATTATGTGGCGACATAAAGGTAAAAAGTTTACATATATTATAAATATGAAGTATCTAATAAATATTAAACATAGAATGTTTGTCTCTCAATCACACTTGAACCACCAAACGGATTGTAAATAAATGTTGTGCAGAGGTAGATTATATCATGGAGCAAAAGTAGCAAAACACTGTAGATACAAAAAAATATATAAACACTATTAAAATGGTAATTGAAAATCGTGACGTTTACATCCTAAAGTAATACAATTGTTGCAAATTTTAATATACACCCATTGAAACGGGCGATAAATAGCTAGAAACGTATTATGTTTGTTTTTTTATAATATTTTATAATTTTTTTATAAAATTTAAAATAATTTAATTTGTTCTTTTATAATACTCTAGAATCAAAATATTCATTCTATTTAATGATTATTCCATCAATGAATTCGTTTTAATCCTATGATTGTTCTGAAATATGTAACTGTAGATAAACTTCCCAATGATGGTTACTAGAATGCTATATTGGTATTTCAAAATATAAATGCCAGTGAGATGCAGTTTAGAGTTGATTCTAGAAGTATTAATTTTATATGTACACAGCAACAAGATGGTGGCACTGAGCATAGAATATATACGTTTGCCTGATCGTCTCCCTATTTGACAAACTGCGGTTCTACACGAAATAGGCTCCTTACCTCATTTAATTCCCAGATATATTTGTTTATTTTTTTAGACAAACAAAAAAAAATGGTCCACAGATCATACTCTACTAGATATTCGTTCGACGTAGTAATTAGTTGAATTTTAAGTCGAACGGATATCCCGTACATTTGTTTCATTGAATTAAATTTATATATATATATATATATATATATATATATATATATATATATTTCGTTGAACAAAAAAATAACATAAACTTCGAAGCGGACGAGATATTCGTATAAGGTAGTAATTGTCTAATTTATTGCTACATCTTGACAGTGAGTTTATAACAACCTGACAAAACAACCAACCAACAGCTTTATAAAGATTTAAAACGCTTTTACTTTAGTCTTTTATTTTAAAACAAGTGTTTAAAACAAGTACTTATTACATTACTTCATTTGATTTAATTTGGAGATATAACTAGTTCATCGAATAAAAAAAAAATAAACAACGGGGCGGACGGGATAACCGTTTGACGTAGTAATTTAGCTAATTTATTTCTGTGTACTCGTAGCAAGAAGTTTCGCTCGTTAAGTGAGAAGACAACTGCTGTAAATCACGGAGCCAACCCCGAGACTGCTCCTGCGACGAGATCGCTATCTCCAAATTAGAGAGACGAAGTTCGAGTTCTCGAGTTATCGCTTTTGCTTTATTATATCTTTAACAAAAAAAAAAACAGCTTTGAACCTATAGGGATAAAGCAAAGCTCTCTCTATTAAATGAAAATTCGATCCGACTGGGATTAAGCTTAACGTAAAAAGGATTTCACGTTCCCTGTTATGCAATAACGTGGGACTACATTTTAACGTACACTTAACGGCTGAGAATCGGTGAGACGGCATATATGGTATTAAATATTCCTATTTAACATTCGTAAGCAATCTTGCATATTTACAAACATATACGTTTTATACAAATAGAAACTTTTTGACGTGACAACGTCTTAAATTAGGTTGCGGCTGGGAGTCACTTTGAAAAAGTGTAACGCTCGGTAACGTAACGATGAGTCACCGAACGAGAGAGAGGCCCGCCGAATGCCTTGCGTCTCTCCCACTCAACTATGATCGGTCTGCCGCGCGCAGCACTAGAGAATAGTGCATAGCTTGCAAATGTATTGCAAGTTATTGTATGTATATTTGTATATAAATACGTATGTATGTGTAAAGGTAAAAATAAAATTTTGTTAATATGAAATTCAGTGCGAGATTCTTTGTATAAATTAATGTTTTAAATATAATTCTTTGTATAAATAAATGTTTTAAATTGTTAACTATTATTTCATCCTTCTTCCTACTATACGAATGAATATTCACATTAAAATGATTTTACCATTCAAAGTCGTTGTCACGTAAAACTTTCGCCCGTATACCGACTTTACAGGCAACCAAATTTTTTTTTATATAAATGCAACGCGCTTATACATACATATAATTTTTGTACGTCTGTCTGTATGATTGTTTGTTCGGTCATCACGCAAAAGCTACTGCACGGAATCGAATGCGATTTTCATATGCGTGTTGCTTGAGGTATAATTTCAAAAATATGTAATGTTGATACACTGCATAGGAGCAGAATCATATAAAGCCCTCTTAAAACGGGAACTGTGACTAGATATAGGAGGTCACTTTTAAAATTTTGAGTTTGTACGGCATTCAATCACGTCACACTCTCCTATCAGTGACTCCTACATTATGGTGGACACGGCGTCGTCGAACATAAAAGATGTACAACAAAAAAATGTACAAACAAGATGTACAAACAAAAAGATTTCATTCCGGGCGAGTTGTGGGCGAAAGCTGGTATTAATTTAAAATATGTTATTTTGTATGTTGTGATATACATATCTCACAATATTTGAAATATGCCATTGTATGTAATGTATCTTTTGCTAATGTGCCTTCCGTTCGGAAGGCGGCAATTTTTAACACAAACATAAACTTTTATTCCACATATTTTAATAAAATTATAATTTTTACTTTATATTTTGATTAAAAAACGATCCTTTGTATCGCTACAAAACAAAGTTTGTAACGCCGAAAATATTATAAAATAGACCACGAAAGCTTCTTACAAATATTCTGCATGATTGAAAAATTTTCCAGAACGAACGAAAGGCACGTCTTCCAGGTTTACACAGCTGAAAGGTTCGAAGTTGCTTAAGCGGGCCGTTGAAAAATAGTTGAGGATTCCGAGGCAGTGTCTGAAACAAATGTGATTAACTACTTGTTTACGTTGTTCAATAAATTTTGTCATTAAATAAAGAAAAAATGGAAAAAAAAATGTTTTCATTTTTACAGTGTTCGGGGATTGTTTGAAAATAATTTATGTAAGTAAGATAAGGTAATTTTAAATGAAAATATACATTCTTAATCTGACCGATGAGCGATTGAGAATCTTAATAAGAAAAGTGTAGATTATTTTTAGAGATGATATCTTTGATACGAAACTATTTTTGAAGGAGTTATATTTTTTGAATGAAAGTAAGTAGAGTATTTTTTAAAGAAACGGCATTTATGATATTTTTATTAAAATATGAGTTTCATGAGATGTTTTAAAGCATAACAAAGAATTTTGTTCTATGTACAGAACTTTATTATCGAAATATTTATTTATGTACTTACGATAATTTGTATTTAGTACAATAATAGCTAAAACAGACATTTTTAATAGATTTTAGAAATAATTGATTTTACAGTACACATAAACGTTATGGTGTTCCGCACCAAAACTGAAAAACAGGACATTTACGAACTATTCTGGTGTCTATTCGTTTGTCCAAGAAACATATGTCAGTCTGTTTGCCTTAAAAACTAAATATTTGGTGCAGTTTTTAAAATCGTTGCTACTTTTCAGAGTTAGGGGTAGATTGAGCACGAAATCAAAAATGTACTGGGAGTCTTTATTACTTCCTTATACCGGTATTCGGGTATTCGTAACTTGCAAAAAATTTGAAAATTTGCTGATAGTTCTCACCAAATACAGCGTTTACCGTCTTGAAAACGGGACGAGGAGTAATCGAGAGCCGGAACCGGAATCGAAGTTGAATGCGGCACCGAGATCTGAATCAAGATCGCGATCGGAATCGAAATCAGAAGCAGGACCGGGGCCGCGAGTGGGACGGGAGCGGGATTAGGATCGGCTGTAAGATATAATTTATGAGATGAAGGATTACATTCGATATCCAGGGAACGAATCCGCCGGTGGAGCAGAAAGGAAAATATATTAACAGTTTAACTAACTTTTGTATAGTGTCAGGTACCAGTCAATATCTTTGTCATTGGCATAGCTTAAAGGCACAACATTTTAATGGACGACATGAAATTTTTACTTGTAAGTAGTACTTCTAAGTTCAATTATCAAATCAAAATACACATATGCTTAGTTTATTGTTCATATACGGCTTTTTTTTTTTTAGCATAATTTTGCGTGATTGTATCATCAAACGAAAGCTTATCACACTAACCTACTTCGGCGTACAAAGTTCACAAATAAAAACTTCAACAGTTTATTATCAAAGAACTTTCCGTCTACTATAATATCCCGCATACAATTGATGAGTGCGCGCCGAAACAGCACTACACAATCCGTATACGCGGAATGGCGCGCCGGCTCATTGCGCTTCGCTCGTAAATCCACCTCCGCCATTGTTGGTTTTAGGGAAATAGAGTGTCGTTATTTCTGGCAACACCGAAGCCCGCACTCTCAAATGACAGCCATTCAGAGTTCCGGCGCAGAGATTTTTTAATTTTCCTCATTGCCCCCGGATAAACTGGGTGAGTTCAGGAATCTCCGACACTCATAAAATAAACATATGTTTTTCATTGGAGCGCTAACATTGAAAATTGTATCTGGAAGACGAGCTTTAAAGGTGAAGGTAAACATTTACGACGGCGAATTAGGCAACATTTGCGTTCTTTGTACGATATTGTAACCGATTTTCAAAAGAGTTGGAATTTAGTTTTGACTAACTTTTTAAAAAATCCCTTCTAAAACAGATTTAAGGGAAGTGAGAAAAGATGCCTTTAAAAAACCAAAAAAATATATATTCTGTTCTAGAATTGAACGCCAAAAATGTCCCTCACCGTTTTTTGTGAAACCTACTTTTTCAGAAATTATTTCAATTATAAGTTTATATATCTACGGTATTGGTTATCGCTGCCTTTGTCGACGAAAATAACAAATTAAAGGACTGTTATTCATAACAATTCCTGTATAAGCGAAAAGAAAAAGCCATCGTTACGTTAATTCTGGTAAACGCTGCGGCGACGGGCTCTCCTACCTTTTGTGCGTCGATTGAATTATTTTCTCTAAAACTGCATTAATATTTGCTACAAGCTTTCAAAAAGTGCAGACATACTACATACGGACAAATACTAGTATTCCGTTACTTCAAGCTTACGAGCCAGTGTTCAATGTTGAATTATGGCGCACCTTGATGTCCGATCTAATGAAGTACGATGATCAATATCTAAATTGTCTGCCCTAAGTCCGATTGTGAAGTTATTCTAAACTAGCAATCATCTGCAGCTTCGCAGTTCATGTATTTTGAATTATGCATTCAACATCTTTTAGTCTCGCTCTCGATCTCGCTGTCACTCCTGACCCCCAAACCCGCCCCTGTTCACGATTTCAATTCTAATACATACCCTTTTCGGTTCCGGTACCGGTCCCGCTGTAGATCGCGGCCGAGAATGAGACATATTTATTACGATTTACGAATTACACAACCTCGTTTAAGATATACCATTAATTTGACAATAATAAAAATCATCTTATATGCATCTGTCAGTACGTTCGTAGTTCTTTACCATCGATAAAAGAAATTGCAACGTTTTTATTGTGATATCAGGGCAATACTAAAAAAAACAAAGTTTTATAGTTATTATTTATGTAACGTTTTAATATCATGGTATTATGTTCCTATATTTATACGGCTACGATATTTACATTTTGTTTTTACAAATAACCAAAGATATGTATACAGTCTGATACCGGGTCAGTATTACTTTGGCGTTTCGACGTTTCTGCCCCAGAACGTTTCCGCTCAAAGGAGCCGCGCCGTACAAGAGCTTTTAGCATCAACACGGGATCTAATTTGTAGACTGTAATGAATAGATTCGCTCGCATCGGTAGAACAATCAGCAATAATGGCCTGCCCATTGTCTCGGCCGGCTGGAGATAACGGAATTTAGCTCTCGGCTTCCGGATAATCGATCCCATTTAGTATTAGTTTTTTTTTTTTTATTTAAAATAATTTGTTTAATTTAAGGATATCGTTAACGAAACCTCATTTACTTCTTCCGATGGCGCTACAACCCTTGACTAGTCCCAGTCGGGCATATAATTAAGGGCGGTGACTTTCCTCCTATAGATGAACTTTCTCATGATACGTCGGTCTTGCCCCACACGATCACTCTACCTTCTTTCTTCGTTTCTGCGGCCTGTCTCCAGGACTTTTTATTTGCGGCGTCCATTTACCCATGGCCGGCGTCCTCTCAGGTGTTCACGTTATACATACAACAAGCGTTTTAATGAGTTCGTATCAGAAAATGATAGCCAAGGATCTGACGAAGCTTCACAGATGAACGAAGTCGATTTCTTTCACTGTCTTTTTATTTCAGATTGATAGATTAAAACTTGAACACAACAATAACGCACCTAACATGTATGCTTGAGCATACATGTTAGGTGCGTTACTTTACTGATGAATTCGTCTAAAATGACAAAGCTTTCTCTGGCAACTTTACTAATTGGTGTATCACTTTGTGTTTTTCACAAGATAAGCATTTTTTAATAGAAACCGCTGACTCATAAAAAGAAACGGTGATTCCTAAAAATGAAACATAATAGAAAGTATTTTATGAGCAGGAATGTTTTTATATCTGAAAGGGAATTGAAATATACTTTTTTAATTATTTCACAAGAGTAACAACTGTTACCGTTTATAATGTTATTAATTTTCTCATCAGCTACATATAGTCCCGTTAACTTCTTTAACATCGTCCAATAAATCGTTTTCCGTGTCCACTTCGTTCGGTGGAGCTTTTCGGTAAATCGAAGCTTTTGTTCCTACCCCTCCGTTTTAATCCCGTCGTAGTACCACCCTGTTTCCTCAGCCGACGACAATCGGGACAATTAAATACAGGAGAAGAGCCCGCAGCTACGGGGACCGACCCACCGCAGCCCGTACGGACTGTCCAAGAAAAATAGACGTAGAAGTCGCGAGTTTTAGCTCATGTATTCGTTTAGATCTAGGCGTACTTCGTCCACTCGGATGAAGTACGCCAAGGGGATTTGGGATTTTAGCTTATACTTTTTATTTAAAATGAAAATCAGAATATTGTCTGCATATTGTCATGAAAACTAATGCCCTGAATTAAAACATATCACAACTTTTTATTTCCATTTAATATAATGGTATAAGCAGTTCCCTATTATACCCTTATATCTGCAATTGATAAGATTTAGGTCAAGTACAAATTTGGCTGATTTATTAACTTTTGGCCGGATACGGCAAGAAATAAAGTTGTAAGTTAATGTAAATTACGCTTAAATTTTCAACGTTGATGTAGGTTTATAGTATTATGTTACCTTAAACAATTAGATTGTGTTTGCTTTCTAAAAAATGAACGTTGCGCCACCACAATTCATAGTGTTTCTAGATGAAATGGAAGTCCAAATGTAATTCGAAATAAAATCTATATACTTTATTTTCTACCATTTACCAATGCAAATAATGCAAGGAAAGGAATCAAAATAAAAGTATCATTTTATTTTTTAGGAAAAATATTAATTTCATGAAAATTGATTATAAAAGAGTGAATTAAACATAAAATAAATTAAATAAAACATCTAGAGTCGTGGGATGCATGAGTCCCGCCCCGCTTTGCAGAATTAACTAGTATGTGTTAGAAAGAGACAAAGACAGAGTCGCTGAGGGTTTAATGGAAAGGTTATAAAGCCTTTTTGTCACGTGATGATTTCTACCAATTCACACCAACGGCAAACCGCTTTAAGCAACTTCTATCTATAAACATTTTGAAATAAAATACTAGTTTTACATTTCATCTCTGCCTTTACACTATCGTTTTATATCATTTGTACAAATTTTACACGAGCATTATATATATTTCAGAAGCTAAATGAAGATAAGGTATAGGCGGGCGGAGACACGAAGGAGGGGCGGTGCACAAGAAAAAGAATCCCCGCAATATTTCCAAGAGCGAACTTAAGTAGGAATCATTTTTTCGGTGACTCTCGCTGTAAGGAGATCAGATAATCCCGTTTCTTAGTGCCTTCTTCCGGCGTAGTCGGAGAAAATAAGACGAGATAATAGAACTTGAATCCTAAGACGTACACGCGCCGCGGCCCGCGGCAGCCGAAAGCTTTTATGCCCGTCCCGCGGCGCCGCGCCGAGCGGCGGCCGGCGCACCTCCGCGGAAGTTTCGCAATAAAAGTTGTCAACGCCCGCCCCCTCGCCCCTGCGACCCCCGCCCGCCTCCCGCCCCCGGTCTCGTCTCGATGCGGTCGCCTCCGTTGCAGTCACTAGTTTCAATTCGTAGCCCCATATAATTTAATTTGATGTTGTATCCGCGAATGTACGCTTTTCGGTTAAAAGCGATTCCGAGGGTAAGAAAAAGGTGACAGAACAAATGGAGTTTTTTTTCCGTCGAACACATTCCGAACTGTACTATCATCTGTTCGGTATTATTTCCGTTTATACTTCATTCGTATCGATATTGCAACAACTGAGTCGTGTAGGTGGCACGCGAGGCGTTCAGCCTCCGTCCGGGTCGAGTCCTGCCAAGTCCTGTTTATTAATTCAAAGTTCGCAATCGGGAAACCTTAGACGGAGCGAAAAGGAATAGAATAGAGAGTTAAAAAAGGGTTGATAGTAGCTCCAACCTGATGCGCGGGCCTCGATAATGATAAAAACGAAAGAATCAAATGTCAGTAATGTGATAGCGAATTCGTGTAGAAGACGCGAACAAATAATCGAGGAACTGGACAAATGAACATAGTCTTGCCGCTGCTGATTTTGATACACGGTCCCGAGTAGCGAAACCCGACGAGGAGTACGTCTGGGTTGCTATATTATAAAATTTAGAAACGACTATCGTTCCTCAGTTTATTTGGTAGATTTTCACATTCAAGTCGTATAAGTAAATCGAGTACAATGAATGTTGGTAGAGAGCAACGGCGTATCATGAGAAAATTGTTCTATGTCCACTAGAGCGAAGTCGTGGGCGGTGTGAAGCTCTGGCGGCATATAATAAATATATATTTATTGATTTGTTAAATATAAATATTATAAGAATTTGCAAGAATATACTAATGAGTTCAAACATGCTAATCACGGCCCATTTATTGAAGAAAATTACTTATTATTTTTATATGTATTTTTTTTTTCATTCTCTTAGTGTGTTTAATTATTTATTTCGTTAATGATACACGCTTTATTATGTTACACATCATCATATGTATAAAACAGGCATGTGCAAACCAAATTCAACATTGATGAAACCGCGGCGCGTAATTAGTACTACATATATTCTGTGACCCTTCAGCACCCGCCAGATAAATGTGGTCACGCTAGTTGTTCGCGCCGCCCACGCGGGAGCGAACCCTAGGAGCTGTAGCACGTACACTTTATTAGGGCTCGAGTTGTATTATATTAACAAGACGGAATGTCTTCCTACGACAAGAGCCATTATTGAGATTTTTCGTACGAAGAGTACATATTTTATTTCATAATAATTTATAAACGGGGACAAATATTTGATAATACTATTACATCTAGGAATAGTATTATCTAATCTATGTTGAAAATTGAGATGAATACTAACGTGTATACGATCGTATCTGTTTTTGCATGAAAATATCTATAGATGAGATAATTATCGCCATTTGTCTATATTTGTAAGGTACTTGCATGAGACCGAATTTCTTCTTATACATTTTCGCAATAGTTTGAGATGTCATAATAAAAAAATTGGAACGAACTGCATTTAATTATAATTTAAATTAATCAAAACGCTGTGGAATTTTAAACGAAACACAGTTTATGTGTTTAATATTGTTTTCTTTTTATGAAAACAAATAAGATTTTTTTAATGTTCCATACGTCCGAAAGATAAAAAACGGATATCTTACACGATCACTCGCGTGTCCGTCTGTTTGTCTATTGCTGCCAATTTACTTTGAATACACTGGACCGATTAAGTCGAAAAATTGGTACACATATAAAATTATATGACCCAAAAACGGACGTGAAAAATAAATAAATAATTTTTAGTATCGAGGTCACTTTTGGAGGCAAATTGGAGAAATTTAAAAAAGTTTTACAAAATATTTCGTGTGACATACCAAATAAAAGAGATTGACATGAGGATCTCTAATATTATTTAATTTTACTTTATAATTTTAAAATAAATAGTTCTATTTAAATATATGTATATGAAAATTGACCATTCTCACCTAGCTCCAAAATCTTTAAGTCAAAATTTTGAAAAAATTACAGAAATTAATTCTTTATTTATAAATTCCAGGAAAACCTATAACAAGTTCATGGTCTTGAAATAACCTGGTAAATCTTTTAATATTGGGCGTACAAACTTACATTTGGAGTTCTTTTAGTCATCACAAACAAATTTGGATCAGATTTAATAAAAACATGAAAGCAATATATTCATCCAATGGAACCTCATTTACGAGGGTTCAACTCGCATTTGTCCGGTTTTTTTTAGTTTAATCACGTCACCTCGTTCTACTGAGCCACACCCTCCCATATTATTCTTATTTTATGGTGAGGTTATTGGGAACGTGAAACCCTGTGAGGCCGACCAAACCGTCACCGACTAGCGCGTGAAGTCCGGGGCGTTGGATTAACGTGCTGTCGGAGGCACAGAGTAAGTAGTTTAATTTGACCTGTGTTATCAAAATGAGGGGTTACGCAGTGGAGCGACATTTAGTGCGCGCACAATCAATGCATTTATTCTAATACTGTACTTCTTTTTATTTTATTTCCAATCACTGAGTATTGTATTACTTGTTGGAGAAAGTTTTAAAGAATTAACGTGGTTAAGTGGAATTGATTACGAATTAGTAAAATTGATTTAAAGCAGTAAAGAAAACTTATAATTTTCAGAAATTACTATACTCAATAAATTATTACGCCTTATTACACTATTAAACTATAATCTCTGTACAATATCGCCCGTTATCGTAAAAAAATTTATCGAAGTTTGATTATATTTCTGTGGTGGATCTGTTATTTATACAAATAACACACGAAATATATATCGGCTTATATGACGTTCTATTTTAAACTTATGTACCATATTTTATTGGACGCTCGAACTATGCGCGGAAAACATAACATTTGACACAAAATCTCTAACCCTTTTCGGCACGCAAAAGACACAATTACGCAGATGCATGTATTCTTACTCTCTCAGCCACCGAGCCGAGATATATCTCCAAGGAAAAGGCGAACCTCCGAGAGCGCGCGGCCGTCATCGGCATCGTAACGTATCCGCTGCGGGTCGGACGGACGAGCGAGCGGGACGTGCGCGGGCGCGCGCTAATCGAGCGCGCCCCGGCGGCGGCCCCCGACTAAAAAATAAAGCGCTCTCCACAGCCGGCGCGCTCGCCGAGGAAATAAACTCTCGCCCGCGAACACTTCAACCCCCACTTTCTATTTGCTGAAAATGAAAGAGAAGCTCCGAATTACGCTCATCGTGTTTGCCCGGGCGGGCGGTGTCGTGTTCGCTGAGAATTTTTGTTTGTCTACCCCCGAAGTTTTATATCGGCACTGGATCGTCTTAGACGGTCGGCCTCGTTTAGTCACATCCTCGGCTGGGGACGATCTTTTTTATTTTATGCGGTCGTAGCGAGCATCGTCAGATTGCTCCGCCGAACGTATAACTTCGTGTATTTCTTCATACAACTTAATCCTCGAAGGGGTTCGGATTGTGTTTAGATCTGTACGTTATTATAGAGAATATATTTGAGTGTTGTGCATATAAAAACTTATTAATTTTGCTTAATATTAAATTTTGATGAACGACGTTATTGTAGTTAAAAATCCTTATCGCATAAAAGTATTCGTTGTCTCAGCCCGATTGCCCGATTTTCGCACATACCTGGGGACTACAGAAGATTTTTCGATGCCGCAAAAATTTTTTCTATACATTATTTACGTTTTTATTGTACCTTTCCAAAGAACTCTCTCCACCTGCGCCTATACAACGAGAGAAAGTCCTCTGTTTTGAGCACCAAGTTTGCGAATGGTTTGTCGAGATGAAATCTGATGGCCGGTGCTTAATTATTTACTGCTCACAGCAATAAAAAAAATTGGCAACGATTGGTAAGACAACATTCAGTATTTATGCTCCTTTGATGTTATATGGGTACTGACACCAGATAACGAGTATGTGGTGTCAGTACCCATATAACATCAAATTTTTTAAAGAAAAAAAACAATTGTAGTCAAAATTTTGCCTATACTTATAGCTTCCTTGTGATTGGTAGACGTTGGTTTGGAACAGCCGCATAGTCGGTTCGCGCTTCATTCTAGATCTCGCTGATAAATCCACGATCCTTCGTCCATAACGATATTGTACAAGCGTCGATATTGATATGTTTTAATTTTGATATCATGACACGCCACCATTCTGCTCAATCCTGTTTCCGAGCCTGCGTTCGGTTGTGCGCTACCCAGCGTAAAAATATCCTTCTTATCCGAAGACCTAACTTCATGAACAGTTCAACAAATTTCATGAACAGTTCCTGATTCAACGTTCAGTTCGCGCTGCATTTTTTCGTCTGTGATTCGCTTATTCTCTTGAATGAAATCTTTTTCTGCCGGCGCATTTTCTTCTGTAGCAGCCGCGAATGGGGCGGCCATTTCTTTCGTCGTTCGCCGAAGTTTCTCGACTGCGCTCAAATCGCTCATTCAACGGTAAGAGTCGCTTTAGAAGGGTTTAGAAGGGGCTTTCTTCTATGAACACCTTATATTTCTTTCGAGTTATTCTTCTGGTTTAAGTTGACGTTTGAAATTGTTAAAAGTGATCCCGCGAAAGTGTTCTCCTTGTCGATTAGTTTTTCAGTATGATGGAATATTTTGATACTGCTCGTAAAACATGTGAAGGTAAAATTTAATTCAGAATTTCCATATTTTTCTGTTCAGTAATCATATTTTTTAACTCGGTAAAAACACGCCAGTGTTGTTAAAAACTGATTTTCGCAAAATAATGTATGTGGCCTGGTAATATTGTATACTTATTAATTTTTATTGAACTTTAATACGTAAGTGGTTTAGATTTTCTAATCAATACAAAAATATACCTACCTAGTATTTTTGACACGACAACGAATTTAAATTGATAAAATAAATTTTAGTTTTTTTTTTTATTTGAATAGTGTGTGTCAGCTCCGATGTACAACTGGAGTTTACTCATTTGAGAAAAATATCGTAATTGGAAGTTTTTGTCAAAAACAGGAGTTAAGGCGATGTTAGCCAATACATTCGAGCGGCGGTGGCTTGTCCTTGAAAGGTTTAACGTAATTTTATGAAATTATAGAAAATAAACAATAAATTAAAAAAATGTTTTAAATAATGTTATAATAATTTAATTGACTATCTATTCTTTTGTTAATAATTATATTATATTCAAATTTATTAATGAAAGAGAGTAGTGTAAATATGGGTATAATATGGCTATAACTTAATGCAATATATATTTTGAAATAATGTATGAAATCTATCAACTATATTGCTATCATACGTGACACGGTCCACCGTTATAGCAATCTGTATGCAAAGTTTCATGTCTATTCTGTTCACCCTTTGAATTGTTTCATCGTAGGAGGAAACCTTCACAGCTGCATCGTTCTTTGGTGTACAGGAATAGTATCAATCGTTATTAAAACCCGCGGCCAAAGTTTCAAGTATGTGATGTTCACAGTTGAAGAGTGCCACCATAAATGGAAATTCTTACTGCCGCATCGTTCTCTAGTGTATAGAGACATGGTCCATCGTCATAACACTCCGTATTTAAAGTTTCAAGTCTATGCTGTTCACAGTTAAAGAGTTCCATTGTAGGAGGAAACACTCATACCTTCGTCGTCTTCTAGCGTATGACTTATGAGGATACGATTAATTTTAACTCAATCTGCACATTCGTGCTGTTTTATTGTTAAAGACTTCCTTCATACTCCCTGTCCAATCCGGTTCAGCTCGTCCATGACCTTAATTAGGTAACCATCTGGTTTTGAGAGCGTGAAAAACTCATTAGTACCTCAATCGTAGAGATTTCCTATTTCATTTTGGAGAGTTTCCTGGTGTAGTTAAGTCCAAGGTCCAATGTGAGTGGAACAAAAATGGAATCACGGCGAAACTATCTAACCTAATACAAAAGGAATTATTCAAATCGGTCCGAAGTATATATTTATAATACATACTAGCTGGACGACCGAGCTTTGCTCGGATTATTTTTTGGATACACTAAGTGTATAAAACACTTAATATACCAAGTTGTAAAACTAATGTCACTTCATTTCGCTGATTAAAAAATAGTCCATTATCACCAGTAAAGCAAGTGTCGTAATATTAAAATTATAAAATATGGTTGTCTGAGGCGATTTTAATGTTTCCAAAATATTTTTTTAATGATTTCTATGCAATTTGTAATATTCGACATATTTTATTACTTACTTAATGCTACTAATGAGATCGTATTGAGATCTAATTGAGATCGTAGTTTTATCTTTTAACACAAGATGGCACTCGTTTCCCATTGAATGGACCACAACTGACGACTGACACATTTTCAAATTAATATTCCAAAAACAACCATGAAAATAAAAAAAACTAATATTGAATTTATTTTTGATAAAATTAATTTTAAAAAAAGCAACCGGGAAATGGATCAAATTTAACTTGCAAGATAAAAATGCTTGTCATAATAATAAAAATTAAAAAAGCGTGATAAAAAAAAGAAATTAAAAAAAATCAAGATGCATCCCAGGCTCGAACTCGGGATCTTCTGCACAGAAAGCATACGTGAGAGCCGCTGCTTCACGGCAACTGTAAAGCCCGTGGCGAAATATCTGTATAGTTAGTAAGTAAGCATTCATATCCCAGTTTTTAATTTTTTTCTTGGAAAATCGCGTTTTCCCGGGAAAATCATCTATGTAGATAAACTTGAAACACTAAACTTTATCTAAATATAAACTTTTTATGAAAATCGTTAGAGCCGTTTCCAAGATAGCTGGTATATATAAACAAACAAATATACAAGAATTACTCGTTTAAAGGTATTAGATTACAATGAATTGAGCCTTCTCCTTTTTAGTTAAAGTTGGTTGAAAATATCCTAAATATCGATATTGTTATTCTAATTTTCTAACTCTAATTTTTATATGTTATAGTAATGAATAAAAAATTACAATTTGTCTTAAAAAATTAATCTCCCTTATAATTTCAAAAAAAAAAATACGTACTGAAAATTGCAAATTGTGAATAAATATTTTATTTGATTTTGACACGATGAATCAGGTGTTATTCCACTACGACCCATTGTATTTCGAAGGCTGTAAATGTAATAACATTATTTAAAAAATCGGAAAATTTCATTTACAGATTCTGCCGAACGATATTGTTAGTACGTAAAAATATTTCTTTCATATTTTTTTATTTTCATATAAAAGTCATTCAAATACTCAGAATAATAAGCGTCAGAATAAGAGACACAAAAAGCATGTGTGAACGTATCAGCTGCTAGAGCCGAACTGAGGGCTTTGAAACATTATTACCACCCTTATGCCACTTACGTCGATCCCTTGGTATGAAATGAAGAGTTACTTTATTTTATTTATCTCATTGAATAGAATAAATTTAAAATCCCCTACCTACCCTGTACAAGGATTTTTTCTTTGTCCTTGTGTAAAAATATTTTCAAAGATATTTGAAATTAAAATTTTTTAAATTGTTTTTTTCCAAACATTTTTATATGAAATGGTCAATATTTTTTTATTTTCATTTATAGTTTGTATTAATATCTAGGACGTCTGTTTTTTACTTTCTAGAATATATTTTTGTTTTTCGCAAGTTACGCGAAACATCGAGGTTTTTTGATCGGGTACTGATTGAAGTATGTAGAGGTCTATGTACAATAGGCAAAGAGGGGGTTAATAAACTCAAATTTTATTCATACAAATTTATATTATTTTGATAAAATAGATAACATAATACTCGTTATACAATAAAATTTTGAAATTCCACAACTCCACATCAAACGATTGATAACGATAGCAATAACCTTTAACATCATTTACATCGGAAGCTTAATTTATCTGTATTAAAAATAAAATTCTATAAGTCAACAATTGAAAAAATATACACGCGTTCTGTATGAGTCGCGCGAACATGTTGCACGGAGATGTAATATAACGGTACTTCACTTGTTACCACTAGATTTCGCACCCCATATAATTAACACACCGCTGGCAATATATGAAAATCAATTCTTAAGGAGAAAACTCTGATAACCTCCTAAACATGTTCGTGTTTTAGTAGAGTTGACGGAAATAAAAGTCGACGATATTCGATGCCCCGCTGACGTCACGGCGAAGCTGAATTATTCATTTTTCATGCAGAAATCAAAGAGCGATCGATAAAATAGTTTGCGTGTGCGCCGCGCCGTCGGCCAGGGGATGCGGCGGCGCCGGCGGCGGCCCGGCGGCGTATCCGGGCGCCGTGATTGATGTCGGCGGGCAGATTACATCGGCGCCCCGCCGCAAGCCTCTCCGAATGTTAATCGCTCGCTTTCGAACGCGTGACGTAGACAAATTTAATTAAACAAGCTTTTACACTCAACAAACTGCTCCATTATTAATTATTACACGCGACGGCGAGCGCCGTGGCCGTGACGCGGCGCGACTGTCTGCGCGCCGTCCCGCGCTGTGATATGTGATTGCAGTAGACGGGTAAGTGGAAGTGATTTATATGTTTGTGACGTTTTCGCGCTTTGTTCGGACGTCACATTGAAAGGGTTTGCAGCGGATATAGTTTGCATTATGGCGGAAAACAGAGGACATTTTAAATATTTTGTATACTCTCTAAAACTGAATAAGTGGAAAACCACTAATTAATACTCAATAGCTACTATTTTAAGACGTCCAAAGTATACGACCAGCAATAAGTGGTTATCCACTCTTTCAATTAGTAGAAATGATTACAAATTAAAATTGTAAATTTTCTACTAATTAAAAAGTATAATTCTACTATTATAAAAGTGATTATTTTACTAATTGTCAAGTGACTACTAATTCAGAATTACTAATTCAGTAGTGAAGTTGGGCTATACTACTTTTTCAATTAGTGAAAAATTACTAATTGAAAAGTAACGCCTACAAACTTAGTAAATCTGTAGTAGATTCAACTAAAAATTACTAATTTTGATGTAGTTTCTACTATTACTACTTCAATTAGTAAAAATTCTACTAATTCAGTTTTAGAGAGTAAGAGTAAAACTAGAATCGGTAACGGAACTACCGCTAGAAGAAAAACAGAATTACAACAGAAAGTGGAAATTACATGGAAGCTTTAATCGAGATAGGAGTTGATACGAGAGATGCACGTAAGATTCTATACATACACAACTAAGCCGTAGGGAAAAGGTAATGGGTAAGTTTTTTAGGTAAAGGTCATAATTGAAGGAGTCGTAGAAATTGTCTGTTATGCTTTGCTAACTATGAATTTCGTCTATATAAACTATTCTTACCTGAGATATATTGACTTCGTGCACGACAGTAGCGCCATCTCGCAATCGTAACTTTAGAGGCGTAGGTTGAACAGTAAATGACAAGTGCTCATTATTTTCTATAAAATAAACTGAGTAAAAAATATATAGAAAGGCAATAAAAAGTATTTTTAGAGGTATTTGTTAAAAATTACTTTTACTGATAAGTAAATATGGATATTATTATAAAAACTGACTTTGAGAGTATAAAACACAAAATAAGTTTCCAGCCCAACTATGCTGAAAGGAAATAAATTTGTTATATTTCCTTTCAAAACCGTAGTTAACGTTAATAACAATTTATGCAATGTTGATTACTTAATATTTAGAAGTAATGTTATAGAAATAAGGCAAAGCCATCCATACTACACTCAAGGCCAATCACAAATGGATGTTACTGGAATGACAATGTGTGATATTTTTGTCTATTCACCAGTAAGAAATATCAGTGTGGCTGTATATACAGGTTAACCGTGATGAACAATTCATTGAAGAAATTATTTTGAAAAGTTAATATTTTTTTTATTTACCTGCATTATACGCAGAATTTATTGAAGATAACGAAAATTATTGTATTGTTTCCAGAAGCGATCCTTTACTAGAAAAAATATTTAAAATTTATGCTGACTTATTATTTTATAATGTCATTCTTTTACCCTAACACTACCAAAATACCTAAAAGTTATTTCTAACTTTAAGTATATAATAATATATAATGTAGAATAATGAAATACATTTAAACTTTATATAGTTAAACTTTGTAAAGTAAGTGCAAAACTTCACAAAATAAAAAAAACATCTGATTGAAAATCATGTTTTTATTTACCTATTTAAACAGTAATATTCTCAGAGAATATTGGAGGCTGTAGATTAATTAAAACACAATATACATGTACAATATCATCAATACAATTGAATAAATTATGAGAAATTTTATTGAGAACATAACATTAAATTTATGCTCACTATTTCTGTGTTACTTTTGCAATGTATAATACAATAACAGTAATGACCCTTTTTCCAAACAACATTGCCAAGTTTTACTAAGCCCTTATTGTCACACATTTCTGCCGCGGCACGCGTTGCGATCGTCTGCTATATCCCCACCATACACCTCGCACATTCCCAATAAACTATTTATTCATTTGCGTCATAAACCTCCTCCAGGTGAATATTGTTTCATACTATTACCAAAATTTAATAAACTTGGGTATAATATGAGAAAAAAATATGACTGTTACTTAATACTTTAATGTTATACAAAATCAATAGTTTATAATTTATTTTTTGATTTAAAATCACGACTTTCTCGCATTGTTTACAGTAGCATGTGGCATGCATCGACATGATGATAAAATGTTTCTAAAACATTGTATTAACAAATTTTGTTACCTTAATGATTTAATTAGTGCTTCGTTAGTAGTAGTTGCTTAGTAGCAGTATCGTATAAAGAACACATCCGTAATCCCTAAGAGAAAGTTAGCCCAAACTCGACGACAACCATTTCTGCCCACAGCAAAAGAGAAATCCCCGACTTGACAGTGAATCAAACCGAATAAACTAATTCAATAATACGGAGAAATGTTTTATCTATCTCGTAGAGAAAAAATTAAAACAATCGCACAAAACAAAATATGAAACGTTCCGTATCCGCTCTTTCAGGCTATTCCAGTACGTATATGTCCCAAAAGACGAAATACGTTATAGTCCGAAAGCCCGTTAACGTCACACCTACGTCTTAATATGAAAGCTGAAAACATTTTCTGCGCATGAGTGCTACAGTTGATGAGGATATTTAGCTACTAAGAACCTTGAGTCGCAGAGGCTTTGCAAGACGAAAGGTAGAAAGGTGTATGAAATGTGCATAAGATTTGCCGCAGTATAAAGCGTATTTTTATGTTCTACGGGATACTATTAGAATTCACATCATCTATTGAAAAACAGTCTGTATAGTTTTTAAAACTTTAGAAAATTTTAAAACACTTCTTTAAAATTTAAAATAGTATAATATAATTACTCTTACCTCATAGCATAAAATAAAATTTTTATATACGATATTTGGGAGGTAACCTAATGGTGACACCATCAGTCAGACAATTTCGAAGGACCTAACACCTTGCCAGACGTTGTTGAAGGAATGCTATGACATAAATATAATTATAAACTTGTTTTAGTTATAAGATGCTTGGTGGGGATTTTCTCCATATAAAGTGTGTAACAACGGATGGCGTAATTTTAAAATATCCCATGAAATATTTCAGAAAATTACGCTTTGTTCGACATTTTTTTTTAATCTACAGCAATTTTATGCAGCTTTAATATCTGCTAACTGTCAAAGCTACCGGGACTTGAAATTCGTAACAGCCAAACGTTTTGACCTACTGCAATATGGTTGCAGAGAAAATTTTCAGCTTTATTCTATGACGTAGGTCTGGGGGGCACGGGCTCTCGATCTCGCTTACGCGACAAGAGAACAAACCCGACGATACATCAACTGATTCCCAAGCCCGTAATCATGGGAGATATCGGTCCATCTACATCAGCATTCACGGCTCAACCGACCGGCATATCCGTCACAACGCGACTGACACGTAATTCCACGTCGAAAGAGCAGCCATAGGAGTCTACCCACGGACACTACAGACGGATGTCTACCCACACCAAGTTTTTTGATGAAGTTTCTGGTCCCAGAGCCTATTTTCATTAAGTATCGTTAATTTATTATTTTGATACATCTACCTTACATTGGCACCTCACTAATTGTACAAACGCCGCTAAAGTTATATAAAACGCACAATGCATTAGTTACATAAAATTGAATTGAAACTGATTCTTCTAAAGATTGTTACAACAGAATACTAATACTAACATAACGGAAATTAGTAAATCGATAGAAAAATCAATAAACAAGTGATACATTTTTAATGGGTTTTGGTCCTCATACAAATAATAAAAATATAATGTCAAAATTTAGACGGGAACGATAAAGCACTCATATAAATATAATAGAACTAATAAAGCCATAATTATATTGAAAATATGTAGCAATCTTTATAATTTTTATTGAAATTAATTCAATTATTGGAAATAAATTGTACTATGTTATTAATTATATTTATTTAATATAACGTGGTTCTATTTGCTAGTTATTACTTTTTCTTTCCCGTTCATTCATCCGTAATCTCGTGCGAGGTACAAATAAAATCTAATTTTAGCCACCGAGCCTCCAAGAAAAGTGCTAATGATAAAGAGTATGTACTAATATTAAATAAATAGAACAAAATAATCACTTTGCGGTTGTTACAAATATTGGACGAATCATATTAATGTTTCGGTACTGTAAATTACGCAAGGGCTTTTTCCCGCATTACTATGAGATTTACGTCCGTCGATAAACAGAAGCGTAAGAACATAGATTTGTATTATATTATAGAATTTTTAATATAATATATAGCTAGAATATCGGTTTAATCCAAATATAAACAAAGTTCAAGGTACACTTTATTAGCACTTAATAAATAGTCACATTTCGGACCCTCTCTTATAATCGACTTCGCCGTAAATCCTATGAGAATATTGCGTAACGAATACAAACGACGCACAGTTCAATAAAAGTCCAATAAATCTGTCGAGTATTCGTTTCGAGAAAAAAAAGTGATTCAAGTAAATTGGCGAATAATCTAAGTTCAACAAACGAGCCAAATTCAAATACTTAGAGGAAATAAACAACCAAATCGAATTAGGGCAATATACATAAAGGAAAACTGCGATCGACTAAAACTTCGGTGGAACTATATAGGAACAATTGGTAATTTTATGACTAAATAAAAAAAAACGACAGTCATAAAAATACCTACTGAACTATATCATCGAATTAGCTGGTCATACATATCACCGTGATTGCGTACCAAATACATATTTCTATTTATTTCAACATAAACGCGCTGTTGCTAACTAAATGAGTGACACGTCGATGCTATTGTTATAGTTAACATTATTTACTTATTGTTATTTTATTCTATGAAGTACCACCCCATGCTCTTGTTATGTAGCACTGGTGCTATCCTTTTTTTTTTTCAGCTCTAACCTTGCATTTGTCTAAAAAGGAAAAAATGTTGATTTTTAGCATTTTACTTACATCAGGTGCGCCAATTTTTAAGCTTGATACCTTAGGAGTGATCGAGTGAAACTTGCATAGTTAATTGTGGGTAAGCGTGAGCAATTTCTAAAATTAGTTGAAAAACAAAAATATAAACCATTTATTTTCTAAAACTCTTGAAACACAGACGAATAAATGCAACGTTCATAAAATTGTAGGAATCAATCATGTTAACATTTACCCACTGTTAAGCCCACTATTGTATTATTCTAAGAAAAAAATCAAAACCATAAATTTAGGAGTTTTGACACATTTGCAACAGTTACAAATTTAATCGAAAATAACATTTTACTCAAACTTCACACAAACATAAATAACTTTTGAACCACTGAGAATGCATTGAACATACACACTGAGGGTTAAATGAATAGGCATTGACACCCCCTTATCATCCTGCTTCAGTTCATCCACCCTTCTTGTTACACTGCGTTTAATTAGCCTAACCCTTAGATTTAATTTAGTTATTATAGAATGGAAATTCTAATATCAATGAATTCGGTTATTGGCATACAAAAATTTTATAATTAGTAATTAAATGAAACTCTTACAGTAATGGTCCTTTTGGTTACTTGATTGTATATAGTAATTAATTAATTTCTTATGTGTTGTTCCGTCTATAATTTTATTTGATATTGTTTTTGGGTTTTTATTCGTGCTTTATTTTAATTTTTTTATTAATGATAATTTTTTTTGTTTAATTTGGCGTTAAAATATAATACATAATTATGTAAATTATAAGTGATGAAAATCAATAAAAATTTAAAGTTTCTATTCTAGTCTATCATCGATGATAGAACATTTGACCGATGGCTGAAGAGCATGAGCGGGCGCGCCAGTCAGATGCAGATGAACCGTTTGATGCGCCCCATATTCGAGAATGGTGTATGAGAAGAATTAAATGTACGACCAATCATTTTATACCGTATGCGGTATAAATATTAAACCAAAGGTCACGTGGAGACTATACAACTATAATAGCCAGCGGCTTCCTGTCGCGAAGAACACGATGTACCGGGCAGCAGGTAAAAGATCATCTCCAATTGACGAGGCATCTTTCCCTGAAATTATGAAAAAGCCCAAGATCACACATAAATATCAAACCTTGTTTTGTATGAGAGTCCTGGCATCAAAAAGGGGCTTGATAGCATCATCCCTGTATTGATCGTCTTTGAAATCTATGATGCGTGTGAAAAGGACAAAATATAAGTATTCAAAAGTGGATACTACATAGAGCCTGAATCCGGAACTGTAATATTGACAGGACCTGTGACCGGTATAACAACGTGCTGCCTATTGAAAAAATGAACTTTGGTACGACCGATTACAGAATCAAACCTTTATTCTCATTTTATTATGAGATTCTCCGAAGGGTATAATTCTAATTATTCTTATTTTACTATCAGTTTTTTTAATTACATAAATGGACAATTGTTGAAACTGGTACTGTATTCAGTAACCTTCTAATTTTTTCTCTATTTATACTAATTTATCAAGTCCTCTTCCGTATTGCCTGCATCAGTTTATGAAGTAAATTAGATAACGATACTTTTGCTACGTGAAAATGACCACACCGTTGGGATCTTTCACTGAGGCTAACGGATCGATTCTGCTGGAACACTGTTAGAAACATTGTTCTGTATCTCCAGAACAGAGAATTGCGACCCTAAAAACGTGAAATCCTAGCCTTCAGAAGTGAATAAAATTTTAAGAAATCTCTAATTTTGGAAAATTTTATTGGAGACGTAGCTCCTAAAAGCTAGTCTTAGCGCTCTTCTGTATATGTATTTACCGTTAAATATTCTTTGTTTACATGACGTGCTTACTTGTTTACATAGATTTATATATTTTTAGGGTTCCTTACACCTGACGAAAAACGCTCCTTATATCACTTTCATGTCCATCTGTCTATCACTGCCTATTTTCCCCTAATCTATATAGACAAAAAAAATTAATTTGTTGACAAACATAGTTGTGTTCCAAACTTTATAGCATATATAAACGAGTTTAAATGTTTAAGGAGAATTTGAAAAGGAATATTAAAAACTATTTTCTTTTTATTTTGTACTTTTTTTAATTTTTAATTTTGAAATATCGTTTTTCAAAATAACCTAAATTTTTTGAACTTGAAGAGTTCAAAGCGTATTTAAAGTGTACTTCTTGCGAAGGTTGAAAAACAGTTAAAATCAATTTATGAGCTCAAAGAGCTCAAAATCTACCGATAAGTATATTTTTCAACGCTCTGAGCTTGAAAATATTAAGAAGTTTCAGGGATTATCTTTTCAAAAATGTTTTTTTTTTGTACTCAAGGAGCTCACAAATTTATCGTTAAATATAATAGCGGGAAGTTTTAAGTGTAACCTGCAGAGTCGACATTTTTTTGGATTTTGCTTATAGCATTTGCGAGGGGTAAACTAGCTTGCGAGTCACAAGAAAGTAGACGAACATCGCCGCCAGTGGCATGACAAAAACCTAATAGTAATAATACAAATAACAGAAAAATAAATGGATTCTATGAATGTCGCTCAAAAATTTCATTAAATCTATATTTGCTCGGGCTTTCACGTCGTAAGTACGACGTAAGATCTGACGCGTGATATGTGGAATGTCGCAGTCGTCTATCAAACGAAATATTCATTTTAATCTTGTTGATAATAAATCTCAAACGTTAAGCGCTCGCGAGGTAGTAATATTGTCCTGATCTACGATGTAAAATATTAGAGGCGTAAAAACATGTTTTTCAGTAAAAAAAATTTTGATTAACATTTATGAATCGTCGTAAAAAGCATCCTTTTAGGATATACTTATTAATGTCAGTCGTCACTTTTAAAAAATTGTGTCTGAATAATTGTTGACAAGACTGAAAAATCTTCAGTGTGTAGGTATACTCATAGATAAAATTGTGCGTTAGAAATAAGGTTTTTGAGCAAAAACCTTTTCTACTTGTATTACTTTTACATTAAATAGGAGTTATAAAGGATAACATCAACTAAATCGATTATAGGTTTGCAGGCCCTTCGGGTCACATTTGCGACAATGTAACTTTCAAACGAGCCAAAGTTTGAAAATTAACCGCCAAAGTAACTATTACAAGACACTGTCGGAACATTAATGTCGTTCAAGAGAGTATTTACACATCTTTACTACTATGGTAAGTACGTATGCATATATCCGTTAATTATAGCATGTATTTTCATGAAACGTTTGATGGATTTTAATGAAGCGAGAGACATATGCAAAGATCGTACCATTTGTAAATCTGCGGGCCCTGATTACCCTTCTAGGAAACAAGCGGGAACTTATATAATAATTATTCAATTGATTCTTGACTAAACCGTATTTTTTTTTCCATTAAATGTATTGTAAGTTGAAATAATTATAATTTATTTAGTTCGTATATTTATATTAATCAATATATACGTGTATAACTCTATACATTTATATTACTATTCCTAGAATACAAAGACTATGTACACTAGAATAACTGATATAACCAGAAATGTTGTCGTCATATTGGAAAAGAACAACCATTGCAGAACTGTACTATCAACAACTTTTTTTTTACAAATGCGAAAGCTATAGCAATATTTAATATTAAAAAACTTATGTGTGCCAAACGCGGCCCGAATTTCATGGCCCCGGTAATATTCCACCGAGGTACAACCGACAACATCTCCGAGACGCCTTATTTACGCCGCGGCGTACACCTCCGCGGAGCGCCGGCCGCGCGCCAAAGTGTATTTGCACGCGGCGAGGAGCAAAAAGGTCTCTCCAGCAACGTCACTCGATCGGAAATGTTAACTTTGACTGGCGGTGTGTCTGTAATTTTTGCCGAAGAACCGAACGAGAAATTCGCATAAACGTTAACGAGAACACGGGAAGGCACTCCCGCCGGAAACGTTCCTTCTTCGACATTAAGACAGAAGGTGAAACGGAATGATGTTTTTACGAAACATGATCTTGAGCAGTTTTTTTTTTCTAAAGTTCTGCAGCCCAAGGCAAAAAAAAAGCGTATACTTTCGTCGTTTTTGCCTCCGTACGTCCACGGCCTCACAATCCCACAGTTCTTTTTTTCATTTATTCCAATGAAAATGTTCTGGCAAGTGTCTTATAGATGCCATAAAATTTTGTAAATTAACTACAAAATGAAAATTACGGTAGCTTTCCATATACAAGATGGAGATATTAAGAAGTTTCTTATAGCGCCCTCTATTATGTCGGTTGTCGTTGAAGGCACATAAATCTCCAATTATCCGAACTCCGAGTATCCGATTCGTTGATTATCCGAATTGGTTTTGAAAAAAAAAATTAAGATAGAGGCGTATGTAGAAGTAGATATTGTCTACGGGTGCTATTGTCCTTTCACCGTGGACCGTACAGTAGGCGTAGCGTGAACATTATTTGGACGAGAGTCACCGTTTCACACTGCAGTTCTATTGTTGAATATCTATTATTGGCACTCTTTTAAGGAATTTTTATTAGAAGTCGAAGACAAGAAGACAAAGGTGTGCTGACTAACCACAAAAAACAAATTTTAGTTTGCACTTACACGGTAGAGGAAGCTTGGAGTTTGGTTTAGGCAGTCGCATTAAGAAGTGCATGGAATAAGTTGAAATGCAATAAACTGAAGAAGAGAAGGAAAAGGAGAAAGAAAAAAGGAAAGAAAAAGACAGGAGAAGATGAGAATGACTTATCACTTGAGGAATTAAGAAATATTCTGTTGAAAATTCCCGGATGTTAAGAAGATAGTGCTGGAGATGTAGAAGAGTGGATGGTGAGTGATTCGTCAGACTCTAGGTTTAAAATTCTAAATGATAATAGGTTTATTGAAAGTGTGAGAGAAGAAAGTGTATTGAAAGAAGATGACCCGAATCTCGAAGTTGCAGCAGACATGACACCATTAGCTAGTGAAAGCATTTGCCTGCCTTGAAACTATTGCGAAGTGCATGGAGCGTCAGCTCTAATATGACGATATGCAACTTTTCGTTGCGAAGAGGATGTGCGACTTGGCTACCCGTAATCGGTTCAAACTGTATATTTTTTAGCGAGATGTTCAGCAAGCAATAACTTTCATTTATATTACATGTGTGTTAATGTACACTACTTATAGGTACGCTATATAACATGTAAGTGTTGCATTTCAATCAATTATATACTTAAAAATATACACAATACCAAAATTAAGCTTTTTTTTCTTTAAAATAGGCTCTTTTTACGGAAAATATCCAGTTGTTCGAATTTCTAAATATATTCCAATAGAGTCCGGTCCTGATTGATTCGGATAATTGCAAATTTACTGTATTTCAAAACGCACTAAAATTCTCAAATGACTTGTGGTATTATTTACTTACGTATGCAACACAAAGTAAGGTTTCGTCGTTGATTTTTCGTTAATTTTTTGTTCGCTTTTTAACTTTTGTACTACATGTTTAGAAATCTGTAAAAAACACGGTAATAGCACTTAACAAATGCTTTTAACAAAAAATTTTTGAACAGAATAAGTTTCTTAGATAATCCACAATTATTATTTTTAATAGGAACGATGTTAGTCACTGTCTCATGCGGGCATGTACGTGATTTTTAGTGAGATAGTTAGGTTCAGATATTTTAAAGTAAAGAGCGAATTGATATGCATTTTACTTGAATTTAGTACAGTTGTGAATTTCGTTTCATTTCTTTGGATGGTACAAAACCCTAATTATATACGGGAATGGTTTGCTAGACTTTGAAATATAAATAGTGAAATATGTTCAATTTATTCTAAAGTCACACTAAGTGGTTACCATATCAGTTATTTAAAATATAATATGCTCCGCTACGGCTCAATGTCACATTCACTATCTATTTGTCCCATGAATTTTTAGCTTCATCATTTTCAGTTAAAAATTTTTGAGAGGTGTTACATCAAATATTAATAAGAGGTGTTACATCAAAAATTTATTGGGAAAGAAATTGATTTTATTAATTCACAAGTTAAGAGTAAAAATTTTTCTTTAATCGAATACTAAAACAATACGACCCCCTTCAATTCAAAATAATCGGGGTGCTATTTAATCACTCATAATATGCTGTTATAAAAAAATTAAATTGTTTTTGCTTCTTACATTTTAATAATTGCCTCATAAGTTATTTTTTTTTCTAATTATTCTTCTAAATAGTTCTATAAATTCCTTATTACTATGTATTACTAAAAAGACTTTAACTATGTATAATATTTTAAAAATATAGTAAGCCATGCTGTGGTCAACTAGGTTGAAGCATAAAAATGGGTCTATTCGATCGGTGAGATGGACTCACACACAGACTCATAGAATACAGACGCGAAGTAGCAGCTTCCGATGTTGCGTTTCGTTCAGTGAGTAAAAGTATCGGTGGCCCACTCCTCCCTTCATCATTCCACCCACTCTTCTATCATATTCCTCCGCAAAAGACGGTATCCCAGATGGTTTCTCCTTTGTAGTTGCGAATGTCCATGGGCAGCTGCGATAACTAACTCTTTAGTGACAAGGTATGCTAGTTCGACCCTTTGAAATGCTACAAAAAATATTCAATAATATTTAACAAATGTTACCTCACAACGCAGTATTTAATTACGACACGGAATATAAATTGTATTAGCGATATTAGTTTCAAACAGAACAACTAAAGGCACACCTTAAACATAAATTACGAGAAAAAAGGATGCGAAAAGTTTTCATACGAAAAAAAAAAATACAGACCGAAAAAAAATACCTACCTGGACAAACGCAAAGGGCATCCGAAATTTCAGGGACCATTTAGCGCGCCCTGCGCCGGACAGAGATTAACGTTCTGCCTGTTTCATTAATAAATTTGGGGTTTATCAAATTCGGCCGATCTGAATTTTCATTTCTTGTTTTCTTCGGTGCTTCAGGAAGCGTTTCCCGGTTTATTTATACGTTTTAATTAAATTGTTCAGTGCGATTCAACCGATTTTCTATCCGCTATTGTTAGACTTCGTTATTGTCGGTGACGATTCATGACGGAAAAGCAAAACTTATTGTTTGTCCATTTGCTTGTAGCAATGATATTTTCTGGGATATTTTAAATTTAATTTAATTTGAGTTGCTACAGTTTAACTAATAACTTTTATGAACAATAATACATTATGTTGTGTGTCTATTATATATTCTCGTTATTTTTGTACTCAAAAATGAAAATAACCATTACAGCTCTAATTGTACAATTTGCGACCTATGTGACAAACACGTTTTGTGATGAATTCATTAATGAGTTTAAATTGTAGACGATGTACTTCGATTTATTTTATGTAACATATTTACTTAATCAAAAGAAGCTCATGTTTGGTTCAACCTGGCATTTAATAAAGTACACAGTCTAAGGGAAAAAGTGCCTTTCATTTTGTCAGAAAAAAAAGTGGCAAAACAAAAGGCACCTACCGAATTTTGTTAGAAATGTGAAAAACTGTTAATATTCCTTGAGCAAAGCTGACCTTCGACCCGTCGCGCTGTTCTATTGGGCTGTTGCTGTCGTCGGCTTTCTGGGAGGCAATTTACATTTTATTTGTACCAATAAACTGCCTTCGTGCTTAAGGGCCGTTCGGATGCTTTAGAAATAAGATTTTGCCTAAAATCTGTCGTCGTTTCGCAAATGTAGTATTAAATTTCCTTTATCTGAATAAATTGTAAGAAGGATTAATGTTTGACAGTCTTATTAAAATTATTTATAAATTTGGATTGAATTAGGTACATTTTAAATAATGATAATGATATATATGTCGCAAACACAACTGGGACACCTAATATTGACAAATTCAAAAGTCT
This sequence comes from Eumeta japonica, assembly GCA_005406025.1. Classification (NCBI taxonomy): domain Eukaryota; kingdom Metazoa; phylum Arthropoda; class Insecta; order Lepidoptera; family Psychidae; genus Eumeta; species Eumeta japonica. The sequence continues at coordinate 479,954 of BGZK01000283.1, forward strand.
GTTCATAAAGAAGCTGTATCGCTTATTATTAAACATTTAATGAATTATTATCGTAATGACTTACAGTAAATATACTGTAAATGATAAATAAGAGCTAGGGGCACGACAGCAATCCGGATGACTTGGGAAGGGAATTAGGAAAAGGTATAGAGGAATGTTTCAAGAGCTTTAAGCATTAGAATAACAGCGGCGACCATGGAAAACGTGAAAATATATTTAAAAACTTTGTAGAAGTATTCACTTAAAAGGTTAATATTTTTGAAAGGTTTCCACGCGCGTATCCATTCGACCGATCCGTCCTCCCAGCCGGGAGTGCCGGGGAGCCCTTAACGCTTCCTGCCGCAGTCCGCGGGCCGGCGCGCGCAATCACTTCCGCGTGACTTCGGGCGCAGGGCGGAAAAAACAATTATAAGAAAAGCGCTCTAGAATTTATGAATTACGCCGACGTTTCTCGCAGCCGATGGATGATTTTTTTTTCTTCTTCTCCTTCTGCTTCTGTTCCGTAACATTCGTTATGTTAGAGAATTTTATTTGCGAAATAACTCACATAAATATGATTAATAACTTCAAAGGAGGACCGAATCTGTATTTCGTAGAAGTCGTTATAGAAGGCAGAAATAGGAGGTCACTGGAGTTTGTGTTTGAATTCACGGCCGAAGGCACTTCAAAAATTACTAGTTACCCAGTTCATATTTTTCGACTAATTATAAAATGTATTTTATTGTTATTAAATGTATATATATTTTGTTATTAAATTCAAGATTAAAAAATGGAGCTTCTGTGACCTGTTTTTAATGTTTGTTTTGCATACCGACCGCGAAATTTTTTTTAAATTAACCTATATTGTTATTAAACAAATTAAAAAAAGGAGCTTCTGTATTCGACCTGTTTCTATGTTTGTTTGCATGTCCGCGATTTTCTCAAAAATTACCTACTGATCCGATTCGAATGAGGTTTTCTTTATTAAATTCTTATTTTTTCAGGTAAGGTTTTAATGTATAATACATTAATATCTGATGAAGGATCTTCGGAGATAGACGGTGGAACTCTTCAATAACAAACAACCCACGATCTCTGTGAGCTTATGTCTATGTATTGTTTTCACTCTGCCTATGTACTTGTGTGCGTGCATATGCAGTAGATACACAGATGCGTAGCAGCGCTAACATGAGGAATAGGGTGAATTGATTTGGAAGAGAATGAAAACGTGATCTATTTGAATTATAGAACTTTCATATTATAAATAATAATTATAATTTGAATAGTTTGTATGATAACTAGGTATTGGTAGTTGCACGCCAACTAAAAATACAAAGACACCAAAATGATTGCCAGTGGACAATAAATTTAGAATGGGAACTGCTTTTCCACTCGCTCCGTACAAAAGTAAAACAGATGTCTGGTTAATTTTATTGACCAACTCCACATGCAAAGTAGTTAAATATTGTAAATTTATGATTACTCGATAACTAAAAAACTGTTCGGTCATGTTCATTATAGGGTTTCGAAGCCATTATTACAAAGAAATTCACTACAGATGAAAAAAGTATATTGTTACACTTTTTCCATATTTTCCGCAAAGAATAAGTATTAGCACTTAGTCACAAAGAAACAAGTAGACATGTCGACCATTACTCTTAAGCTAGTGAAAAGTAAAAAGCACTAACGAAAGAGCGTACCTATATGGCACTTACGTCCTTTTGCTGAGAAGCGCAGTTTTTCGGCAATAACTCAAAGACAGTATATCCGATCATCTTCAAAACAATTTTCGTTGAAAGTATTTATTAAGTATTATCTTCATTATTTTTTTTTTATATATATTGGGTTTACGGTTTACAAAATAAAAAGGGGGACACACAATTGTTACTTTTGGAGCGATTATTTCTGAAATTATGAACGTAAACAGAGAAATTGCTTATATACCTTAAAGGGTTTTTAAGAGAACTGTCAAAATATGTACCACAAGTTGAAGTTTGCTGAAAGAGCTTTTTTCAGCTTCTGTTACATGTATGGGTTGCCCCCCTTAGAAATATTTATTTTTGTTATTTAACTATCAAACTAAGTAGTAGCTTATACCTATACATTTCATCAATACACGTCTTGTAGTTTTTGAATAAAATGCTTGGGGCATACGGATGGACGGACGAATGGACGGATGGGCGGACATGACGAAACTATAAGGGTCCTACTTTTGTCATTTTGGTTCAGAACCCTAAAAGAGTGAAATAAAATCAATAATTCATAAAGGAGAATTAAATAAAACCGCATGAAAAATCCATTTAAGTAATTGTTTAAAACAGACTTCAAAATCGACCAATTAGTTGTATTTGAAGTCGATTCCAGCTAAAGCAAAGCAAAAAAGCAAATAATGTGTAAACAGAATATGACACTTCTTCTTCTAAGGAGACATAACTGTGTCTTCTTTATGTTAAGCTGTTTTTGAAGGCTCTTTCAACAATTGTTTAAATGGGTTTTTGAAAGCGATTTTTTATTTAAAAAAAAAAATATTTTTAGTATCAGTTTCGAATCGAGACATATCAAGGCACTCTCATTTAGATATAGTACCGTAAAGTTGAGTACACACGCGACGCATCCGAAGTCATCGTGGCTCCCGTAATTTTAATGTCACGTCGAACTGCTCAATTTAAAGTATCACTTTTAGATTTGTCCATATGACCGGTAAGCAGCAATGATATGTTAGCGAAAACGTATTTATTATAAAAAACTTTGACGAAAAAAAAGGAAAACTTAAACCTCCTCAACCATAAATTTTGCTAACAAAAATTCTTAATCTGTTACAAAAGATTGGAATATTAAACAGGACGCTATTGAAAGTTTTGAATTGTTGCATATCTATAATATCGCACTTTTTTTAATAAGCACGACTTTTGCGTGTATTAAAATAGATACCTTCGGGCGGGAGAGTTCCATAACGCAAAGCTGCCTACATCAAACAAACGGAATTCCTCTCTACTAAAAAACGAAAACCTAGAAAGATCCTGGTAGGCGCGCGTTCAAGCAATCGCAGAACATCAAAGCCTACAGAAATCTTATTCTCTCAGCGGTGCGCATGATCGAATTTTTTTCACTGATTTGTACTTCTGAACGAAAAGCCATGATAAGAACTGCCGCTAGAGCTACGAAATGGAATCGTTTACAAATCGGAAAGGTCACTTTCGGCTAATGTCACAAAAATAGATCATCCACTATTGATCCGCTTGATAGTACATAGTAGATCTCTTTTCGGATGCGGAAATCGAACGAATTTCGGCCGGAGACGGAACGAATGTCTTTGTTCGCTCGCCCGTTCGTCTTTTCGCACCAAAAAGCGAACGGGCCGCGTCGCCGACTCCGGCGTGTGGTGTCTCTGGATACGACGAAAAATACGACGATACTCACCGCAAGAACCGCTCTTTGTCTGAATGCTTTTAGCGGAGTACGAATACTTTCGGACGAATGATGGAAGAGTAATACGAAAATTATATTTATCGAATAACAAACTGATAAGTGAGAATTGTAAAGTCAACTTTATAATGTTAAGAAAAGTTTTTATCGTGTTCGAGTTCGTTACTTCAGTTCAATGATGGCTAAAGATATGGAAAACCGTCTGACTGAATTTAAGGGCTCATTGAGCTGAATACAGATATTTTCTGTAACGTTATAAATAATGTACCATCTCGTTTGCCTAAACATTATGTTATATCTCTAATTATTATTTGATTCCCACCCATATCCCGAACTCGCCTAGAAAAGGTTATTAGGTCAAAAGCGAAGCCATGACTGAAATCCAAAGAGAAAATTAGATGGGATCATTGTCGATAGCGTGATCGATCGATATAAAAAATGAAAGAATTCATTCGATTGCCACGCGGGCGGAGTCGCTGTGCGAAAGCTAGTTAAATATATATACGTATGTATGTATGCTGCCGATTATACACACAAACACACACACACACACACACATATATATATATATATATATATATATATATATATATATATATATATATATATATATATATATACATGTATAATGAAAATAGGTTGTCTTTGTTCGCCAATCACGTAAAAAGTACTAAACGTATAGACATGCGACTGGGACCATTCGATGCGGGATTTGTAGATGGTTCTAGGCTACTCATTTTTCGAATTCCGCAAATCCTTCGCCATTTCATTTATAATAAAAATTACCCAGCGAAGCGGACGGGACAGCTAGTAAGTATATATATCGGCAATCCTTCTCCACGCCTACGCTTTTTAGTCGTCAGATGACTAAATATGGACGCGCATATTTCACAAATCCATCTATCGATTTACTCAAATTAAACGTTCTTGTAATAAGTTTTAGTTCGACTCGATTCGTAATTAAATTTAATTTTTTGTAGCACCGATACGCGCTTTTATACTAGTATTCATACTCTGTATTCTTAATATATAAAATTAGCTCAAAAAATCATAAATAAAGTCAGACTAGTCAACGTCGAGCGATATTTTAAGAGCGACCGACGAGAAGTGTACCTGCTAATCTTGCAGTATCGATATTTGTTTGATTTGAATTTTCAAAAATATAAACATGTTACTATCCAATTTATCCACGTATCCACTTCAAAGCTAGTATTAAGTTGAAATTAATATCGAATCCTAGGTCTGCAATCCCACGGAGTTTAAAAAAAATCAAGGTTCTAAGTCAACGTAATGAAAAAATATGGCCACTTATGCTTTATTTTTTCAAACTCGCAAGTAAATCTAAATATAGGGTATTTTCCAATATTCCACAAAACTTTCCAAGAAGCGAGGTCTCATAATATAAAGTAAAACGAAAAATCTGGTTTTTCAATTTTTCAATTAAAAAAAAAATTAAAAAAATTGAAAAATTCTTGTAAACAAGCACAAGTTTCGGAGTCTACGAGACCAATATTTCGCCAGTATCGGTATCGAAAACAGATAAAAATCGTCGAGACGATTGACGGATGAAACATACAAATGATTAAGTTTGTTCGAAACAGCATCATCACGGTAATAGAACTACTTCGAACTTTAGTAAATCAATCATGTTTCTTAACAGTCGATATCGATATAAATCATGAATGCACTTTTCATGCTATGGACTAATATTATGGTTCTGGGATAGACAATGTTAAGGCGACATCGAACCTACACAGCGCGAAGTGGCATCTTTGAAGATTAGGCAAATAAAGATTTTTAACATCTGAACGAATAAGTGGTCTACATTTCGACGCGAAATCTGAATGTACTGCTGTAGTTTTGTTTTGTCGCTGTGCAATTCTAATACAAACTAAAATTTCATCTAGTAACAGAAGTTAATGCTGTTATATCGTTTTTCGTGATAGCATAACATCTACCAAATACCAAACAATGACCATTCTCGCTCATCAAGAAACATAATTGAACAGCGAAAGTAGTGCCTTCGAGCACGATGGAATTAAACAGCTTTTGGAGTACGTTAAGAGCTGATCTTTCATCAGCTTTTCCAAAAGTCCCCTCTTCCAGGCTGATGACCGTTGACTTCAGCATTACTTTTAATGCATGATTTTGTCCAAGAGAGAGTTTTTTTTTCTGCGATTCATGTGGAAAGTTTTTACTCGTGTCGTTCAACTATCTTTTCACGTAATCGGAATTGAAGATTCTCAGAAATCCGTTGAAGTCTTTGAAACGTCAGCGAAATACTGGAATTTCTCGTTATTACGTTACTACTTTTATAGTATATATATCAATGGTCTTTCCACTTCTATTTTAGCATCTGATGTACGTTATAAGTTATACGGGTTTACTATACAATATCAGTGTTACAAGTTTTTAAAATGTACATATGTTTTCCAATTTGGAAATATCTTTATTTATATACATCCTTAGAATTTACCTATCTACATATATTATGATAATTATTTACCAGGAAAGTGGTTACTCTGAACCTAGAATAAACCTACTTATTGTTTTTTTGGTGCAAGTTTTTTAAATAAAAGCATGCTTTGATTTCTTTTTAATGTATTTTGTACTTTTTAGTTTTAAATCTTTAGAACCTATTAGTAAGTCAGTTAGTTAGTTAATATTAGAAGAATAGACAAATAAATGGGGATATAATTCTTGTCAATACAAATTCAAATATGACGAAATCACGTCGTGTAGTTGAGAAAATGGTATGGCATCCTGGATATTAATCAGGTATACAGTTCTAGTTAAGGCAAATCGAACGAACCCAAACGAGGTAATGTTATGTACTTGAGGAGATGTAATGGCCACCTTTAGGCATCATCATCCAACTCTGAACACTGAATAAGGATATCGTTCTTATCGAGACAGATCCAACGAGCTCAACACGATGGGGTTATGGCATATAGTTCAGGATATACTATGGACAATTTCGAGATTCATCATCAGATTAAGTCGATGGTATTATAAGATTACATTGTCATCGAATTTATTTATGTCAAATTTCAGCTCAATCGGATACCAATAAGTAGTCGAAAATTGGTTTATAAATTTTAAACACAACTTACATATGGGCATTGCAACTTAAATAAAAGCTCATCAAAATAAACCGACGACGTGGAATATTTACAAAGTTTGTTACTAAATAGTGTTTTGTTACTGTTTTATTTATTTATGAGCATATTTAAAAAAAAAATTTTAAGATTTCCATATCAACCCAATGCGTGATTTCGCGTCGACTATTCTAAATAGCGAATTTCATCGGACGATACATAAATTAGTGGGATTAAAAAATACATTAATCATTATGTAAAAGCTTTTGCAGAAGTAATAGCCCGCGAAATTCTCAGTGTACTCAGATTTGCAACTATTAGCATACAACACGAGGCGGCGGCGCCGGAGCCATAAAGCAATGTTTGTGTAAATGAATATCCTTTTTGTTATCCTTTGTCCGTCGGAGTGGCGGCTATCGAGTTCATTTTGACTGAAAACATTAAACTTTTAATGAGGAATCCTCCAGCGAAGGATCTATTTACAAATTGATCATTCGATCCCATTGAAAAGAAATTGCGGAGGCGGGATAGGAAATTATCATACTCCAATGTAAATACGGCGTATTCGGTGGTATTATATATATACTAGCTGTCCCGCCCGCTTCGCTGGGTAATTTTTTATTATAAATAAAATGGCGAAGGATTTACGGAATTCAAAAAATGAGTAGCCTAGAACCATCTACAAATCCCGCATCGAATGGTCCCAGTCGCATGTCTATACGTTTAGTAGTTTTTACGTGATTGGCGAACAAAGACAACCTATTTTCATTATATAAATGTATAGATATATATATTTGTTATATTCGAAAAATTCAAAAGGGAGAAGTTCCAGATAAATCCCCGTACAAAGGTAGAAAGGAAACCTTTAAATGCTCATGTAATTCTCGTAAAAAGGAAATCATTTCGCCGAGTTCTTAACAAATATACGATTCGAACTGAATGCGGGCACATCTGCGCGCGATCAAAGCGCCTCGACGAACTCAAGCACCAATAAAAAAGCGTTCCGATTTTTATGGGGGGGTTCCCCTCTCCGAACGCGAAAGGGAGCCCACTTAAACGCGCGACTTAATTAAACGCGAGAAACGTTCGACATATCAATCCGTTACGCTCAAAACGGAACGCGGCCTGTTGTTACAGGCGAAAGCCTCTCATTAAAACGGCGCCTAATTTCAAAACGGTCGCCGAATGTATTCAAAGACGAAACGGAAGCGAGAGCGAGCGACCGAATCGGGCATCAGTATTTATCGACGAGTCCGTAAAATGAGGCAGGCCGCACGGGCGATCCGGCGCGCCCGCAGTAACACGCGACGGGCACATCCGCCACGTACGCCGGCCGAGTATAATCCCGCTCGCATAATCAGCGCCCGGCCAGCTGCGCCGCGGGTCAAACTGATATTAAGTAATAAATTCGGGCCCGGGACTCGCCCGGGCGCGGCCGGGGAATGCGCCCGCGCTAAACGCTTTCGGATTGCCAGCCCTAATGGACAAATTTAATATTCACAAAAGGATTAGAGGTTATCTCCGCTCGCGACGCGCGCGACCTGCTATTTTATACGGGATGCGGTATTAGGCGATTTAAGGAAGTTTCGTGATGGTAATACTTACGCGAATATATCAAATATAACTGTATTTTAGTCTTTTTTCTCGTGCCGCTTACGGCAAGCGCAAAAACTATTTTAAAATGTTTAAGGAGCCGTCGAAAATTTAAACAGAATCGGATGCTATTGCGATTTCTTGTAATCTTATTCATTATTTATTTCAATTTTCCTATGTAAATCTCTTTTTCGTCCGACATAAAACGAACGTCCCAGGGAAAAGAGAGGAAAAAATAAAATTCGAGCGAGATGTACCCGTCATAAAATTCACGAGCGCGCCCGCGCCGAGCAGAGAGCGAGCGTTTCTCGTAGAAAAATATTTCCCGTAACTCAAAGAGCCAATTAAGAAGCCATTAAGCTGATTTTATCGCATTCTCCCGAGAGCAAACACTGAATCGAGATTCGAAATTGGCGGAAATCTTCGGATCGACGGATCACGATGAAGGAGACTGCGGCACCGCGCCCGCCCCGCTCCGCCCCAACCCGCTAGGGACGTGCGCCGCCCGCGACGGGACCCGTTTGTAGATTATTAATAATCTAACTGTATAATTTCAAATGCAAATATGTCTATCGGTTCGTTGAAAATTAACCGGGTGGTTTGATTGAGCATTTTAAGATTCTAAAAACGTACTGGAAAAAGATATTAATTCGGTTCATTATTATCGTTAAGAATTTTCTGCAGATATCAAAGGGAAAGGGATTAATTGATCTTGAAGAACTAATAAAGGTATCGACAGGTATTAATCAAATTAATATATGGAAATTTAAGATACAGATCTTAAATTAGGTTGCGGCTGGTCACTTTGAAATGTAACGCTCGGTAACGTAACGACCGAACGTACTCAACTATGATCGGTCTGCAGTGCATAGCTTGCAAATGTATTGCAAGTTATTGTATGTATATTGTATATAAATACGTATGTGTGTAAAGGTAAAAATAAAATTTTGTTAATATGAAATTCAGTGCGAGATTCTTTGTATAAATTAATGTTTTAAATATAATTCTTTGTATAAATAAATGTTTTAAATTGTTACTATTATTTCATCCTTCTTCCTACTATACGAATGAATATTCACATTAAATTTACCATTCAAAGTCGTTGTCACGTAAAACTTTCGCCCGTATACCGACTTTACAGGCAACCAAATTTTTTTTAAGTGATACTTCCTTAGGCACGCTAGAATGTTCCTAGTATGACGTCCCAGTGAAACAATCGAGTGACACGGTCGGGTCCGTTCGGCGGCCTTATTATATTAAAAAAATCGATTTCTGATTTCGCATGATAATAAAATTATTTTATTAATTAACAGTGTAACCTCTACAATGAAGTCACTAAATTATCAAAATGGAATTTAATCGCATATTTGAATTGAAAAAACCGTTAGGGATCGCGATTTCGCAATTATTCCAAAATTACGCTCTCAAACCGAAAACTGGTCTATAGCGATTCTCAAGCGATTTACAATCGATTTTCCGTCATTTGTATTTCTTATAAAGTGAATAATTTTTTTTATATATAAGTCGTTAGATTAAATAAAATCTTTGTATATTTATCGAGGATCTTATAACATTACAATAATATGATATAATTGGACTGATCTAATTATTGAGGCAGGAGGTAGGCACAGGAATTCCATAACGGAATAACATATCCTAGTCCTGTTTGAGCTTGTTAGAGTGGACTTGAGATGTACTCTCACCATGAATGATTTTCAGGGTCTGAAGATGAAACCGGAAGGTAAGCACTAGCACTCCATAATAGAACAACGTAGCCTGGCTTTATTTGGGCTTAATGGATTTTTTTTTTAAGTGCACTTTGGCCATTATTGGCTTTCAGGGTTTGATGATGGAGACAGAAGGTAAACACAGGAACTCTGTAATGCAATAACGTATTCTAGCCGTGTTTGGTCTTGTAGAAATCGTCTTGAGATGTACTTTGACCATGAACGATTTTCAGGGTCTGATGATGCAGCCGGAAGGTAGGCACTAGCACTCTATAATACAACAACGTATACGAGCGGTGTTCGCGGTTGTCGGGATCGTCTTGAAATGAACTTTAACCGTGATTAGTTTCCAGGGTCTGATGATGGAGCCGGAAGGTAGAAGCTCTAGAAGAATATAGAAGCTCCATAATGAAACAAGCCTAGCCGTGTTTGGACTTGTTGATATTGTCGTGAAATACACTTTGACCGTTATTGGCTTTCAGAGCCTGATAACGGAGCTGGAAGTTTGGAAGCTCCATATCAGACCCTGAAAATCAATCGTGGACAAAATACATTTCAGGGCAATTCTAACAAGTCCAAATACGGTTAGAATATATTGTTCCGTTATGATATGTTAATTCCGGTGCCAACCGTCGGGCTCCATCATCAGACCCTGAAAATCACTCATGGTGAGAGTATATCTCAAGACAACTTTAACAAGCTCAAACACGACTAGGATATGTTATTCCGTTATAGAGTTCTTGTGCCTACCTTCTGGCTCCATAATCAGATCAGTTCAATTATACCATATTATTGCAATGTTATTAGTCCTCGTTAAGTGTGCAAAGTTTTTATTTAATCTAACGCTTTAAAATCGCTCAAAATTGCGTATAAGATAACATTTTTTTATACCCAACAATTTTGACTTGTAAATCAATTCCGAAATGGTAATCAATTTCTATTTTTACGCAATAAGGCTCCGGCTCCTTTCGGCTCGGCCCAGTAGGCCCACGTGTCACACGCGTTCACACAGCTGATTGCAGCTGATCGCGACTATTTTAGATACGCGTGGTTATTACGCGCTCTTATTCTAAAAATGAAGAATGCATATAAAATACATGCAATAAATGGAACATTGTGGCGAAACTGTCGATTATATTAGTGGTTTCAAATAATTTAATGAACACGGTGCATCACAAGTCAACGTTAAATTGATAATTAAAATTTGACTAAACTTTGTTGCATTTTTTATGCAATATTTTTTTAATTGATCCCAACGCCTGCAACTCATTTTGTTGTAGCTTACAATCGATTTGCCTTTGGATAGCGGCATTAATCCATATCCTGAATAGAGAATAAAGACAAAAATTTGCTTTCTCCTGCCAGCGCGAAAAAAGAAGATTATGGTGCATGTGATCGAGATGGAATGTATGAGAGATCTTCGTGAGAAAAACAACCAACAAACGTTGTCCCGGGTCAGTAATTAAATTGTGTTCTCATTTTGATTTTCGTTTTTATTTATAGTTGGTCATGATAAGAATCTTGTAACCAGAAATAATAATACAATAATTTACTTTCATTTTCGTTTTTTTTACCTTAAAATATTTTCCTGTATATTTTGTCAAAGAAGTTTCACTTCACGTCGTGTGTCCGACATACATGGTTTCTTTTAATAAACTGTCAAGGTCTGTTGCCGAAACTTTTAAAGTCTATGGTAACAACAATTTTCTCAATATATGTTTCAATGAAGTATAAAATTTTATGCATGCAAATTTTTTTATATTTTAATTTGCCCCTTAAAAGCGACCTTCATGTTTGAAAATAATTTAGTTACGTTAAACGTCCGTATTTCGCTCACAGACATGTATGAACCAAATGTCAACATAATCGGTTCAGTAGATTCAAAAGCACATTGGCTGTTAAATACAGACACGCGAGTAATCCTGTTAACATTTCTTTTTTTCATGCGGAGGTACGGAACCCTTAAAAGAGAAAAGACAAAGAAAAATATTAATAAATTCAAGCAATTAAGAAAATAATGGGATGTCGATTCCCCAGTACTCGTATTGCATTAAGTACTTCTTATATGTATATAATGATAAATAATTATTGCTGAGAGCGTATTCACTTATTTATCAATTACCCACTGAGTTCTAGTTCTCATGGACTTAAAACGGTAAGTGCCCTGCTTTATGCTTAACAACTTTAATATTCACTAATTTCATTAATTCTAAGATTTATTAATGCGTTTCATTGCTTATATATAATGTAAGTGTTGAACCTATTTCTATATATAGAAATTGCTTACAACAAGAAAACCAACACCTAATACGAATTTCAATGACAAAATGAAAAATGTACGAAGTTGGAAATAGAAACATTTGATTTAGAATGCAAAAAAAAGGTTTTAGACTTGTAATAAAAATAAAAAAATATATAATAATTAATCCACAAAAAAAAACAATTAAAAGGACGCGAAAAATAAGCAGATAAGAAAAGTTCAGCAATTTCACAGAAAAATCTAAATAGTTATTAATCATTTTTTGATTAATATATAATGGCTGTAGATTTGTTGCTGATGTAGTGATAAACTTTAATTAAGTAGAAATATTAGACGATTTCGTGAAATTTTGCTGAAATTTTTGACGTGACAACGTCTTAAATTAGGTTGCGACTGGGAGTCACTTATGAAAAAGGTGTAACGCTCGGTAACGTAACGATGAGTCACCGAACGAGAGAGAGGCCCGCCGAATGCCTTGCGTCTCTCTCCCACTCAACTATGATCGGTCTGCCGCGCGCGCAGCACTAGAGAATTAGTGCATAGCTTGCAAATGTATTGCAAGTTATTGTATGTATATTTGTATATAAATACGTATGTATGTGTAAAGGTAAAAATAAAATTTTGTTAATATGAAATTCAGTGCGAGATTCTTTGTATAAATTAATGTTTTAAATATAATTCTTTGTATAAATAAATGTTTTAAATTGTTACTATTATTTCATCCTTCTTCCTACTATACGAATGAATATTCACATTAAAATGATTTTACCATTCAAAGTCGTTGTCACGTAAAACTTTCGCCCGTATACCGACTTTACAGGCAACCAAATTTTTGTGCCACATTATTTTCGATACTTATTTTAATTAATTTTTTTTTATTTTAATTATTGTAACTTTTGTTGTCATTATTTCAAGTTTAAAAACAATTTACTTTCACTTTGTTTTCACGAAAACAAAATTCATTCTTTTAATATAAAACTAACCCTCTAAAACTGAAGTAATTAACGTTAATAACTGTACTAAACAATTTTTATATTAATAAATTAAATATGACAAGAAATATATAAAAACATAACTTAAAAAAGTTTAAATCAAAAAAAAAACCAACAAAATTGTTTGACACAATTTATGATCAGATTTTATGAGAGGCCGCAATCCCCCATAGAAGTCGCGCAGATATCTTTTATAGTGAGACATCAATATTTATTGTCAACGCACTTTATCCACTGCCGGTAATGTTTAAAAATGATCATTAACTTCGATAAATGTGCGCCAAAACACATTACTACACGCAAGAATCTCGCGATCGCGAAACCCAGCGCATTTCACGTGTCGCGAAATCGGAAAGCGAGACTGAAAAGGTTGTTACATCTTAAAGACACTAGTATCGACGCAAACGATTCAATATCGGAGCTTTTAATAGAGAGGCGAGGCTCCCCGGATTTAAAATAGGCGTAAGTAGCGAAAGACGAAAGGTACGCTTTAGAGCGAAACACCGCGCTAAACATAGGCACCGCAAACAGCGGACGCGGCCGCCCCCCGCCCCGCCCGAGCCGCGCTATCAAACCGACGATATTTCCATTATTCCCTTTTGTTGCGTGGCCGCGACGGCCTCTCCGCTCTAGGCTCTGGATTTTCGAATCATTTTCTTTTCGGCACTAACGAATTGAAAGCTCCCGCCCGCACTCGAAAGCTGGGATTGTTGGTGGTTTTTTTTTTCTGTTTTGCTTCGACTTTGCTTTACCGCTCGCTGTTCGTCCGGGCGCTGAGAGAGTCCGATTTCGTAGTTCATACCTAAATATGAGTAGACGCATTTTTATTACTCAAATATACGTATTTCTGTTATTATTTCACGAATTCGGCCGCGAGAGTTCGCTATCCCAATATAATCGGGAAGCCATCGATTTGTCTTTCTAAAAGTACACAATAATATAATTTTCTTAAATTATTTCATAAGAACTTGTCAATATTGTATGTTTATTGCACATCAAACGAAAAAGACTACAATTTTATACAATACACTGTATATACTAACAACATCGACGGCTATTAATTACCTTGTTATTTCTACGTGAAAAAGCGTGGACGCTTTTCGATGACGCTTTTCTGGTAAGCGTGTACTTTTAATTAATTTCAACAAACCTATTAAAAGATTCGAGGCAATTTTGGGGATTGATACGAACAAAAAATAATAAAAAATATATATCGACATTGAAAAATTAAACGACCGGATTACTCTTGATCTGTCTACGCTCTGGTCCACTTGAAGAATAAAATAATCGATACTGAGTGGTATGCACAATACCACTGGTGAGTTTACATTATTTTAAAAAGTTACTGAGAGGTAACTGAAAAGTCACATCCTTGTATCATGGTAATGCGTCTCCGCACACCGAGAATCAGAGGTCATTTTAGGCTACCGGAAAGTTTGTACTCGTGACCCAATTTGAAAATTTTACTTATTTCAGCTTCAGCCAATCGACATCCTTTCTAGATACAAGCCTCCCTCTTTGAGAACAGATGAAAACGAAACCGAAAATTTACAACGGAACCGTTGTCGAAATCGAATACCTATGGGGGCCGGTTTTACATCAAGAGTGTGATCGAGTCGGAACCAGAAACAGCACCGATCCGAGATCTCGATTCGATTCTTAACAACGGAATCCATATTGCAGGACAGCAAGATCGATAAATATAAAAAATGAGGCAATACATTTTAAGTCCAAGTGGGCAAAGTCCTGAACAAAAAGCAAGTCCGAAAAGCCTCAGGAGCGGGGTCGTTAAATCCTTATAAAAATCATAACGTAGTGGGCATCGACACCTAAACGCGCAAATTTAAAATGGAAAGTTCGCGAGAGCGTCAAAGGGCTTATCAATTTCCCGGCGGCTCTAGAGGCGCTGGGGCGCGGCGGGGGGCGGGGCCGTGTGGCCCTGCGCGCCCGCCGAAATGGGTCAGAGAATAAAAACATCCATCCGCTGTTGTCCGCGAGGGAAAAAAGTTGAGATGAAACAATGCCCGCCTATCTTTGCCGCTAAATACCGTTCTAATGTTTACGTTGATGGATTATAGAGGCGTGCTGGGCGTAAGAGCTTTTTAATTCGGCCGGCGAGCGCCGAGCCGCGGCCCGACGCGTGGGTGTACCTTTTATTGTTTTATTCGGTGTTCATTTGGACGAGTTGTAGCAGGCGTGTGATAGATTAGAATTTTTCATTCGCTGTTGAATTTCAACATTTGATCATGGAAATAATATATTTCTCAAGTGATCAACACGAGTGGTATGTATATTGTGTAACCGTTTTTGAGTAATTCATAGCAATGAAGAAAACCACTCCGTAAAAATACTGTTGCCAAATATTATATATATAAAATTATAAATAATAGAATGTATTCCTTGGTCTGTGAGAGATCTATGTCCAATAGTGTAATTTATTTAAGCGTTCAATTAAAATATAAAAAACTAGCTGTCCCGCCCGGTTCGCTGGGTAATTTTTATTTATAAATAAAATGGCGAAGGATTTACTGAATTCGAAAAATGAGTAGCCTAGAACCATCTACAAATCCCGCATCGAATGGTCCCAGTCGCATGTCTATACGTTTAGTAGTTTTTACGTGATTGGCGAACAAAGACAACCTATTTTCATTATATATGTATAGATGTCGTACTCATCGAATTTCATACCATTCATATTGTGTGCCTATCATCTATAATAAATATTTTACCATATATTTCTGTACATAACATTTTCATCTGCTTTCATCGCTTTAAGACATATATTATTTTCAAAAATAATGTAATAAGTGTTATTTCATTTCTTTTGAGAAACATGTATAAATAGTCTAGTCGATAAGTTGAGAACGATGATAATTCAAAGTAATGGTGTTAAAATTATGTGTTATGGCTCCTTCGATCCGGAATCATGTCTAGATCATTGTGCTAGAAAATGGAACTAGCACATTAAAAATTCCAAATGTTATAAACAATTAAAAATGAAATAAAGTAGTGTTTGTTTTTTTTGCTTATAATTCGTAAATTAATGATTTCTTGGATTACGAAAAAAAGATTCTTAAAGAGGAGAAAATTGACTAAAAAGAATCCTAACTCTCGGAACTCTACCTCTATTATTAATAATTTTAATTTAACGTTGAAAATTGCCGGCCGCGCGCCATTATAAGGTTGCGCGCATGGCGTTGCAAGTCAGTAGGTTAAAATAAAAAATATTTTAGGGTATTTAAACTAGATTTGAAAATCTAAAAAAAATTATAGTATGAGCCAAACATTTCAAAGAACTGACTCCCTTTGATTTTTTTTATTTAAGTTAATTTTCTTATAAACTAGACGATTAATTTAAAAAAATTCCGGGAGTTCCCTTATTAATGCAAACTAAAAAAAAGTATTTAAAGAATTGCCTAAAAATTTTTTCGCTACGTGGGGCCCTTTTTATATACACACAAAAAAAGATAGCGTGATAAAAGTTTACATAAATTTAATATTTTGTTTGTAATGATTTTTTTAAGTTAACAAAAAAAGTTACCTTAATGTTGTAAAATTTTTTTTCCATTATGGACTATGTCAATATTAAAAAAAAATCTTACAACTTCATGAATACCTGTTATTTAAAAAAGATTTTTTTTAATAATATTTTTTAATTGTTTATAAACGTTTTTTTCATATGACAATTGTTTAAATAATTAGTTAAGAAATTTTTTTTCCAAAATCGTAATTAACAGTTCTCTACAAAATAACAAAAATTTTTTTTATTAACAATCACATTGTTTATATTAAAAATTTGTTATACACAAATTGTCAACTTTTTTTAATTTTTTTTCTGAAAGTTATGAATATTACAAAAACGACCCTGTGTATTAAAATACCGAAAAAAAAATCTGAATGCGTCAGGACGTGTAATTTTATAAAAGTAATTTATTTTCACTTGCGTAATGTGCAGATATGCTTAACCAAACGCTCATTGAACCCGACATTTTTGCACATGACGTTTCAATATAATATAATATGCAATAGGAAAACCTACTTCGAACGTCTGTGCAGAACGCGTCCGTCGCTCTCGCCCTCTCGGCACTCATTTATTAATGACCGGGCAAATCATTATTAGCTAACCCTTCGCCGGCGACCGCGAGCCGGCAGCCTCGAATTATTTTGCTAAACACGGGGCCCAATTTATCTCGAATCCCGTCAGGATCGCTGAAATTTAAATTAAAATGTAAATGTTGTCGGGCTTCGCGGCGAGTTCTCTAATTGGGATTTGAGCCGAACCCCGCCGCCCGCCCGCCGCCCGCCGCCGCCCGCCAGCCCCGCAACTGTCCTCACTACAATCACATCCATTTTTACGCTCTGACGATCCGTATAGGCGAGGTTTTAGTGGCCGAATGTCGGCCGGAATCACCACACGGACGGCCCCGGGATATCCTCAAAGTCGTATAATAATGAACGCTCTGTAAGTAAACGCGCAGCGTCTTCTCCGCTGCGTTAGACCTTAGTCACATACCGCGTCTGTATACTTCTCCGTTTGCGCTAATCTGATTGTCCGGGCACTGGACGCGGGTTTCGTAACGGTTTGTGCTATCGTATGTATGGCTTGAGTCGAATGTAAGGCTTAAGTATATTATATAAATCGCACATCGGCTTAGAGAGGAAAAATCGTACGTCACACAAACGGCTGTCGCGTGTTCTGTGTGTGAAACACCTAAAAATAATGTGTGACACACTATTTGTGTCTATTGTATAAAATACGAATTGAGCAAACTGTTTTGTCTCATTGTTGAACTGTACTTTAATACTTTTTTATCACTTACTGTGACATTAAAATGCTGCAGTAGATTATACCTGTAATTTCAGATCACTACAAAATTGACAGTTAATAAGAATATTATAAGTAATTCAGCCGTGACTTATTTATTGGTATGAAACTTTAAAGTGGCCAAGTGCTATATTCGAACTCATGTAGAGAGGATTCCGTACTATAAATCATCGAATTAAACTTAATGAAATTAGACAACATATTTTATATGTATTTTCTGTTCATAAATATCTTACATTTCCTGTGGGAATTGATAGAGTTGGAATTATCGTTTAGATTTTTTTGTGAGCTGTGAATGACATCCTATATTTCGTATATTTGGCAAAATTTTAGGCTTGGTGTTCCAGAAATAACGAGCTTAAAACCTTCCAAAATATATATAACAGTAAATTACTGAGCTGTTTGAGCTAAAACATTGTTTTTAGTACTTTTTGGAGCTCTTCCAGCTCATAAATATTTTTAGGGTTTCGTACCTCTAAAGGAAAAAAGAACCCTTATAGGAACACTTTGTTGTCCGTCTATCCGTCTGTCTGTCAAGACCTCTCAAGAACGCGAGGAGGTACCAAATTGAAATAAATAGACAAATCCTTGTATTTGCGGTCTCTTGAAGTTGTAAAAAAATCAAACTTCTAAGTCATCGTAATCGAAAATATGTCATGTATGCCTTATATTTTAAAACTCGCAAATAAACCAAAACCTAGAAGATATTTTCCAGTCACCTAAAATCATGAAATTTGGCGAGAACTCTATAGCATCTTTTTGGGCAAAAAAGCCAACTAGATTTTGATATCGATATAATTATTAAGAATTTTGATTTTCAAGCTTTTTTAAAATCTACCAGGCCAAATCGATTCAAATATTTAGGAAGACTAAGTTGAGTGGATACCTTACACGCACGCACGTACGCACACACACACACACACACACACACACACACACACACACACACATACCATATATTTATTGAACTTACCAATTTTTGGAAGTTTATAATTTTCCTTATAAGAAATTAAAAAGCATACCTCGAACGATCATGTGGTAGTTCATTAATAAAGTAGTAAATATTTATAACTTTAACAGTTTGACCAATGGGACTACATGTAAAAATGTCGATAAGTATATTTTCTATTTTAAAATCAGTGCTCCAAGTAAAATAGGATACAAACAAAACAACAAAAATACAAGTGCCTTTGTGAAAATTGTCAGCTTTAATTCTCGCAGCCGGTATTAATTTTGTGGTGGGTTTGCAGAGTGAACCGTTTTCCATATTTTTTTCACACGATATTTTTCGACCTAACGAACCAATTTTAATAGGGGCTTACTGGCTTACGGTAATGTACGTAGTATTCCTGAATTTTATATTCGATTTAATTTTGAAATCAATCAAAGGAGTTGATTTCATTTCCCAGATTGATTTTCGTTAATGACTGAAAAATTTGGAAATGGAAAAATAATAAAATTTTGTAAGAACCAATATCATTGCACAACTTTAAAGAATATTTGCCGTTAATAACAACCTGTCGCAAGATTCCAAATTCAAAAAGATAATACAAAGTCTTATTCCATTCATTTTTATTCTATTAAGAAAAAGAAAAAGATAGACTAACATACAGCTTACTTTAAAGATTAAGTCTTTTTAATTAGCATTTTCCCATTTGATGTGTAAACAACCCTGAAATATGGCCTAGAGTTTTATATGACTTGGTTATTATTTTTGTTATAACTTTCTAGTTAAATAACAGGATTTATGATCAAAATAGAGAAAAACGCTCCAAGGATATTTTTTTCCACATATATCTAATATATAAATATCAATATTCATTTGTTCGTATTTTTGCGTTAACATATCATTCATTCAATTGTAAAACAATTTTCTCTTATTGCTTGCACTTGTGCGAAAGTTTTAGGCATGAAAAAAACTAGCATTTGTACCCGATTTCGTTTGCTTATCTTGAACCGAGGTACTGAACGGATTCTAAAAATTGTTTTACTCATAAACAGCTACACTATTCTAAATAAAAATATAGCCCAAATTTTAATTTGACACTACTATTTACCCTGACTTCGTCCAAATCGAAATTCTGAACCGAAGCGAAATCGAAATTACAAGGGAGACGAGAAGCAGATTTGAGATTGCGAGGGATCTAAATCGAGTCCCGGATCAAAACTAGAATCAACAGCGTGAGCGGAATCAAAATCAGCAGCGGCACCGAAATCACAATCGAGAGTGGGACCGGTGTCGAAAGGCCAGCGATCAGAACCGAATGTGGGACGAATCGGCATCAAAAGGCGAACGGAAATCAGAATGGGTAACGAGATAGCGACCGGGATCCTGACTGAAAGCGTAATCGGTCGTTACACAAGATGCAGGAATTCGTTTTACATCCACACGGAGGAAGCCGCGAGCGAAAGCTAGTATCCCATATCAATTCGTTATAAAAATATACGACCGCCAAAAAAGGGTTTTTCTTTGATTACGGCTAGAAAATTTAGATCATAGACTTTCTGGAAAAGCTGCTACGCAATATGTGGATAGATTCACTATTTACTCTACGTCAGATGCACATCCTCCCACAATATTACTTCAGATTGAGGGTTTAGACCTCGATTTCCTTCATACTGGCCCTGTGCCAGCTGTTAATGACCGTTGTCGCTAATGCCCGAAATTGATATTTAATTGAATCGATAATCTCCGGAACCAACAGCTTGAGATGCTCTCCGTACCATAGAGCAAACTATTTAAATTGACTAAGTTAAAAACTCATTAATCGACCGGCCTTTGATCAGGAACCGAACCGATTACCTTCAGTCTTGGGATTAACCTCAAGCATTGACCGCTTGGGCACCTAAAAAATTCCAGACTCTTTTTAAATTGATTCAAAATCGCAAACTATAATTTATACCGGCTTATAAAACTGTATATAGAGTTAATAAATTTAACAAAAAATAGAAGGGTGGAAAGTTTTATTTGCTACGAATATTAAAAATGTATACAGCGGAGTGCCTTTGGGCATTTAATTTAAGTAATCTTAGAAGGCGGTTTCTGCGAACAAACTTAAATGAAACTTTTTATTGTGTTTTTAAGACCTATACTAAAATTAATTGAAAGTTTATTGAATAAATCGACTTAATTTTTTTAAAAGTTAGTGATTTGAAAATACACTGAGCAAATTTAAGTTTATAAGAAGTGAAATTCAACAGTGTGAAGCTTTTCTTTTGGTTTTTAAATACATTTCATTTAGGTAAAAAAAAATATACATTAATAATGTTGCTTATCAGAACTATAGAATTGTTGAATTGTTACGTTATTAATATAGTTGTGAATCGCGACGAAATAATTCACTAACAGAATAATTCCCCTTAAAAAATAGATAATAAGTATTAATAAATGAGTATTGCTTATCTGGAAATGTGTGCATGGTTGACGACATTGTGGACGCATTTTGATGTTCCAGATTATGATAAACATTGTTTGTTTTCCTATGATGTGACATGTTTACACATTAATATTTATAAATAAATTATGATTTGTTTACAATGTTCTGGAATTCGAGCGTTGACAAGTTAGTTTTCTTTCGGGGATCAATGCGTTTCCAAATTAAGTGCTATCAATTAAAAGTGTAAAGTTGTTCATTAGCACATTTCTATAACTCGGTGCTATTGAATATACGTCCTTTGTTTTCAAATGTTTACTTTTCATCCTATGCAATTCTCAATAGTATTATATCGTAACATTTTCTATGTTAGATACTACTTTAATATTATTTCAAATATTTCTGATTAATTTATAAGGAACCTTTGATAATTATCGGGTTCAGTTTCTTGAAGAAGTTTTAGCAAATGTTCGTGTATGTTCGTGTAAAATGTATCTTCATATACGAAGTAACTTTTTAATATGTGCAATAAAATTAATCCTAAGCTCGAAATAATCTTGAACAAAAGCTATAATCTTCCTTGATCTATTGATCTATCTGCAGGGTCCACAACTGTGCAATAAATGTTTTCGAACGAAGCGACTTCATTTGCATCTTCCATTACGATCGTTTGCCGCGGCGACATCACGTAAGCGCTGCCAATTACGAGTTATCATCCCGGACACCCTTCCCTTGGGTTATCGAACACCTTGTGTCGTCCCCTCCACTGACCTCACCTATCCCTTCATATCCGAGACATTGAGTACGTTCGCGTTTGTAGTAATTTGCGCAGTACATTATTTCATATTACGAAAAATTCAAATTTGCGGTAGAAAATAGTTCGTTAAATAGAAATTTCATGACGCCTAAACTAATGATTTTATCAAAAGTTTATGTACATATATTACAACTATAACTGACCGATGTCTGTAAATGTTTATGATACTAATATGGGAGGTCTTGAGAATGCAATAAAAGTCGAAACAATCTTCTCACAGACTCATCGTCTGTCGGTCTGTATGCTTGTTTAGTCGCGCCTTACACAAAAGCTACTACACGGAATCCAATGGAATTTTGACACGTGTGTGAAGAGTATAATTTAAAAAATAGGCCGGCCATATTTCATCTTGAAAACCGTCTAGAAAACATATTATGTGCGACATAGAAAATACTTTTACAATTTCGTATTTTTATGTTTTTAAATGACGTCATTCTTTATTATTATTACATTTGTGAAGATTCAGGCAACAGCAGGACCGGGATCAGAATCATGGTGGATACGGCATCATCAGCCGTCAGTCGTTAGTTGATATAAAAATCCATAAATACATTTTACGTGGACGAAGCTACGGGCTAAAACTAGTAATACACAAATAAGTTTTTTTTTATACGACATTTCACAGAAAATGAATTCTTAGATTCAAAGCTGAAGACGCTCTTGTATAATTAATTTTTGTTAATAGTCTTTCACAATTATTATTTTTTTGATTCCTTGTATTTTCTTTTTGGGACATAGAAAAACAAATCAAAAATTTGAAAATTGCAATTTACGAAACAAATTCGTAGCTAAGTCGTTTAATTCCTGTGAGATAATAACATTATATATATTTCCGCCTTCCTGGATTTCCTCTATTTGTAGTGTGCACAAAAAAACGTAATACATTCTTAGTTTATAAGTTAGATAGACAGAAGTTTTTGTACAACAATCTTTAAATTTAATTTCTACTAAATTCACAATTTAAAACATAAAGAAAAATCTTCAAAAATAATAAATAAGGACCGGATTTAGAATTCGACTACAAACTCGATCAAAAATCTAGCTTAACTAGACCAAGGAACATCTGGCATGTGATTGACACTGCAAGCCTTACATTTTCATATCAACACTGGACTACAAGGAAACGCGTAACTTAATGTTAACTGTGAAACACTCGTCCGACTTCATCTGCGTCCGACTTCGCGGTCAGCATACTAGAGGGTTGGTTATTTGCGAAATCGTATATTTCTTATCGCTTCTAATTAATATTTGTAAACTTACATATTTAATTTTTTACGTGTACGAATAATCTTTTTAATTGGCACAGACCTCGGCATTATTTCATAAGCTGTATAAACAACAGTACATTATAGTGCAATTATTTACTATTGTGTAGTGCAAAGTCAGTTTGTATATGTTGCGTATCAATTATTGTAATATTTTATGTTGTTTTCCGTAAATGAATAAATAATTAAAATTTTGAATTTTGTATTCATAATTCGTTGATTAGCGATATAATCATTTACAAAAAAATAGTTTACGCTATTGCGTGATACATCTCGTACGTACCCAATTTCCCCTTCATTCCAAATGCTGAAATATTAGTTGATGACACACAACCGATGAAACATAAAAGTTCAAAAAAGTTTTATGAACAGCCTACAAAAGTATTCAAAACAAGCAAGTTCACATAATATATTTTTAATGTTCGCACTAAACTATTTACGACAGAATACTATAGCGACACTCAATACCTCGTTTATTATACAGGTTACTGAACCCCTAATCAATCTCGCGTCGTAGCGTACTCGTACGCGCGAAGCGGTGCGTTTTCCGCTACGGGACACGTCGTAGCGCTACACGACGCGCGCGCCCACTGCTGCGTAGCGGCTTCCGCGCTACGCCTCGAGCGCGGGAGCCTTCACACACTGACACGAAACCCTATAATGGCAGTTCGTTAGCATACCGTCCCCCTCTACTCTTTCTTCCCTGGGTTAAGTTAAATATTTGCTTTATTAAATGATTCGGCGAACTTTCTCGGGGCCCGCGATTGGGCCGATACGAGGAATTCGTGATTCGTAAAACACGTCTGATTTAATTTGATTTTCCGGCAGCAACTAGACGGTCCGTGTCGGTGTTTCCGGTGTACGATTGGATTTGATGGATGTTTGTTTTTACTTCGTTCCTCTGATG
The DNA here is from genome assembly GCA_005406025.1 of Eumeta japonica. Taxonomy (NCBI): domain Eukaryota; kingdom Metazoa; phylum Arthropoda; class Insecta; order Lepidoptera; family Psychidae; genus Eumeta; species Eumeta japonica. The sequence goes on from BGZK01000283.1 coordinate 504,217, forward strand.
ATGAATTTTACTCGGTTACATAATTTATTATTGAAATGGACATTGTTTCATCTCTTAATCGAATTATAAATAATTATAATTTGAATTGTTGTAATTAATCGCACGACTTGTATGATCAATTTCTCTAAAGTGAAGTACAGAACTGTGGTTCTATGAAATTTTTAACACGCTTTTATAAGCTAGGGCTGTATGTTTGTATGTATGTATGTAACTATGTAACGGAATCTTTGAGCTTAATTTTCACCAATTTCAATAAGTCTGATTAATTTGAAACTTTGCATACGTATCAAGGACCAATGACAATGCAATGATTTGATAACAGTTTCCCATTATCCTTATTAGGACCGCCAGGATTAATATAAACTTTAGTTGTATGTATCTGTGTATGTAACGGAATCTTTGAGCTTAATTTTCACCAATTTCAAGAAGTCTGATTAATTTGAAACTTTGCCTACGTATCAAGGAGTAATGGCAATACAATAATTTGATAAGTTTATCCTCTTATCCTGATCAGGATCGCCAGAATCGAACAATTTCGTCACGTATTGTCTGCGTGAGAGCAAGTGGCTTATAACTGTTATGAAATTCTATTACTGTTTTATAATAGAATTTGGTAACAGTAATAAGCATTATTAATAATTCAACTATTGTTGTATTGTTAAAAATTACAAATTATTTTCCAATCAACCGGACAAAAAAGTGAAAAATAAATTAGTTTAAAAAAACTAAAAAACACGCTTTTAAAGAACATTAAAATAAAAAGTGAAGAATAATCCTTAATATGAACTCAAAAAAATAATGAACAATGACGAAAAATACTAGTATTATTGTGGAAAAAGCGTGGGGTGCTTTGTGCCATATTTTTCGTATACAGAGCAACCCACGCTTTTTCCACAACAATACTAGTATTTTTCGTCATTGTTCATTATTTTTTTGAGTTAATATTAAGGATTATTTTTCACTTTTTAGTTTAATGTGCTTTTTAGAAAAATAATGACACCATATTACATTGTAAAATTAATATCTAAAGAAAAATAAACTTCGTATATTTACTGATCAGATATTTTAAGAAATGTCTTATTATTTTATTGATAATTGTAGTTTTAATTTTAATGTGTTGATCTAATTAATATAAAGAGTAACAACGTTCATACTGTAAAATAAAACATAGGGTAATACAACTAGACGTAACCTTTTATTTTTATTAATACATATTAATTTGATTAATACGTAAATTCAACATACAGTGTCAGTTATAAGTATGTCATACACTTAAAAAGTTAATATGGTTTGTACTTAAATTTTACTTTTTAATGAATTTGATATATATATCAGTAAGAAATATGACATATATTTAATAGTTAATATTGTCTGTATTAAAATTTGAATAACGTTTTTTTTTTGTCCTTGTATCAGTTAAAAACTATTGAACTACCTTGTTCATTCGAGAAACCGTTCCCAAATGTTTTTAGACTATTTATTTTTTGGATCCCGTGAAGCGTCTACCATTCTTTTTTGATTTCCTTCCAAGACCCACGATGCCCTATCGCAAGCAGACGGGTGGTTGCGAGTACCAACTTTTTCGGCCGAGTTCGCTAAAAAAAATATTAACAATATTTTTCAATTGTAGCAATTTCTTCCGTGGCTAATCTTCATGAGCCACGTACATTATTCCTACTTCTATACTCTAATATTATTCCGTTACGTTTTTAATGCGATGTCTCAAAGAACAATTTATTCTCAACTCAAATGAATTATCGAACACGTACTCTTCATATTGCGGCTGCCCTGTATTTTTGTTATTTAAACTTTTTTTTTGCATAAGTAAATCTATTCAAATCACGGTCAGAGCTTCGCTTTTAGGTGGAGGCCGCGGCTAAGTAAATTGTGTACGTGCTTGGCGCGGCGCCCGTGCGGCCCGCTCGCGCCTAAATCGTGCGACCGGTGAATGTGCGGCTTGTATTGAATAAGCATATAATTTGAATTATGGGAACGATGAATAAAGACTATTTTATATACAAACTTCAAATTCAAAAATGTTTTTATTTAATAGGCCATACGTAAAATTTGAATTACTAATCATCTGTCGATAATTATTTTTCTCCGACTTTTCTAAATTTTTTATGTATACACTTTCATGTACAAATTGAAGTGCCAAAGGTTAAGATTTTAATTCTCTTAAACTTTGTGTTAGAGATACTCGAGGTCCTAATTTACCAATCAACAAAACGACTCACTTTTATACGATAAAAATTCTACCTTATCTATAAAATTATATGAATATCTACTGCATGTCCCCAAAGCAAAATGAGTCATATGACATTAGGCTATGGAAATAGCCAAACAGACTAATGTTACCGTTTCTATAATTGATAAATTTCATATCTTTTTAAATCTAGTAACTGCTTCTGAGCTACAGAGTCATACTTTTTACCAATATATCACTAAAAAGAAATTGGTCTTTCCAAACAAAAGATTGAATAACGTAACGGATTTACATCACTGAGTTTAAGCGAACCAATATTTTGGTTGTCTTGTGTATTTAACCAAGCTAGGTTCGAACTTTATTAGAAATATTTTTATATGTACTTATATTAAGAACATATTGCAGTCGATTATTTATAGTAACGTTCAGGAACGTAGAATTATAAAAAACTTAGAATCCTAGTTTTGTACTAAAATAGTTTTGAACCTTTGTTTTACATTTGGAAGCGAAAATTTTATACATTTAATTTTTTCTTATCTTTAAGGAGTAGGTCATTCGCAATAAACCATTTCTCTAGTTTCGATAGTAATATTCATACATTGACAAGTTGAGTTCTACCACTTAGTGCTTTAAAAAAAATCAAGTAATTGTTTGTAAACAGGTAGAATTTTTGTAAAATATAAAATAAAATTGTTTATTTACAAACAAAGCTAGATAAGTCTTTAATATAGATTAAAAACGGAAAAGAAGCAAGAATTCATCCCTGTGGTACTCCTATGCAGATCAAATATCCAGAAAATCCCTTGGCGAAACATCGACTCTCTAAATAAAATCAAATTAAATCAAAAATAACCTTATTTCGTAGATAATAGAATTACACTTGAAATATGTTACTAACGAATTATTTTTGACATTAACATGAGCACCCATTCCAAAGCTGATTCACCTTTAGAAGGTCACGAAACTCAAGGACTGCTTTTTTTTTCATCGCTATAAAGTGTTGAGTAATTAATAAATTAGTACAAAATTTAGATTATAGATGGATAATATGAAGCAACCTGAAAGCCGAGCAAACCAATACCATTTTTGTCTTTTTCATTAGGATATTTGGACACGGTATTATAGCTCATGCCATATCTTTTACGAAATGTATAAATTCATAAACTGACGAATTTCGAATTTCAGCAGAGATCTTATTATAAAAGCGTACACATTGCCCCTTAAAAGCTTTATTAACTTTGCTTAGACGGGTTTTATATGCAGCAAGTTCGTTTTTATATCTAGTGTTAATGTTATGGATTTCTTTAATTTTTTTGAACGATTCTGTGTTGATCTTAACATGTACGAGGTTTCCGTAAAGTATTGTGAGGTACAATTAAAATATTAATTTCTTTAAAAATTTCTCTGTGAGATGATTTTGGTCTCAAATTATAAATGATACGAACAGCTCGCTTCTGCAGCATGAAAATTACCTTAATATCAGCTACACGATTCCATAATCAAATTTCATTGATAAAGAGACTATGAAAGGAGCTGAAATATACTAGTCTCCCAGTGCTTTCATCAGTAAGTCGCTCAATTCTTTTTACTACATATGATACAAAACTAAACTTTTTCGCAATTCACGTAATATAACATTTCCAACGCAATTTAGCATCTAAAGTGAGACCAAGATATAAGGTCATGTCTATAATATCCAGTATCGTATTTTTGACCATTACGTTTTTTGTCGATGAGTTTGGCACCATTCAAGCAAAATTTAACAAGTTTAGTTTTATTCTCATTGAGAAGACTATTAATACCAAACCACTCAACTATTTCAGAGATGGTTGTTGCCTATTAATCTGAAAAAGTAGAGGAGCATCATCAGCAAACAGTACAATCACACGCCCACTTTCAACAAGATGTGGTAAATCATTGATATAATTTAAAAATTAAAATGGTCCAAGAACTGAACTCTATGGCTCACCCATATTGACTGTAGATCCTGGCCATCTCACACCATTGACATCAACTATTTGAATTCTACCACTAAAATAATACTCCAGAAGTCCAAGTGATCAAGCTACGACACATAATTTTTTGATCAATGTGTCATAATGACCGCAATCAAATACCTTGGATAAATCACAGAAAACGCCAATTACGTCCCGTAAATCCTTCCAGTCATCAAAAATCTGCGGAATAGCTCAACATTGGCTTCAGTTGTTGAGCGACTCTTTGCAAATCCAAATTGTTTAACGTTCATCAAATTATTGTCATAAAAATACCACAATAATTGACTTACGAAGCTTTTCAGAATTTTTACTGCGTGTTGGTAGTATGGATATCGGTCTAAAATTGGTAGATTTAAATGATGGAATAACTGTACTTTACTTCACTGAATCCGGTAACACACCATGATCAACGCAAGTATTAAAAATCATTACTAAGCGTGGAACAATGCAGTCTGTTATTGAATGTTATATCAAGATCGGCTGTTTTTTTCCTTTTTTATACATTTGAATATTTTAATAACGTCATTGTAGTTGAAATCATTTAAACGTAATATCACAAACATCAACATTTCGCTTGAACAAAGATTCAGCGATAGTAGGAGATGATTTTAGAGATTATGTAGTTGAAACTGGAATGCAAGCAAATAATTTTCCAAAAGCAAAAGCAATTTTTATATCTTTGTTTAAAATTTTATCATCAATTTTCAATTGAAATTTTGAATGACGGTATGTGTGTTACCTAGTCTGAATGCTGTTACTTAAATGTGATTTGAAAAGGCCAAACGCCCGGCCTGTGACTTCTTAATGACGTAGTTTCTCGATAAAAATTTCGTTGTTCACACAACAAAGTGGTCTTGGATAGATCGCAAAATACTCTAAGTGTATCCCCCGAATCCTACTAAGCTTCAAAAATTTGTTAAACTAGTAACACGACTACATAGATTGGTGTGCGACCCCAGGTAAAAGTGAACTATTTTCTAAACATTAAAATATTAGTATGAAATATGCTAATATTTTATTTGAAATATATACTTTTAACACATTATCTATTTGTTTTTGTTTCGGACGGAACATAGAATCTATTATAAAGAGTTATAGTAACGTTAAGAGGAAACAGTTCAGAATTAGGTTTGAAATCAAGAATAAAAATCATATTGAAAACAGTAACAGAATGGGGTTCCCGATTATCTGGCGAGAACAGAACCCATTGTTCGTGCTCGATTTTAATGGAACTTAAAACCAAACATGGTGTTGGAATTGGGACCAATATCGTGTCATAATTTAAACCAATAGTGTGACATATAAAGTAAGAATAGTGTTATGAAGTGAATGAATCCATAATTGGTACCAAAACTGAAACCGAACTTGGATCTCAAAGGAGGACCAGTATCGGGTTTGAGATCGGTACTGAATGAAAAATCGAAATCACATGCGATATAGATCGGAATGCTAACAATTAATATCTCGTTTGTTTTTACTATAATTTGTGTAGGAATTTAAGGGTAACACAGGATGACTTTTGAGGACATTGTATAAATCGTGGATACAAATTCTCACATATAATAAACAATATAAACAAACGAAAAATGCAAACGACTTGATATTCGTTCGAATTATACTTAATATTCTGTGATAAATCTTCTTTGGTCCACGGCCTATATCATGTCATGCTTATGAAATAGCTTCGGAGAGTTGATGAAGTAAAAAAAAAGATATTTTATTAAATATATGGACACAATATCTTTAGATCATGATAAACTTTGATGGACTAAAATTGCGTGTGATTCGATTAAGTTTTATATGATGTCCGTGAAAAATGCACACTATTTGGGTGAACGATCAATACGTTACAATCTACGTACTGGAGCGCCCTAAGGGAGAAACATTTTGTATTGCTAAAAATACTTGCTGTGTCAGCCTCTGACCCTTTTTTATGAGTAAAATTAGAATTGGCTTTTTGACTTGGTGCATTGTAATGGTAAATTTATAGTGATGAACGGATTTCAAAATGTTAGTCTTTTTAATTCAATGAAATCATCATAAAAATCTATATTAACGATTTACTGCAAAGAAAATTTATACATTTAGATACTTTTAAAACACATAGCATATACCTTTATGATTCGATATTATATTTCTAAAATAAAACATATGGTAGCTAATTTTATTTATAATCTATATATGGATTATACATTATATATATATGTCGTCGTTATTTTCTTTAACGACATTCAACTTTTGTTTCGCTACTGCATCGATATGGACTTGAATATTCTTGAAATTTAATCACATCACCTCTCTAATGATTGAACGAAGAAGTTTTCACAAAATCGAGCAGTAGCCCTAAAACTACCGCAGTCGGTATCTATGTTTACATTACTTATTTTCTTCATTAGCCACGAACAAGCAGATTCATCAGACCCTTTTTCGGTAGCGATAAAAATAACCGAACTGAACCTGAGCGCCTGAAAGAAACACATTAGCAAGTACAAGGGCTCGCTGAGCGCTACGAGGAAGTTAGTTAATACATTATGTACTTATGAGCAGGCTGGTACATTATATTTCGAGGTTACAGAAAAGAAAACTCATTTCTTTTTCGCATCGACTCTTCAGTTCTATTCCATTTTTCCAGAATAATGTTATGCGTACACATCGTTATATCTCCGTAATATATGTGAGGTATTTCTTTATTGACAGATTTGATGGAGCGAGTTTCAGGTAAAAATGTCCATTTATTCTCTGATTCATAGTGAAAAATCACATTGTATATTTGATCGTGGTATATTATTATGACCAATATTATATTGTAAAAGGATCTACAACTTATGCAATCTTAAGCTATAAAAAGGCGAATAACTAAGTTTAAGCTAGAATATTAAAAAAATAATGAGAGAAAATGTATTATTAAACAACGTCTGTTTGATTTGTTAGATTGCCATAAAAAATTGTAGAATACAACGTGGCTGGAGAAATATAAAAGTAGGAATCAATGCAGTGGAAATGCATTACCTGCATAATGTATGTAGAATGTCTTTGAAAGATAGATATAAAACAGAATTGGTGTGCTTTGGAAGAAAATGTAATGATTATAATACAAAAAAGTACTGTAACGTTGCGATAATTTTGCTATGTGCAAGAAATTAAAGAGGTTAGACTGACAAAACAAATCTGCAGAGCGATTGTGTGTGCACTGAGAGAACAAAATAGTGAATTACATTAATAATTACTAAAATACGAGTAAATCCCACGACAAAAAAAGTTTTGTAAAAACTACAAGTCCGGTTTAGTAATTCCTCTTACTAATTTTTAGTGGTGAGTTTTGTAATCGTCAAAACGATGACGTCGCGAATCATTCTTGATATTACGAAACCTTTTGTAATTCCCAGTATATAGTTAATGAGATCGAGTACTGACTTTTGTAATTTTTAGTATATGATTTATAATACTTAATAAGATGTTTTGTAATTTCACGTATATATTTAGTAAATTTGAGTACTGCATTTTTTAATTTGTAGTATACATTTGTAACGATTAATATGATGTTTAGTAATTTCTGGTGTGGTGTTGCTAATATTAAATATTACATTTTGTAATGCCAAATACTTAATTACTAGTAATCAATATTTGCAATTTTTCATATATAGTTGTAATACTTAATATCAAGCTTTATATTACGTGTTAAGTAATCATTAGTATTAAAAGCTATATTATAAATAGGAACTGTAAGAAAATGGAATTATTATAATAACACTACACTTTTGTTGCAACTGTAAGTAAAAACTGATAAAAACAAACCATTATTAGGTACAAGATACACATAAAATTTGAAAACGTAATATTGAATACTAGTAATGATTTAGTAGGCATTACAAAATATAATATATATTTTAATATTAATCACAATACTCTTGCTGCAACTGATAATAATGAACTGTTTCTAGAATAGTGAAACTAAAATAAGTATTCAATATTATAAAGTACTAAGGTTTAACTGATTTATTTACTTTCACGTTTAATCAACACAAAATACTATTACTACACCAAGCAATACGATTTATAAAACTTTAATCTTTCCTGTATTTTAATCAATAAACATTAATTAGGAAACCTATTTACAATAACAATACTAATATTACAAGAATAAATACATTATCTCAGTACTTGTAAACACAATAACAGGAATATGAGTATTACGAGAAAAATGATCGCGAAGGGCACAAACGGGGCGATTACTTCTGTGAACGTTCCTAGGTATTTAAGGGTATAACATACCCAAAAATTAATTGAGTTTGGGTATAAATGCGCACAATTACACACCTTTTGCTCATGCCTATCAGAAATGAACTGAGTTTGCGCTATATTTAAGAAATATGAATAATAATAATTTTGTATACATTTAAAAGAAAATATTAATTTTTACATATGCACCTTTTGAAATTGCAAAACCCACTAATCATTACTAATCGATTCACTAACCAATTAGGGAAGGCAATAGAACTAGGAATTAGTAATGTCTTTTGCTGTTATTACAAAAACGTTTTTGTTTTTTTTTACATGAGTTTCTTATCGTTACAAAAATCGTTAAATATTACTGACTACGATTTGTAGGAATTATAGAAGCGGCAATCACTTCCAATAAAATAATATCTTTTCTAGATATTGCAAATGCGAATACTAATTTTCAGATAACTTTGTACATTATACTACTACGTTATAAATATTAATTTGTTTTATAAATTCCTGCAATCACTAAAACGGTTTTGTTGTTATTACATTTCGATATTACTCAACTGGTGTAATAATTAAATGCAGCAGATATTTCGAAATAAACTTTTGTTTTTAAAACATAAACTTAGTAATAACGGCAATTATAAAATCGTATTTTAATTTTTGCAAGATAATTACTCTCATTGTGCTGGAAGGGTTAACGAGGGTCGCCCTAGAAAATTTAAACATGCCAGATTAGTGAGATATTAAAGAATAGTTATATTTAATTACGTGAAATTGAAGAGCTTTGCATGAAACGATCTATTCATATTAGTGAAGCAAGGGAGACATGTAAGGATCGTGCGTTATGGAAAGCTGTAGTCCCTGTACAATGGACGTAAATTCCTTATCATAATAGCGGCATAATATAAATATGTAATTATAGTTTTTGTCGTGAATTCAAGATTATTTACATTGTTAAAAAATACTAAAAAGTAGCTATAAAGAGTTAGGTACTCAGAGTAGCTAATTAATCTTTTCATTTCAAATTGAAGAACTAGGTCATAGCCCCCTGGCCAGCAGGTTGATGCTAACGATCTTTGAGCTTTGAGTCGTATTAATAAACGTCACTCAAATGATGCGCCAACTCAAGAGAAGTAACGTGTGAACGAGAGATATATTATTTTCCATAGCGAAGCACTATAACTATTTTGCCCTTTCCGCTCTCGAGACGGAACGCCACACCTAAATGCTCTTTATTCATACGCCCTTTATCGCCAATATGGAGATAACGTCCGTAGCCGGCGGCTTAGCGTTCTCCTGAGACACGGAGCGAATGATTGCATTTAGCTTAAGTTACAAACTCATCGGTCAATACGACCGTGGTCGGAATAGGTACCTTCTCATTCGAAGACGACAGATTCGAAACGAACTCAACCACTAAGCTACTGTCATTTCTGAGAGGCTTACTAAGAAATTATTTTGAAAGAGGCAGATCTTTGCACTGGTCCAACGAAATGGAGACTACTAAGGTCCAGAACCGACAGTCTTGTATTTGAACAGTCATTGATCACTTCGTTTTTAGCCAGTATTCGAATTCGTTACCGAATCGACGATAAAAAAAAATTTCTTTTAAAAATAAAAAAAAAAACTACAACAAGTCTTCCATTCAAAATTCTGCAGTTTAAATATAGATATAAAATGAGCAAAAGTAGAACAGAGCAAAGGAACGATTATCAAAACTGCAATTGTTAATAATAATATTTATAAAACGGTTTACTTTTAGTTTCTAGATAAGAGGAAACCTGTGGATCGTCACCGACGTGACGTGGCGATGGTCACGGCATGCGCGTAAGGTCGTCCTTATTGTACGTGTGCACCTCGCTACATTTTCTATATTTGTCTATCCACCCGTACGCACTCCATAACTAATTCCGGTCAGGACAAACACGAGCGCCTGGTTTATGACACGCCGGTTTGCGGTCAACCGTAAATCAGCTTGATGGCGGCGCACTGCAGGTGTTTTCGCAAAGAAAAAATCTTATGTTTCTGCAGTCTCGGAAAGGCTCTACACATGTTCCGGTATATGAAACATTCCGTTTTTCCAATGTAAGGTATGAGTACGTTGTTTCTGTAAAAAAATCGATACTTTTGTTTAGGGTAGGTAACAGTTTGAAGAATTTGATCTCGCTTTACCTTAAAAAACTAAATGTGCAATCAGCGCACCCTCATTACGAACAATTTTTTTAGGATAAATATTAATTTACTAAAAATTAGATATAAAATAGTGATTCACAAATTATTTATTAAAACTAAATAATAAATTTCAAGATAGTCAGAGAGAGAAAGAGGGCGTAACGTTTTTTGTTATGTTACGATTTCTATCAGTCAACTTCGACTGCAAGCCGCCTTAAGGAACTTAGTTCCAAAAAATGTCAAATGGTTCTGGGAAATTGTCAGAATACTTCAATAAAATTTATATTTCAGGAGCTAGCGCACAAACCCAAATACATCCAATTTCAAAAATTTTACAGGAGAGCCAAAAAAATAGAAAACTTAACGTAGTAAGTAGTCAGTATTGCTTAAATTTTAACATGTTATAGATATACAGGTGTTCATAACAACGCCGTTAATGTCTTTTAAAAATGAATGTAAATGAAAAACTACGCAGATATTGAAATAGTTTAAAATTATTTGGTTTTATCTGAAAACAGAGGAATTATCTAATGAAATCAAATCAAACATGGCTGTATTTCGCAAGAAATAAAATAACACTTGAAACACAACATTAACGAATTCTTTTCAATATTAAAATTGCCGCCCATTCCAAATACTGATTCACCTTGAAAAGATTGGGCAAGAAACTCAAAGATTACTTTTTTTTGGTCATCGATACAAAGTATTAAGTAATAAATAATTTAATACAATACTCAATTCAATCAATCTCAATAATTCAATCCATGGGTTTGTTTTATTATGTTATTTAGACATATAATAGGCCTTTCCATATAAGTTGTCTTTAACGAAAATTTTAAATTCACACAAAGACAAATTTGAATTTCAACTGGGATCTTATTATAAAAGCGTACACATTGCCCCTTAAATACTTTACTAACTTTGCTTAGACGTGTTTTATGTGCTGCAAGATCGTCCTTAATCTACTGTTAATGTTATGGGTATCGTTAATTTTTTCGAGTAATTCTATATTGATCTTGACATATACCAGGTTTCCGTAAAGTATTGTGACGTTATAATTAAAATATTAATTTACTTAAAAATTTCTCTGAGAGATGATTTTGGTCTCAAATTATAAATGGCACAAACAGCTCGCTTCTGCACCACAAAAATTGTGTTAATATCAGCTATATGGTTCCGTAATAAAATTTGATAGATTATAAGACTATGAAAGGAGCTGAAATATACTAGTCTCGCAGTGCTTTCATCAGTAAGTCGCTTAATTCTTTTTACTACATATGCTGAAAACTAAGCCATTTCGTCAATCACGTAATATGAGATTTCCAACGCAATTTAGCATCTAAAGTAAGACCAAGAAATAAGTCGTGTTCACAATATCCAGTATTTCTTTTTTGACCATTACGTTTTCGTGGATTAGTTTAGCACTAGTCAAAGAAAATTTAACACGTTTCGTTTTTCTCTCATTGAGAAGAAGATTATTAATACTAAATCACTCAACTGTTTCAGAGATGGTAACTCTTTACTTTGTCTGAAGCTGATTGTCGCCTTTTCATTTTAAAAAGTAACGAAGTATTATTAGCAAACAGTTCAACTGGTTTCTGACAGCAGAAACAGGAATCTGGTTTTGATTGCTACTAGAATGGATTTATCTGGTTTTGATTTTCGTTGCTGTGGTTTGTATCAATCCATATTAATATAAATCAAAACGAAATACATGTTTTATGCAGAATTATATGAAAACGATTTCTTTTCTACCAATACTATAAGAATTAAATGGATTTGAAGACAAAAATTAAAAAAGGCATTTTCAAAAGGTTTTGAACGAGGAACTACTCGTATATAGCTTTGAATAAAAAAATTGTTTTCAAATACAGATTTTAATGACTTATGACTAGTTGAAATAAGTTCTTACATGTTTTAGCCATACCGAAATTGATCCTAAAGGAAAAAACCTAATTTCGATCGAAAGCAGAGTTATCTGGTTATGTTCACCAGCTCCTCATTCACGAGGAATACTTGCCAAAATCCATTCCGATAACGGATGTCTTTTTTTTATAATACCGTCCTCTCGGTACGTTTATGTATTGTGATATATTTCATAGCTTAGCAATTAGTTTGGGGCGAGTCAGTGAAGGCGTGGGTTATAAATCACGTTTGTTACAACTGAGCCTAGCGACGTTGGCGAAATCGCACGAGTGTACAAATCGACGAGGCCGCAACGCCAAATCGATAAATAACGTTCCGCATATTTATTGTTCGTAACATTTTAAACGTGCCAACGGTCGTCTGGCACGAAAATCTATGTCCACATGGGTCGATTGCCTTTTTCCTTTTTTTTTTTACGTAAAATTCTTGAATATTTATGTACTCACCTCTGACTCACTAAAACGAAACCATGGCGAGTCGATAAAGTTTAATAACTCGAATCGGATTAAAAATAAAAACCACGTATTACAATTCGAAATGATGCCACAAATATAAAAGTGGCGTGAATGTAACCCGATGCATGCAAACGAGAGCGATTCTCTCGAAGTGCAAGGTGTTATACGAGGGTATTTCGATGTGAGTCCGCCTCCAGGCTCCGGTAATAAGGAAGTTTCATGACTAAACTTGGGCAATCCCCCCTCATAACAAACGTCAAACTTCCAACAACTGCGTTACTATTTGCCAAACTATAAGGCATGAGGTGTTCGAGATTTAATACGAAAACTTGATTTCATTTTATTACCTAAACTGATTTAATTCAACTATTTTCCAGTGTTGAGTGGTTATGGGAATTTCGTACGTATTTTCAACACGAGTTAAAAGATGCAGGACTGAAAATACATAACCCCGCGTAATTTGTAACGTCTAGCTCTTTGGAATTCAGATAAGTGCCTCATATTTTTTCCCATTTCCAAATCACATACATGAAACTCAAAGCAATAAATAGATTTAAAACATAAAGCGCGATTTAGCAATATAAAAAATGTATCTTAATTTTATTCTTGTTTTTTAGAATATGAGTACTGACAATTTGTCAGACAGAAAATGTTTGTGCATTTGACGAACAGCTTAAATGGAGCTTAGAGAAGAAATCTGAAATTTGGATTTTCAGTTATTGACAACTCTACAATGAAATTGAGATTCAAAGCGCATTTCTGATAAGAAAGAAGGTCACAATTAATTAACTGTCTAGAAATTTCTAAAGACCTAAGATTTCTTTTGTCGCTATTTAGTGTCAGGCTACATACGCGATGTCATAGATTTCAAAGTTCAAAGGAAATATTTGAAATAAAAATCAGGCGTTATCCAATTTCTCGTATAAGCCATTAATCGCCGAAGCTAGAATTAAAGTTACATATCAAAAGAATATTCTGTATAACGCCTAATTTCCGAAACCGACTAGGTCTAACATTACGACAAAATGAAGCTCACGCTGCATGCAAATCTTTATCGAAAATAATTAGAAGCGGATCATAAGAAAAATGTATATTGCAATAAACTTGAAAAGTTTAAAAAAACGTATAGAAACGTCCGAATTCATGCCAAAAAATATGTTAAAATGGGGAATCGTCGATTATTAACAAAAAAGACATACTTATCACGAATTTACAAAATTGTACACGCTGTTGTAGAATGAAAAACGGGGACGGCAGTGAATTTAATGAGAATTTAAAATATTAAATAGCAATCGAACGATTGTCATGTCTATCAAGTGTCGTTGGATAACGCAGGCGTCCAGCAAAAAAAAAAATCCCATAACCCCCTTCGGTCATAATTCTGCGTGCATCAATGGCTCTATAGTCATTCCGACGAAAACATTACCCATAACAAAAGGAGACATGTGTGGAATTTCATAAAATGCTTCCCTCAAGCCGTTGCCTAGAGCTACTTTGTGAATTCACAATTAAGGCGTCGATGATATACATCGCTCGGCCGGTTTGCTTCTAGTGGATTGTTTTGAGATGAGTGAATCGATTTTTTAAATCGAAACAAAACCTTATAAACCTTAAAACTCACACGAGATGAACACGGGAACACAATTCTTCGTACTCGCTTTTTAAGTGCGAACTGGCACGTTAGTGCAGTGACGGTAAATGAATCAAACACAACTTTAAAGTCGTAAAAACTCCGTTCGTTAGCGCGTTCCGGTGACAGAGTTAGCTCGCGAGTTTTGTGATATCCATCTCGACGCTCTCGCTGTAACTTACACTCTCCGTGCTGGGAAGTTTCCAGGTACGGTTCGTGTTTGCATTTGCTATTTAATTGCAATAATTAACTAACGATCATTTAAGAATTTTCAGGCTTTATAAATGTATAAAACCTGCAATATACATAGTCAGTATAATAGGAATACTATATCGTATAGATTATACCATGAAACTCTTTTTTTTTGTACAGGCATCAGTTAATAACTAATAAACGTACAGATATCACGCGTTGGCTATTCGACGCGAAATTGTTAGTAAGTAGATGATTTTAGGCTGTTTCGTTTTTCAATTCCACCATTTTTGGAGCTCATTGCTTAAGTATCGATTTTCATATTAGGCCTCCGGTATGGAAATTTTATGAGGAGT